>JAFIRS010000234.1:600000-967763 GCA_018342105.1 Gonioctena quinquepunctata | reverse complement strand
TTAAAACTCTAACTTCTGGGCCCACCAAGGTTTTAATCCCTGATGAAGAATATTTGATTTTTCATTAAATAGTTTTGATAAAAAATATAACTTGTCAAATTTCTTGTGGAAGGATGTGGTAAAATGCTAAAAATTCGCGACAATTAAAAAGAATAGAAAAGATCCTGTGACAAAAATACTTGGAAAACATGAAATGGCTATCGGTTTAAGTGAAATATTTTTTTAGTGCCCAGTCCTGCTTATTTTCAAAGTACAGCACAAAATTCTATGATTGTTGACCGGAAACTGCCCGACATTATAAAAGAAAAGTTATGACAAGTTGTGTTTTCAGAGCGTGGATGAGATATGTACAGTATGATTTATTTGGAAGTTACCACGCATGCCTCCGGCAGGTGTTTGGTCAAGGCTTTTTTCCATAATTTGCAGCCGGTGGTGCACTGCAACAAAACAAAATTCAAAATAAATAAACAACAAAAGATTTTTTTGTTAAAATATACAAATACAAAAAATTCTTTGTTCGTTGGAAACAAGTTGGAAGATTTGTGATTGATTGCTACCCCCAAACTTTTTTTAATCATATGATTTTTTTGAATCTTTACGTCATGTAAATAGAAGGATGTGTGGAGATTACCAACCGAGGTCTCAATCTGCCTACTCCTAGGTTGTAATCCTTAGGTAGGAATATGATTTACCCTAAGGTCTCAAACTACCCAGATAACAATGGACATCCAATGGATATCCATTGGACATCCTTCATGAATTTTATGGATATACTATGGACTCCAATTATATCCAAAGATATCTTATGGACATCCGATGGATGTCAAAAGTGAGACAACCTGTACATCCATAGGATATCCATAAGATATCCTCCAGAGATGTCCATAAGATATCTTTCAAAGATATCCATAAGATATTTTCAGGAATATCCATGAGATATCCTTCAGGGATATTCAAAAGCTATCTGAAATATTCCTTGAGAGATATTCTAAAGATATCCTTGGGATATCCATCGTAGATAAAATATAGTAATAGCAATCTGGAGGAAATAAATAATGGTATTAAAAAAAAAATGTATTAATAAACCGTATCAAAAAAATTCTCATAAACTTCAGAGTTATCAACAAATAAAATGTATATGTAAACCCCAAAATAAAAACAGAATAAATGCAGAATAATCAAAAAAATAAAGTTAAAGAAAAAAAAATAGAATGCTATTTTCTTCTGTCCATCAGGTGTTTCCTTTATTCTAGAAGATGACAGATGCCATTCTTTGGCACTTCTAGAAGCCTAGATGGCTTTTTTTCAGTAGCTTTTTATTTTCCGTCAATCACTGGGGTCAGCCGCTTCTGAAATGATTAATTCACGGGTATAATTAATGAAATTACAAAAAAAATACTGAGAAATATTATGCTTTTGAATTGAATACGATGATGATAAATATATATACCACTGCCATAGTTTTTCTCTCTTTATTGGTATACTATGATATATATATATATATATATATATATATATATATATATATATAAAATAAGCATTTTTTTCTAAACTTCTCTTGGAAATTTTGCATTCTTACTGAACTGAGTCTCTTATGAGACAATAAAATTATCAAATAAATTGAACAACTGAATGGGCTTTTCACCTAGTGAAATTTCAGCCAGTTTTAGTTGTCCACTTTATTTTTTGCTCCATACCAGCTATATTTGGAGGCAACATATTAGTGAGCACGGAAGAAAGGCATCGTTCACAAAGTCATATTTTTGAGATTTCATTTAGGTACCTAAAAAAAGAGTTCTAGAATAGAAAAACATACAACTTACCCATAAGCTTTAACTTCGATCCAGTTCCCAAATATTCTTCCGAAGATTCATTTTTTCGATGCAATCAAGGGAAAATGTTCGAATCTACTGATGAATCATCTTCATACATGTCCACTGTTGTAGGCATTCACACCTTTTTAATCTGGCACTGTGACATTTGAAAACTCGTGATTGTGGCAAATGTAACGAGGTGCTTTTCAGCATTTCTGAAAATATCGAAACTCAAACAGCAAACACATAAACGCATTGGAAATAATGGATTTTTATAGGTTATATTCTTCTCGATTGATAGTTACCTGTATTCGGTCAATATATAATTCCCTTTGGAAACAATCAATTGCTACAGATGAAAACCATTATGTCCAGACCAACAGGGTATCAAAAACGAAGGAAAATAGAAAAAAAACATGAATTTTGTTTGGATTCAGTGCTATGACTATGACCTTCGACCTTCCTCAACAAAATGACAGACGTCGCCGCCAGTAATTACGCGTATAGTATGGCCAGGCTGTCAGACATTATGTCTGTTCTGTGGTCGCAGAGGGTCCCGCGACAACATTTTTTTTGAAAAGGTACAATTTTGTATCTACGAGAATATTTACATTCATTTATGAATGCTTTGGATATCTCATGGCTATCCCTAGGATATCTTCTGAAGGATATCCATTTCAAATCAAGTAGATAAACGAAACATGAGATTTTTCAAAAAAAAAATAATCTATATGTACGAGCATGAAAGAAGCTCAGAAATTGACACAATAAAAATCAATCTTGCAATTTATTTGCTCCGGATATCTTATGGCCATCCATATGATATCTTCTGAAGGATATCCATTTCAAATCCGTCGACGGATATCTTATGGATGTCCATTTCAAATCCAAGGATATCCCGACCAGAATTGGATGAAATGGATATCCATAGGATATCCTGTGTTATCTGGGTACCTACTCCTCAGTTGTAGTATATTAGGTAGGGTTCTGGATTTTGTGACTCGACACCAGAGTCTCATTCTGCCTGCTGCCAGTAGTTTCCTCTAAGGTCTCAATCTGCCTACTCCTTCGAGAGAACTGAGGATCAGAGGGTGGACGTGGAGAATTTATCCTAGGTGAATTCAGTGGAGCAGAACTATGGACAGGGCTTGGTTTGGCGGGAAGGCGAGAAAGTAGAAGTTTCCAAGTATTTGATAGTCTGCGTCCAACATCGCGTTTGTTGAGGTAGTTTGAGCGTTTTCCGGTCTCAAGCGCTTCGTGAATGACTCTCACTTGCAGAGTTCTCTCAGTGGCAGTGGTCCTGGTGTGGTCGAAATCCATTCTGTGGCCTGTCTCTTGTGCTTGGAAAGTGCCAAGGAAGGGTCTAAGTGTCGGACAGCAAATTGATGTTTTTAAACTCGGCTGGTTACTCTCCTGTTGGTTTGTCCTATGTATGTCCTAGGACATTTCGAGCATAGGATTTTCATTTCAGTGCACATTTTCGAAGCCGATTTTCCAATTGAATTCCAGGCCTTTTCCATTATTCCTATGAACTAAGGGTTACCACCGAATACAAAAAAGAATTTCACTGTTTAAAATCCACGGAATAATCATAAATGTGAATTTGGATAAAAATTCATTTTTGTCTCGCCGGAAAATAATATAAGAGTATATTTTTTATATTTAACCTTATACAGGAATTAATTCCTACAGTGAAATTATACAGATCTTATAAACAAGTATTCATCACTCATAACCAAAACTGTGTGACGCCCAATAGGTATAGTTATTGCTACCTTCATTCACCTCACGACTTTCCACCTCTCAGAAAAACTGAGCATCCGTTCGCAATGTGTTATCTTTGATTTAAAAAAAAGGTTAGAAGCTAATGTGATATGGTTCCAGCAGAATGGTGTACCACATTACAAAATCAATGTTCGGCAGTACCTCGACTTAACATTCAGAAATCGGTGGATAGGAAGGTGAGGATTGCTAGAATGGCCAGCGCGATCACCTGATCTTACGCCCAATTCCAATTTGGGGGTGGCAACTGTTACTTGAAGGGAGTTGAGTTTAGGGATGCAATTTTCATGTGCAGGATATCATTTCAAAATCCAAAATTGACGTCACTCGAGATTTTTTATAAATACGCATAGCCATAAGACGTGAATGATCAAATTCATACCTGACACCTCTGTCTGATTGTTTATGTAACAAGTCAGTAAAAAATATTTATTTCTACAACTGCCAAAAAAAAAGAAAAATCAATTTTTCTAAATTGGTTGGATTCACGTATAGAAAAGTTATTTTTCCGGAGGCGTTGGCGCAGACTTCTCTTTGGAAAATCGTAGAAAATCAGAGACTCGAGAACGGTTAAAGATAGAGCAATTCTGATTCAAAATTGGTATGTCGAGGTTTTTGGGGTCGGCAATTATGAATTTATTCGAAGATTATTGATTTTTAGTCAAAATTCATAAATAGAAGATGGCAACTCCAAGATGGAGTTGAGTTAATATTTAGACGGTATCCTCATTGAAGGACTAGATAGCTCAGAACTTACAGGAAAAAAAGGCCCCATAATTAACAATGCTTTAACAAAAATGCACTCATTAAGTGTTCCTTGTGTCATTCATAACTCCTTGAGTTTTGGTAACCGCGTAGGGTGTTCCTTTGAATTGTTTAGCTTTCCACAGGATTTCGTGTTTTTTTCATAACGAATTGAGTTTCAAGAGCACTGGTCGGGTTTTATTTCCATTTCTGGTACCTATGCGGTGGACAACCTGTACGTGGTAAGGTTCAAGGGTAATATTTAATTATTTATAGCGAATAGCTACAAATGAGAATAACGAGCAGTTGGACGATTTTTTGGAAGAATTTTCGCGTTTCCGCTGCTGTAATTCGTTACACATCAGACTTACATAAAAAGTTTTCATACAAAAAATATGGGAAATATTTGCCGTAGTATTGACTGTTGAGGAATTTTTTGTACCTTTAAATCAAGATGGCGGACCGCGCAGACTCCCCCCTACCAAGGTCAAAAGCTTGGATTTTTCATCGGGGTCCGGAACTAAAAAAAAAACACATACTGGACTAGTAGATATGTGAAATAATATAAATCGTACGCGGATCACGTCGCAGGTAACAACTAATATCGGATATTTTTGCGTCCAACCGGTATATTTGCAAATCTGATCCTGAAACGGATATCCCGCGGATGGCAGATGTCCTGTCTCCACCATATTTTCTTGGGTCGATTACTTTCATTGGGTCTTCGAAAGTTGATGGTGGGACGGGGTGATGGTTGACACTGAATTGAGTCGATAGGCGTGCGACTCTTTCAGGAGCGGATGTTCGACCAACATGTCACAATTAGAATGCTTGATCTGTTGCTGGCGAAACAAAACAATATCACAATTAAGCGAGTGACCGCTTTCCCACGAAATCGCCCGGAAAATTAATACTAGACGCGCTCGTGAAATGCACCTCTGTTTTTCTCCATTATAATGATACAAATTTAAATATTGAAGGATAATTCTCAGTTTTGGATAGTTTTCTAAGGGGACTAGATAGTGAATAGGAGAACCATAAGAGATTTGAAAAAAATTGACAGATGCGATGTTGACAGATACAAAGCTGGGGTTGGTGACGGGGAAGTAGAAGAACTGCCAAAGAAGAATTATAGAATAGAATAGAATTTATTTCTCGAATACATACATGTTCAAATACACAAAAATATACTATTTTATATGGAATGATTTTCATGTATGCTAAAGCTCATGTGAGCTATTGAGAAGTGTAGTTCATTTTGACTTGTTTTTCTACATACATATAAGCAATTCCTGAAAAGAAAATTAAATACTTGGGAATAATTCTAGACACACATTTGAAATGGGACCTTCATATTAAACACACCGTCAATAAATTGAGGACCATCTTATTCAAATTCAGGAAACTCAAAGAACTCCTACCGCTGACGAGTCTCAAAACACTATACTACTCGCTAGTTGAAAGTCATATCCGCTACGGAATAGCAGTCTGGGGAGGAGCGTTAAATACTCATATTCATCAGATTGAAATTATGCAAAGGCGTTTTCTCAAGCTAATGATCTCAAAAAATAGCAGGTATCCTTCTGACAGTTTATACATCGAAACTCGTACGATGGATATAAGGCAGCTGTACTTCTTATGCTCTAGCACTAAATATCATACAAGTAAACATACAGCGTTGCTCCCTTCACACCAGTACCTAACACGTCAGAAAGATCAGTACATTACACCTCTAATGGTCAAGGTCACTGCACAAAGATCATATAATTATTTTGCGCCTAAACTCTACAACAACATTCCCGAATATATAAAATCCATTACAAACATCAATCGCTTCAAAAAAGATTTGAAAAGACATATTCTTCAAAGTCAAAGACATGAACTTCTACATCTATTTGTGTAGATGAGAAAAACCATACGTACCTCTGCTATATTGTTCGACTCTGTAATGTATTTGTATTTATATACTAAATTGTCTACTTGTATTTATGTATTTATCAAACTAAAATTCAGTTTGTTAGATTTTAAATTGTGATTTTATATGCTGGAACTTTTAATCTATAATTACCTTCTTTTAAATGTATATGTATATAATTGTATTTGGACTGAATGTTGTCTATATGCTTAACCATTACCATTTTTTTATTAATTCGCTATTATGCTTATCATACACCATTCTTTATTTTGTTTTTTTTATTTTTTTATCTATAATTAAATTCAATATTTATGTCAACTTTATACAATATTTTAATTTTGCTTTGAATATATTTTCTCCACATACAAGCAACATGTGATGCTTCTGTGGTTTCTACCATGTTTATTCAGCTTATGTACCTTCTTGTTACCTTTTGTGATCTGAACCTGAATAAACATTATTTATTATTATTATTTATAATTACACAATATGTACAATAAGTAATCGCTGTTATCGTATTCTAAGGTAATTAAGACAATATCTCACAATGGGTAAATATACAAAAGAACATATTTTGGTAACGTAAAGACAAGTAAGTAATAACAGAAACTAGAGAAAATAGAAAACAAAAGATATATAAAAAATTTGTGGGCATATTCCCAATATTAAAAGGTTGCCTATATAAATAGTTTTGATGAAATAATGACTAGTGAATTTTATTATTAAAAGAAAGAAAAAAAAATATAGAAAAATCGAATTAAACGGTTTTCTTCACATAAAGGATTCAATATAAAATTGTTTATCATAATAAAAACGAATTATATGTGGTCATTGAAAAATTCTCTGATATCGTAATACACATGGGTTTGAAAAAATTGTTTGACCTTATTTTTAAAAATATTTAGAGGAATGATTCCTGTTATTGAGGACGGTAGGTGATTGAATGTTTTTATTGCCATATATAAAGGACCTCTTCTGTTTACTGTATAATTGAATTGTGGTGGAATATACTTGTTTTTGTTGCGCGAGTGTCATAGTTGTGGATATCCGTGAATTGTTCAAGTTCATGTTTTTTTTTGAAAGCTACTAAGGAAAGACGATATAGATACAAATTTGTAATTGTGAGTATTTTCAGTCTTTCAAAATAACTCCTACAGGATTCAGTTCGTTTAATCCCGCAAATGGCTCTGAGAGCTCTTTTTTTGTATTATGAATGTGCTGTTGATATCTACTGAGTGTCCCCAAAATTATATACCAAATTGGACTAAGCTGTAGAAATAAGCGTAATATACTGTAATTGCTGTTTCTTTACCAATGTTTTTTCTTATGGTAGATATTGCGAATGTTGCACTGCAAAGTTTTTTGTATAGGTTATGAATATGTTCTTTCCAATCTAACTTTCCGTCAATGTGAATTCCAAGAAATTTTACATTTGTTGTCCCTTGTATTTCCCCATAAGGTGTTTCGATATTGATTTGGTTGATGTCATTATTTGGATGGAAGGTTATACTATGTGTTTTATCTGTATTAACACATAACTTATTCGAGGAGAACCAGTGCATTATTTCTGTAAGTTGTTGGGATGACGACACCGACAAATCTTCAATGTTATCGCTTGAGTCTATTACACTCGTGTCGTCAGCAAATAGGCAGAATTCCACAGACGTAAAATTAGCAACTAAGTCATTGATGTATATCAAGAATAATATCGGACCCAGAATCGATCCCTGGGGAACACCATATTAAAATTTTCCGTTATTAGAGTGATATTGTTTTATTTGTGAATTACAATTATGTGTTATTCGGATAAGGATTTCGCGATCTGATATATATGATTCGAACCAATTGTTCGCAATCCCTCGTATGCCATAGAATTCCAAATTCTGTAGTAAAATAGAATATCATTTGTAAAACTCTTCAGGTAAAGGAGGCAACGCTTATTTTCATAAGATGTTCTGATTCCGTTAGTTAGCCACACGCGATTGTTCGGTTTGGGTCTACATTTGATTTTTCTGACGGGAAAAGCTGATTCGAAGCAACAGAGGAGAGTTTCATAAAATTGTTCGAAAGCTGTGTTGGTTTATGTAAGATCAAAAAGGATTTCCCAGTCCGAGGCATTCAATAACTCTCTGAATTTGTTTTCGTTTGTATTATTGAATATTCTTTTATGTATACTTGCTTCTTGAACTGTTGATAGGGCGTTATTTTTTAGCGATATAATCTGACCGTTATGATCTGCCAGTCCATAGAAGTCATTTTGAATGTTAACAATTTCATCTTCATCGACATTCGTTATTATGTTATCTATGATCGTCGCTGAATTACATGTTATCCTAGTGGGAGTGGTTATAGTTATGTGGAGGTTGAATATTCCTAGTAGGGAGATAAATTATTTCTTGTTATCGTTATCGATTTTAAGATCTATATTGAAATCTCCGCTGATTATAATTTTATGATTGATATACTGATTGTTCAGTTCGGTGATTAGGTCATATAGTATGTAAAAAAAAACATTCAACTTACCAGTTGGCGCTCTATATATACAAAGTATGATCATTTTATTAATTTTATCCATCGCAGCTGTGAATTCAATGTTTTTTTCTACACACGCGGTTCTCAAATTGTCTATTTTTTCGAGAATAACATTATCATGTGAAAAAATTATTACACCTCCGTGTGAGTACATGGATCTAGAGAAATTAGATACTGCGTTGTAATTGGTAATGTTAATTGTATCGGTTTCACCAGTTTTTAGCCAACTTTCCGAAAAATGTCCAAATATCGACATTATTTTGAAAATTATTTACGAAAACCCAAAATAAAAATAAATTTTCAACACCCTGTATATAAAAAATGAAGGCCTTGCGGACCCATGCTTAAATGAACTTTCCACCTTATAAAAAACTGAGGAATTATCCTGTAAAATATCGGACACTCATTACATAACACCATGTATAAGGTTGGCTTGAAAAGGCTCTCCTAGGAAATGAAAGTCAGTATGGAATGGTTTTCATGAAACCCTTGTTCCATACAAGGCATTAGTATTAGAAGTAGAAATAGAGTGAAGTAAAGAGGTATAGTAGATAAACATACTCAGAGCCATCATACCACATAAGGAGGAGTGGGGAATTCCAACCAGAAGAAAGAAAGGCTTAACAACTACAGATGCAAAGATCCCTTGATCCATTCAAGGACCGATGGCTGCTCTCGAAATGATGTACAGAAAAGGGGATGAAGGACGTTTTACTGAACTTGGCCCCCTTTCCACATTTATGTTTTTGGTGAGATAATTTAGACGAACCTTCTGCGTTGAATATACTGAAGAAATTACTAGAGGTCCTGACTATATCTTGAGTGATGTTCTAAAGCATCGTTACTGAAACATATTTCGCCAGATATTCTGCCTGAACATTGTTGAATTTCATTTTATGTTCAAGTATAGTTGCAAACATGCGAATTGTTATTGGAGATAAATCGCTAAGTCATTATCAGTGCTTACTTTTCCCACATACATTTCGGTGCCTCAAGCCTAGCCCCTCGCTATCTGACCTTTGCAAAATCATATCGTGATTCCTCGTGGAAATTGTTTCGAACAAAATATTTATCTTATTAATTTTAATTGGGACATGAACTAGAAATCTTTGTTATGGGATATATTCACATGAAGATCTTGATCTTGTGACTACAATTCACTCCACTTCATTCAGTTCATTATCCTTACATTTACATTCTTAGGATTGGCGAAGATATATCAAAATTTTTTTGAAAGTCTTGTGGTGACGTCCCCAATAGGTATTTCTATTGAATTCTACCTATAATGCTTCAGGCCCGTTAAAAAGAAACATATTTTTGATATCTACTAACTATAGGTAATTGATTTGCCAACTGATCCGATGTTTAATTTCCTATAAATATATAATATCTTCTACATGTAGGTTTATCAATCTATAAGGTAGAAATTAATGAATGATTCGAACGGTTCTTATGTACTTCAAATTCGACACTCATACTTTGTATTTTTTATACGGATTACGGATGTATACAGGGTGATTCTAAAGTACTTTGACAAGCTTCAGGAGGTTATTCCTCACAATATTCTGATATGAATTGTTTAAATGAATATATGTTCGGAAACGCTTCGTTTCCAAGATACATGGTTGGTTGGTTGGTTGGTTTGAGGCTGACGAGCCAGAGACAGGGTTGGCACTTAGCTTCCCTTGACACTGCGACCAGCTGGGGTCTATTGTATCACTCTGTCGTCAGTGGTTCCTCATTCAAACAGGTTTGTGCCTTTTATTAGGTTAAGAAGCCTGTTGATAAGGTTCTTCGGATTCATGCCTGTTTCCGGGCTGATCTCTACAAAGGTTCTGTGTCGCCTACTACTTAGGGCGTCACAGTCGAAGATGATATGAGAGGCTGTTTCCTCCTCTTCATCACACAGCCTACACTCCACGGTTTCCCTGCGTACTCCCATGGTGTTTAGGTGATTTCTTAGGCCGCAGTGTCCAGTCAACAGACCTATTATTATACGAGCCTTCGTTCTGTTCAGGTTCAGAAGGTCAGCCGTCAGGGTCCGGTTTGGATGCCCTACCATGACTTTGCTGTGTATTTGCCCGACAGTTTGATCCCAATATTGTTGGTGTCTTCTTTTTATCCACTCGTCGATCAGGGTCCTGCATCGGTTTTTGCTAATCCCGTGTGCAGGTTCTGGCCCTGTGAATAGCGTTTCAGATGCTTGTCTAGCTAGCTGGTCCGCTTTGACGTTGCCTTCAATGCCTCTATGACCTGGCACCCACATCAAGGTGACCTTGTTGTGTTTTGCCAGCTCGATGAGGTTCTGGAGGCAGTCCCAGACCAGTTTGGACTTTATCTGTGTAGAGTTGAGTGCTTTGATAGCACTTTGACAGTCAGATAGAATGTAGATGTGTTTTTTCCTATAACCACTTTCTAGATTCTTCTGAATGAATACCATGATAGCATGTGTTTCAGCTTGGAATATCGTGGAGCATTTACCAAGTGGTATTATGTAATCCCTTCTTGGCCTTACCCCATGTATTCCTGCTCCCGTTCCTTCAACTGTCTTTGAACCGTCTGTATACCAGACTATGTCCGCAGTTGATTGTGATTCTATTCATCAATTCGTGTTTCGAATGGTTTTTCGAATGAGTATAGGGGTTTCATGTAATCTGAAATCATTTCCAGTTCTTCGATGTTGATTACATGAGTGATTCTGGTATGTCCAGTTGTTCGGATTCTCCAGTTTTTCGTTTGTTTCAGTCTGTATGCACTCATCCTGGCCTCTCCAATGACATGTAAGTCAAGGGGTTCGAGGTTTAGGATGATTTCCATTGCAGCTGTTGGAGTGCTGTTCATTGCACCCGTGATGCAGAGAGAGGCAAGCCTCTGGATTTTCCCAAGGTTGATTTTTGCCTGTCTTTGATTTGTTTTTGGCCACCATAAGAGTGAGCCATAAGTTATTCTTGGTCTTATTACCGCTGTGTAAAGCCAGTGCATGGCTTTCGGTTTAAGCCCCCAGGTTTTTCCAAAAGCTCTCCTGCACATCATGAAGGTTATCCTGCTTTTGTTGGTTACATGTTGAAGATGCGGGTTCCAGGTTAGTTTCTTGTCAAGAATCAGCCCTAGATATTTCACCTGCTCTACTACTTGTAATGTTTCACCGAATAGTCTAGGAGGTATGAGATCTCCCATGTTTCTTCTCCGGGTGAAGGGAATTAGTGTTGTTTTGTTCGGATTTGCCCTTAGGCTCTCTCTGTTACACCATTCCTCTACTGTCCTCAGTGCATTTTGCATTAGCTCTGAGGTTGTTCGAGTATTCTTTCCCTTGATGAGGATGACCAAGTCATCTGCATACCCTTGAGAGTAATACCCTTGGTTATTCAGAGAAATTAGCAGTTCGTCTACAACCATGTCCCACAGAAGGGGGGAGAGTATGCCCCCCTGTGGGGTACCTCTGGAAATTTCAACCTGCTCTGTTTCCTCGAACATGTTGGCTTGGACCAGTCTATTATGAAGCATTGAGTGTATCCACCTGCAGGTGGTTTCGTCAATGCCTCTTCGAGTGGCCGCAGAGACCATACTTTCAAAGGAGGTGTTGTCGAAGGCTCCTTCGATGTCTAGAAAAGTGCATAGTGCAATTCCTTTGTTTGCTAGAGACTCTTCAAGCCTTGAAACAAGCTGATGAAGTGCTGTCTCGCATGATTTTCCTGTTAGATAGGCATGTTGGTTTTGATGTAAAGGCCGTTCTACAAGAGCGGTTTCCCTTATGTCTCTATCTATCAGTTTTTCTAAGCCTTTCAGAAGAAACGACGATAGGCTTATTGGTCTGTATGCCTTTGCCTGGTCATATGAGTCTCGTCCAGGTTTCGGAATAAAGACCACATTTACAGTTTTCCAGGTTTGAGGTAGCCATCCCAATGCTAGGCTCAGCCTGTACAGTCTGCACAGTTCTGGTGCTAGATATTGAACTCCGCTCTGAAGTAGTATGGGAAATACTCCATCTGGGATACATGGTGTTGAAGTTTTATTTTTATTTTCGTTTTTTTTAAATAACTTTCGAAATACTGACCTTAATTAAACAAAAATTGGTATTGAATTCGAACCTGATGTTATTATTGCTCTTACTCGTAGGGGGCGCCACCTAAACGTCTTTTTCTTTTTTGAAGATTCATAACTTTTCAGTAAAAAAATCAATTCCTCTATCATATCTACGTAAAAAAGCTACCCTTGTTACAACTCACTATAAGCTACCGTTTTCTAGATATTTGGACTTGGAAATTTCGAGTCGATTATTCGATACTCGATGCGTGTTGAAGTTATTACCATTATTTTGCATTTTCCACAAGAATGCTTAGGAAATGAATTTGACGTTTAAGTCAGTGGTTTTGATAATTACATATTATGTGACAGTTAAACGTTTTGTTATTTTGTTGAAGTGTCTGTGAGTTTTAAAACACTAATTTTGAAAGAATGGATTATTTAAACAATAATGCTCATTTAGCCGATATGCATTTCGTTCATGGCCTTGCGGATGGCAATGCGCGCGAAGCAAGACGTATTTACCAGGAGCAATTTTCTAATCGAGTACTGCCTTCAGCTCCAACATTTACCAGCCTCCACGGTCGTTTGGCAGAAACAGGTAGCTTTAAGAGGGCAGCTGATATTATTGGAAGACCACGAGCAGTCCGAACCCCAGAATTGGAAGAAGCTGTTTTGAACGCTCTCGAGGAGAATCCAGAAACAATTACAAGAATAATTACTGAAGCTCTCAATTCTACTCAATCCACAGTTTGGAGAACTATCCACGATCAACAATTTTATCCATACCATATTCAAAGGGTGCAAGCTCTTTTGCCACGAGACTTTCCCCAACGCATTACTATGTGTCAGTGGTTTTTGAGAAAATTGGCTGGAAATCCTCAATTTTAAAGATATGTACTCTTCACGGACGAGGCAAACTTCTCCCGAAATGCTATCACAAACTTTCATAACAACCATGTTTGGGATCTGGAAAATCCGCACGTAGTTAGTGAAAGACATTATCAGTATCACTTTTCTGTAAATGTATTACTCTAGTCAACATGTGCCTTTTAGCTCAATTTTTTTTATTCGCCTCGGAAAATTATGATCGAGGTGTCATTCGATTCGTCATCGCATCTGAAAACTTTTTGAAACATTTGGAGTGGCGCTTGCAAAAATTACAAAAGTTATAAACAATTTAGTAAAAAAAAGGGGTTTGGTTTTTTGCGAATATCTCAGAAACAATTTCAAATTTTCAAAATTTGGAAAGAGATCCAAAAAGAAGAAGAAATTTCCTAAAAAAAAGTCCGAACTCTCGTAACTCTAGGACCAATATTTATAATTTTTCTAGAGGGTTGAAAATACGGCCGAAAACGGGAACTCTCGCTTGCGTAAGCTCCGCCCACTTCGGACCTCTAATAAAAAAATATTATTTAAACTTATTAAATATGAAAATTAAGAACTTAAAAAATCCAGGCACCTACAGAATAGATCAATGAACAATAATCCGCCGATCAAAAATTTTTATCGCGATTTTTCAATTAGTTATCCCTTGATTAATTAACAATTTTTCGTAGCACGAACATCAACATTGAAAGTGCGATAATTGTTGAACTATAAATCTGTGATGTTTTTCCTTTCATGGAGCTATTTTACAAAGGCTATAAAATAGATTCCCGTTGGGAAAATAAAAAAATTATTAATTTTCACTTTGTTATTAACAATTTACTTAAGTTAAAAATTACCAACCTCGATTAAACATTGAAAAAAATTGTTTTTTCGTAATATTGCTATTGATACCTTTTCTTATGATCATAAGCTACTTGAAAATGATTTTTAATAATTTTGATCTCATATTGTTTAAAAAATTGTTATAAATAACTAGTGCAGAATGAAAAAGATATAGTAACTTTTGTCGTATCTGTTATAGTTAATGAGATATTTCGATTTCAAAGCAAAAAAAAAATTGTTTCCTTTAATTTTTATAAATAATTGCAAAAAAATTATATAAATAATTAAGTTAGAGCTTTAGTTTGATTATAAATTTGTTGGCACCAGGGACTCCTCGCCAAGCTTCCATCTTATGGCTTGCCCCCTCAGCTGTGTTCTCTGCTTGCTAGTTTTCTCTCAAACAGGTCTCTCCATGTAGTGGTCGATGGAGTTTCATCTGACACTCTACTCATAAATGCTGGTGTTCCGCAAGGATCTATTCTCGCACCAACACTATTTCTACTTCACATCAACGACCTGTTGAAAGCAACTTCATGTCCAGTACACAGCTTTGCCGATGATAGTACCCTCCATACCGCTTTCACTTCCAGGGCCCCTATATCAGCCCGTGAAACCAGAAATGAACGAGGAAGAAATGTCAATAATATAAATATGGACTTAGCAACAATTCTTGAATGGGGATCTAATAACTTGGTAGAATTCAATGCAAACAAAACACAAGCATGTCTTTTCTCTAGAACAGCCGATCTCACTGTGCCTAACATAACTTTGTCAGGAGTAACCATACCACTGAAGCCATCCATATCGATGCTTGGTATTACTATCAGCAATAACCTTTCCTGGGAAAATCACGTGAGGTCCATTGCCAAAAGTGCAACCCAAAAACTTCGTTTTTTGTTTCGTGCCAAGAGCTTTTTCACCCCCCGTCAGCTGTTTATGATCTATATGGCACAGATCCGACCTGTCCTGGAATACTGTTCCCATATTTGGAGTGCGGCACCTAAACATATCCTGAGGCTATTGGATTCTGTCCAAAAAAGGGCAATTCGTCTCGTCGGTGATGCCTCGCTTACAAACTCGCTCACTTGTCTGGAACACCGTAGAAAAGTTGGCGATTTGTCTCTATTTTATAGATATTTTCATGGGCGATGCTCTTCTGAAATATCAACAATCGTTCCTGCTTTGGCAGTCTCTTCGAGATTAACCCGTCAAGTTCAGTCATCACACCCCTTCGTGGTCACTTTGGAGACCTGCAGAACATCACTTTCCAAAGACTCGTTCATCCAACGAACAGCGAGGCTTTGGAACTCATTGCCTAGGGAGGTGTTCCCCGAGGCATACAACCTTCAGAAATTTAAGAAGAACACCAACTCCTACCTTCTTTCCCTAGGTTCCCACTATGTTCTCTGAACATTACAGGATATCCCTTTTCGTGGGAACCAGAACATAAAAAAAAAAACAAAAAAACTTAGAAAAAAAAAAACAAGATGAATTTGTTGTATCTGCAATAGTTTATAAGTAATATTAATAATAAATAAAGAAAAGCAGGCGCGAAAGGTAAGTTTGAATATACGAAAATACTTAAAATTAAATAAAAAATCGAAAAACCAATTTTTTTACAAAAACTGATAATGGGCTGTTTTTGTTGTATTTTTAACAGCAAAAACAAAAAATATAAATAAAAAATTCAATTGTTTATAACAAATTGTTTATTGCATAAACAATTAAAATTTGAATAGAAATAAAAAATAAAATTTCAGACATCGAAGATGAATAATGATTAAAAAAAAATGGTTCCTTAATTTTCATAACAAGTGGTTAAAAAAATAGTTAATGAACAATTTTTTTTTTAAAATTTTTCAAAGGTTTATTATTCATAAACAACGCATTTGTTTATAACAATTTTTTAAACAATATGGGATAAAAATTAAAAATCATTTTCAAGTAGCTTATGATCATAAGAAAACGTATCAATAGCAATATTATGAAAAAACTATTTTTTTAAATGTTTAATCGAGGTTGATAATTTTTAACTCAAGTAAATTGTTAATAACAAAGTGAAAATTAACAATTTTTTTATTTTTCCAACGGGAATCTATTCTATAGCCTCTGTAAAATAGCTCCATGAAAGGAAAAACATCCCAGATTTATAGTTTATCAATTATCGCACTTTCAATGTTGATGTTCGTGCTACAAAAAAATGTTAATTAATTAAGGGATAACTAATTGAAAAATAATTTTCCGAGGCGAATGAAAAATTTTGAGCTAAAAGGCACATGTTGACTAGAGTATATGGGCGGCAATAATTGATAATTACTTGATAGGTCCTTTCTTCCTTCCGTTTCGACTGAATGGCGCAACTTACAGAGACTTTTTATAAAATGAATTGCCGGGACTACTTCAGAATGTACCATTACAAATTCGTATCCGCATGTGGTTTATGCATGATGGGGCTCCGGCCCATTTTAGCGTTGTAGCCAGGGAATTCCTTAACACTGTCTATCCAAATCGATGGATCGGTAGGGGTGTAGAAGAACCTAATCAGGCGTGGGCACCAAGGTCCCTAGATCTAAACCTGCTAGATTTTTATTTTTGGGGACATTTGAAGTCACTAGTTTAACTATTTCAAACGAGTAAAAATAAATAGAATAGGTGGCGCCCCCTACAAAAAACCAAAACTACTTACTTAAACGTCAAATTCATTTCCTAAGCATTCTTGTGAAAAATGCAAAATAATGGTAATAACTTCAACACGCATCGATTTTCAAATAATCGACCTAAAATTTTCAAGTCAAAATATCTAGGAAACGGCAGCTTATAACGAGCTTTTTTACGTAGATATGATAGAGGAATCGATTTTTTTACTGAAAAATGTGCTAGAAGTACGCTAAAAAAAGTTATGAATTTTCAAAAAAGGAAAAGGCGTGTAGGTGGCGCCCCCTACGAGTAAGAGCAATAATAACATCAGGTTTGAATTCGACACCCTCAAAAAACCTCTCAATACCAATGTTCGTTTAATTAAGATCAGTATTTCGAAAGTTATTTAAAAAAAAACGGAAATAAAAATAAAACTTCAACACCCTGTATCTTGGAATCGAAGCGTTTCCGGACATATATTTATTTGGACAATTCATATTAGAATATTGTGAAGAATCACCTCCTGAAGTTTTTCAAAGTACTTTTGAATCACACTGTATAACATTCACAGATGACAGAATGCAAATGACAGTTGATAGATGTTGTGCGTTCTGATTTCGCTAAACGAGAATGCATATCTTCAAATATATACAATTTTCCTTTATCCACAATTAGCTGCAGCATGAAATTTGTAAAACATAATTTTTCCCGAGTGGAAAGATTAAAATATGCTACTTTGTCAGAATCACTGTTATTACTTTTTTTCTATATCATTTAATTTACATAATTAGTTTTAATTGAAACATATATCAGGAGGTATAGATAAACAATCATAGATTGAAAACTAACTAATACATATTTATTTTACTCGAGTAATTCATATTTATAAATCAATCCATGCGCCAATTAACATAGTATAATCGATAATAGAAGTAAAGTCCATGTCGCTGAAATATATATGTACATATATAAAATTGTTTTCTCGGGATTCTCTCCGCGTATTAAGGAATTGGTCCTCAATGGGTCTGATTTCGAGACGTTCTGGAGAAATCACATTTGCCATCCTCAGATCTATTCGAAAACCTGAGAACACCATCTCAAGTATTGAACCAATTCACAATTTGACTTACAAAATCTTTATAAGGGTCAAAGTTTTCTATCTCATTGATTTGCATACCAGTTGAGAACATAATCAGCAACGTAGATCAGCCATACAGAGGATAGATGACACAGACATACAAGTATTGATACAAGACATCGCATACATATTCGGCAAATACTCAAAACTACGAAGTTGAACTGTTCAATTCATCTTTATGTTCCTTTAGGAAAGTGATTAAAAAAACTGTAAAACACTTAGAAACCTTTTTTTTCCAATACTTACGTCAAACATGTGTCATTTTTTATTTTCAAATGTCAAAAGTAAGCTATTTTTGAACAGAGTGTAAAAAAAATCTGCACGGCGCGCCAAAAAATTTTGAACAAAGATTTGGAAAACAAAAATAATAATTTCTATTGGGATGCAGCTTTGCTACCCTGTATAGATTAGTAGGTAACCCATCACTCCAGAGAGTGCCTGGGACGCTTAAAACGCGAGGGGTCCTCACGAGCGGATTTTCGTGAGCTAATGCACAATCAAATACTTTTTGATTGCGTTCTCTGATGATACTTCTGATGGAAGGCGGATTTAAGTTCTCAAGGATCGGATCGTTCCGCACGTACCACGGAGCGTTCGTTATCATCCGCAGTACTCTCATTTGCGCCCGTTCTAGGACGCCAATGCTAGACCTGCAGATTTGGCCCCAGGCGGCTGAGGCATACAAAATGACAGGCCTGAACATCTTGTAAATCATGTCTTTGTTTTTGTGGGAGAGCTTACTCTTCCTGTTAATCAGAGGATATAACGCACATATCTTTTTATCAATTTTTTCCCTAACAACGTTGACATGTGGTCTCCAGGTGAACCGGCGGTCCACAGTAACTCCCAGGTACTTGACCCGCTCTAACTATTCTATCTCCCTTCCAGAGATAGTCACTCCCCTCTCCGGGTTATTTCTCTTACGATCCATTGAAATCGCCTGTGTTTTATCAGGATTCAGTTTTATTTTCCACTCCAGATACCACTGCTGGAGGTCGTTTAATGCATTTTGTCGACCCTGACCTGAAATGTCCTACCTAAGAGGAACCATTTAATCCACTTTATCAAACTAAGTGGCAGGTGGAAGCCTAACAGCTTTGACAGTAGGCCTTCGTGCCACACTCTGTCGAAAGCTTTGCTGATGTCTAGCAAAACGATGTGAGCACTATTGTTAGTATTTAGCGATGAAATTGTATCCTCCACTAGCCTCATAACCTGAAGCTCGGTGGAGTGAGCACGTCTAAATCCACTTATTCGTAAAGCCTTTCCAGGACGATTTTCTCAGCCAACTTAGCTGAACTGCAAAGCAGCCTTATCGGCCGATAATTTTGCGGAAAGGTCGGGTTTTGTCCCTGTTTAGGAATCATAACCACGATAGCATGCTTCCACCTACGAGGAAATCTCTTAAGGCGCAAATAATTATTAATAATATTTAATAGTTATCCGGAAAACACGATTAGTAATTCCGTCGTAACCAGGCACTTTTTCGGGATTCAATCCCTTGAGTTCATCCAACGTAGCTGGACGAATGACATCATGATTGGGTTCCCTAAGGGTGCGGTGGACCCGATCTTCCAACAAAAGCTCACGATCCAGATCATCGTCTGGATGTTCATTCAGCCTAAATTGTCTTTTCATCGAGTCTGCAAAAGCTTTGGACTCAGGGTCATAACACATTCCGGCCTCACCATGAATAGGGGGGAAATCGGTCTCTTACGGTTTTACAGTAATGTCGACTTCAATAATTGAAATTGTTACTATGCACCCTGACAACCTTATAGTTAAAGAAACCGTTTAATTCGATTTTTCTAACCTTATAGTTGTTCTATTTTTTCCTGGTAGGTATTGCGATTGACTGAAATAATTTTGTTTAATGTCACTGCCAAAACAATAAAAATTGGACGTTTGCATTCAAAACGTTAATAATAAAGATTATTTTCATTTTTATATTAAAAAACTGAAGTTTTAGAAAAAACCATGTATACAACTCGAATATAAAGCCCATTTTTACAAGCTTTTATTCAACTTGCTTCGTTGGTATGTCATTCGTTCTGTCATTGTTTCCGGTTCACAATTTGTAATCAATTTTTGGAGCACTTGCCGACATCCGATTGAGCTTGAAATTTGGCAGGTGTTCATAATTCAGAGAAAAAACAAAATGGCGGCTCCAAGATGGCGGGCGAGTTTTGTGAATATGGTACGATTCGATTCAAAATTGGTATGTGGGGATTTTAGGGGTCGGAGATTATGAATTTTTTGTCAAATTTATGAATTCAAGATAACGGCTCCAAAATGGCGGAGGAGTTTTGTGATTATGGTCCGATTCTATTCAAAATTTGTATGTGGGCGTTTTCAGAGTCGGAGATTATGAATTTTTGGTCCATATTTATGAAATTGAAATGACGGCTCATGGAATTTTTATTAGAGGAAAAAACAAAATGGCGCTCCAAGATGAAGGACTTTAAAATTTTTTGGGGATTTTCGGGGCGAAAATTATGAATTTTTTTTCAAAATTCTTAAAATCGAAATCAAAATGGCGGCTCCAGGATGTTAGAGAAAAAAACAAAATGGCGCTCCAAAATTGATATGTGGGGATTTTTAGGGTCGAAGATTGTGAGTTTTTCTTCAAAATTCATGAAATCAAAATGGCGACTCCAAGATGGCTGATGATCTCTGTGTTTATGGTCCGATTCTATCCCCAATTGGTATGTGGGGGTTTCCGGGGTCGAAGATTATGAATTTTTTAAAAAAATTCAGCAGCTCCAGATGGCCGACGAGTTTTGTAATTATGGCCCGATTCGATTCAAAATTGGTATGTCGGGGTTTCTGGGGTTGGAGATTATGAATTTAGTCGTAGTTTATTGATTTTTAGTTGAAATTCATTAATTGAAGATGGCAACTCCAAGATGGTGGATGAGTTCATATTTCGTTGCTCTCCTTATTGACGGACTAGATAGCTCGCTTTTGTATTCGAAATGAAAACTTTGCGCAACAAGCTCTTGAATTTATAATTCACGGAATAACCTTCGTCGTACATTCAAAGCAATTATTTTTTACTTTTCAGTGCATTTGAATAATAGCTTATCTTTCAAAAAGTTTTTTTATTAATTATTTGCACTTGCGAGGTTTCATAACTCGCCTACGGCTCGTTATGAAAACTTCTCGCGAGTGCAAAAAAGAATCGCTTTATATTCTTGTTGTATAAATAACTATTATGTTTAATCTTCAGTAGACATATGTACATTCTCTGTATTTTTATTATATTTTTGTAAATTGTATAATTGGCTTGTCCGTTAATGAATAAATAAATGAATATTGAGAAATACGAAACCACGGAAGAGAAACATCTCTCACGATGAATTCCTGGCGTAGTAGCCCATTTGATATACAGTGCGCGTCAAAATTATGGAACAAATTCGATATTTCGCAAGCCATGTACTTTTGACAAAAATCCTGAAATAGGTCGATTTTTATTTTAAAATGCCGATTTTTCTATGCATATTCTAAAGAGGTTATGTCACTGGTTTTGACATGGTGACGTAATCGGTAATTTTTTTAATTTTAATAGATGTCTTGTGATACCTCATCTGAAAGGCTTTTCAATACTGCATTCAATGATAATAATTAATTAGATTTTTTTTTGTACAGGTTGAACAAAAATTATATTTTATTTCAATAAGAGAATAACTTTATATCCAACAAAATAGAACAGTTAAATAAGATATTCGAAATGCCATCCACCAGTCTCTTGACAATAGGCAAATCTACGGACACATTCCTCTCGCACATTGCGAATAACTTCCGGAGTAATTCTGTTAATTTCGATCCTAATTCGATTTTTCAACTCTTGTAGATTTTGCGGCCTATCTATATAGACCTTCGATTTCAAATAACCCCACAAGAAAAAATCCAGGGGCGTGAGATCTGGAGATCTTGGGGGCCACTCTATCGGTTCGCGTCTACCAATCCACCTCCTAGGAAAACAGTTATTCAAAAACTCGCGAACATCACGTGCATAGTGCGGGGGTGCACCATCTTGTTGCAACCAAATACTTTCATTTGGTGAGTTAGGATTATTGGCGTTTGGAAAAATATCGGCAAGGCTAGGTATGAGTTCATTTCTTAAAAATTCCAAGTAACGCTCCCCTTTGAGATTTCCTTCGAAAAAATACGGGCCAATAATCCTGTCGTTTATTATCCCTGACCAAACATTGACTTTCTGAAGGTATTGAGTATGCCCGTCCATCATCCAGTGAGGATTATCCCTACTCCAATATCTGCAATTCTGACGATTTACTGAACCATTTAGACAAAACGTAGCCTCATCGGAAAACAGAATTTGTTTTATAAAACGTGGATTGCGGTTACACAAATCCTGCATTATTTCACAGAACTCCACACGGCGATCGGGGATCATCATCATTGAGTTGTTGATGTAGCTGTACTTTGTATGGATGGTACTTTTATGCTTTTAGAATACGTAATACAGAACTCTGGGATATGTCAAGGTCTGCTGCAATTTGTCGTGAAGTATTGTGAGGATTATTCTCTACACCCAATAGAACATCAAGTTTCACGTTTTCTTCTATTTTAGGACGTCCAGCATTCGGAATATGTTTGACATGACCAGTTTCTCTAAATGTTTTCTCAATCTTACTGACTGTTGAACGACTGATAGGTCTATTTGGATACTTCGCATTGAACAAGTCGCATACCTCTTGCTGAGTTCTGGTTCTATCTCCGCATCCAATGAAAATTAAAATTTCTATGCGTTAGGTTTCACTTAAAGTAGCCATAGTTTACTTTTAGAACCTTTTCACTTAGAATTTGTGAAGAATATTTGTTGATATTTCAACTGACATTTATTTGACACTAACTTGCCTATTATGGCATTAATTTGTGATTGTCTTTTGTTTCCATTTTAGACTAGGAAATATTAATATTTGGAAAGGATCCATTGGTGTAGTAGAGCACTGACTCACTAGTCTGCCAGGGCAGTCTAAGGGATTAGAGCCTTGGCTCAAAAAAGTAAAATTTTGCATTTTTTAACACGCTTTTATTATCTTTACTTGTAACTAAATAACTCACAATGTAATAAAATCTTGGAAGTAAATATTCACCCACTTCCAATCTTCCGAATAATCTGAAATTTGTCACACATATCAAGGACCGATGACAATACAAGAATTTTATAATCATAATGTAATAATAATAAAAATATATTTTTCCAAACGCCAACAATCCTAACTCACCAAATGAAAGTATTTGGTTGCAACAAGATGGTGCACCTCCGCACTATGCACGTGATGTTCGCGAGTTTTTGAATAACTGTTTCCCTAGGAGGTGGATTGGTAGACGCGGACCGATAAAGTGGCCCCTAAGATCTCCAGATCTTACGCCCCTGGATTTTTCTTGTGGGGTTATTTGAAATCGAAGGTCTATGTAGATAGGCCGCAAAATCTACAATAGTTGAAAAATCGAATTAGGATCGAAATTAACAGAATTACTCCGGAAGTTATTCACAATGTGCAAGAGGAATGTGTCCGTAGATTTTCTTATTGTCAAGAGACTGGTGGATGGCATTTCGAACATCTTATTTAACTGTTCTATTTTGTTGGATATAAAGTTATTCTCTTATAAGAAATAAAATATTAATTTTTGTTCACCCTGTACAAAAAAAATTCTTATTAATTATTATCATTGAATGCAGTATTGAAAGGCCTTTCAGATGAGGTATCACAAGAAATCTATTCCAATTTAAAAAAATCACCGATTACGTCACCATGTCAAAACCAGTGACATAACCTCTTTAGAATATACATAAAAAAATCGGCATTTTAAAATAAAATCGACCTATTCTAGGATTTCTGTCAAAAGTACATGACTTGCGAAATATCGAATTTGTTCCATAATTTTGACGCGCACTGTATAAATAACTCAATCTATTGATAACGGAGACTATGTTGTTGCTGTTTTCTTGGACTTAAGAAGAGCTTTTGAAACAAACGATCGGGATATACTAGTTAAAAAAATGGAAGCTATTGGAATTAAAGGAACTGTACTAAAATGGTTTAAGGACTACTTAAATGAGCGAAGACAAATCACAAAAGTAGATAATGTTAATTCTAATCCTATTGGAACAAAATTCGGTGTACCCCAGGGTAGTGTTAGGTCCTCTGCTATTTTCAATTTACATTAATGATATCGGATTATATCTCAGCTGTGATTTTATGAATTTATTTGCTGATGATGTAGTTTTAACTGAAATGAATACTTGTCTGGAAAAAATTTATGATTACTTGAACATCAATAAACTAAAAATAAATATATCCAAAACAAAAACTATGATTCTAACGACACCTTACAAATATAAACAACTTGATATAAATTCATGCTTACTGGAAATCAATAACAAAAGAATTGAACTTGTTACCGAGTTTTAGTATGTGGGTCTTAAGTATCTTTCGATGCACACCACACATATGTAACCAAAAAAAATAGCGAAGAAACTATATTTTTTACAAGAATTTCCACTCACTTGTCAACTGCTGCCAAGATCACTATATATAATACGATTATACAGCCACATTTTGATCATTGCAGCACACTGGTATATGGTTTTGATCAAAACAAAATCATGTCATTACAAAAACTACAAAATTAAGGCATGAGAGTGATTCTGAAGTGCAATCGGTATAACAGTATAGCATTCATGCTAGATGCATTACAGTGGTTTTCAGTACAAGATAGGCTTTACAAAGCAGCAATGATATTTGTTTTCAAAACTATTAACGATATGCTACCATCATATTTTGGCGAATTTATTACATATCGAAATAGTACCCATAATTATGAGACAAGACAGATCAATGATTTTCATCTGCCAAAATGCAGCTTAACAAGTTCAATGAAAGTTTTATTTTATAAAGGCTTTAATCAATTCAATAAGTTACCTCAAGACATAAAAAACAGCAAAAGTCTATTTATATTTAAATCCAAAATTAATGATTATATAAAAATGAATAATATAATACAGTAATGAAATGATTACTCGAATGTTTTTTATTTTTGTTTTCAAATGATGCCGATGTTAGCTTTTCTTTTTTAGTTATTGCTCTGTATCTATGACTTTTCAATGTTGTGTTTCCAGGATGTTAGTGAATAGACCTAATTGAGTGTTAGATTTAGTTTTCTTTTCTTTTGTTTGTATATTAGGATTTTCCTATGCAATAAACTCATTCATTCACTCAAGTAGGCTTTCTAAGAAAATTAAGATATCACAATCTTACAGGCAAACACATCAGGTAATGTAAATGGTAGTTACGAACACAAAAAACTATAAAACCAAGATGATGCAGCGACTAAACGATAATTTACATTGAATCCATCAAAATACCGAAATGTGAAGGTGATGCAAGGATTTTTTGAACGAACTGTATATTATCTTTTTTGTTTTTCGTTATGACTCGATATGAGAATGTCTACCAACCACCCACATTGCATTACGGACGATTTCGTCGACATTTTACATTTCGTTCAGCAAACCGATGATGTCATTGTGTAAAGTTATAAAGTGAATTGATTAAAGTTAATGGACTATTCTGGTCAATAGATAGGCTTTATTAAATTTCGCGAGTCGCATTTTTGTTGAGCAATTACGGTAGCAAACGATTGGAAAACGAGATATTTTTTGACTTCATATCCGAATATGGATATATTACTAAACAAAAATATAAGGTTTAATTTATTTATTATTTTAAGCTAGTACCTTTCATATAAAATTCCATTGAATCAAAAATATATTTTGAGGTGGATCAGTACTTGTAGCTTTCTCATGGTGAGTTTTTGCTAGGTGAACCATTTCTTCTTCATTCCTATACTCTGTTTCCTAATGTGAGAGAGTGATAAAATGTAAATTTGCAATGACAGAACCCATTGAACAGGGTGGACAACTTAAAGGTTGTATTGTGAATTTACAATGATAGTTTTTAAAAATTCCGTATTTTAATTATTTAAAACGTACACAACCGGAATCAGACCTAAATTAGGGTCACCTTAATTTGCATTACAATAGAAAGAGGAGTTTTGTGAATGAAATTCATGTGGCAGCGGCGTAACTACAGGTAGTTCATTAGAATAATAATACATGATTATAATTATAGAGTTAGGCAGTTAATTGAGATATTAATTATTCTAATATTAAGTACATAAAAACTTATATAAAAGTAATAATAAGATGAAAATAGATAAATTGGAATGAATATTAATACTTATAAAATCTACTATTTATTTTTTCAACGTCTCTTATTTCAAAAGTAGTGTTATGCCTTACTACAAACCCTTTTATTTGCGCCAACACCAATTCTATGGGGTTTAATTAGCAGTGGTATGGCGGAAGGCGAAGTACCGTTATATTCCGTTTTGAAGCGATTTCGTCGACAATAAATTTTGTACAAAGAGGTTTATTCAACTTTACAATCTCCAGTAGCTCCTTTTTCAGCATATCCCTGTGGAATGGCGTCTTATTTAAAGTTTACCCCCCTCTTTCTGCTAATATTGCTCATAGTTAGTCTGTTATTTTTAATATAATAATAATAATAATAATAACGTTTATTAAACAAGGCTCACAACAATAAGTTCCCATGTTTACAATTTAACGTTGGAATATATTCGCGAGTGTCGAGCACTTATAGGGAATAAACACTAGTCACTGTGTGCGATAAAAAAAAGAAATATATAAATGTAAATGTTTCAGTTTTGAGATAATATAAGTATAAGGTACAAGCTATATAAAATATAAGATGGTACGAAAAGTAAAATGACAATATATATATATATATATATATATATATATACATATACACAGTATAGTATATAAAATGGAAAATTAAGTAAAAAATATCAAATATAATCTAAAATATAAAAGTATAAAAGCATAAAAGTTTGGGATATAAATATTTTGCTTTCAGTTATTTTTAGGGTCTATAAGTTTTTCTATTGTTGTTTTATTTCCTGATACGAATTTTGTTTTTTTTGTGGAAAGTATATTTATAAATTCGAACGGAAGCGAGTTTATAATTTTGGGGCCTAAGTAGTTTAAACTTCTTTGTCCAACAGTTTTGTTCATGTGCGGAACAGAAAAGAGGGGTTTTTGATCTGGTGTCGTATCTGGAGTTGTGCGCGGTTTCTAGAGTGTATTTATTATTGTATAGGTGGTTGGCAGTATTATAGGAATATATTTGTCTTGGATTTAAGAGCTTGATTTCCTGGAGTAATTTTTCCGAAGGATATGTATGGGGTTTTCTTAGAATAATTTTGTAGAAACGCTTGAGTATATTTTCTAGCGGAAGTATATGGGTTTTCAGTATTCCACCCCATGCAATTATTCCATAACTGAGGTGTGGTACTACCAAGGCATTATACAGGGTAATTTGGTCATTTTGATGCAGACAATTTCTGGATTTATAGAATAAATAGATTAACGATCGTAGTTTTTTCATGATATATTCTATATGGGTATCCCACTTTGAGTGGCTGTCAATATGAATACCTAAGTATTTTACGCTCGTGGCTGAATTTATCTCGATAGTTTTGTGATCGTCCACGATTTGTAGTTTTTTAAAATGTGGTAAGTTTTTTTTATATGAGCTGAAAAGTATAAAAAACATTTTTTCGAAATTTATGGTGAGTAATTGATTTCTGAACCATTTTTCAATTTGGAGAAAATCTTTTTCAACTTTAATTTTAATCTTGTCTCAATCCACATCGTTATAATATATGACCGTATCGTCTGCGAAGGTGATAATTTCTCCAGCTGTATCCAGAAGAAATAGGTTATTCACGTATAGTATGAATAGCAAGGGACCCAGAACGGTTCCCTGAGGTACACCGTATTTTAAAGTTCCCGGAGTGCTGAAGGTTCCATTTATGTTCACGATTTGTATTCGGTTTTCTAGATAGTTCCGAAATAGATCTAGTTGTAAGCCCCGTACTCCAACATCCTCTGAGGATTTGATTAGAAGCGAAAAACTCCATGTATCCATTAAGCTGGAATTCCTTCTATTTTAGGTTTGATTAACTTTATCAACACAATTATCAATATACGGCCTACAGGAATAACAATAGACCGAATACCTTTATTTGCTTAAGCTGTATTAATTACAACTATTTTGCTCCTTTTATCTTTACCAGTTTTAGCTGGTGCTTTACTATACTTTTAACAGATCGAAATTTATATACATATGATGTAATTTTTTGGCAAGAAGACGTTGGTATTTTTTCGGAATTTCTTCAGTGATAGCTGGCATTATCCATGACTATAACAGACGCAGGAGGAATAAGATCAAGCATTTGCTGGAAGTATTCTGCAAAAACATCAGCATTCGTGTCTTCATGATAGTCTCCAGTCCGTTTTCATTGAAATGCTAGTAAGCCACTATCGATAAATCTATTTTTGCTACTGCTACCTTTTCCCGAGGGTGCTTTTATTCCAGTGGACCACCCTTTCATGAAAGCTTGCTTCGCGCATTTTATATTTTTATCCTGCCATATTTTAATAACGGTATATCCTTCATTCAACCAAGTTTCGTCCATAAAATAGATATTCCTGTTTTCCCTTCGAAAGTGCCCTCTAACTGCCCTCAAATATCGTCGGCGCCAGCAGATAATTTCGCCTTTCTCTATTTTCGGTTTTGAATTTTTTCATAACAAAAATGCATTTCTTTCAGAGTTTTCCTCACTTTCTTCCTACCCATGGGTGGAATAAAATCATCCTTTTTCATTTCAGACATTATTTTGTTTAAGGTAGGTATTTCACCTTTAAGTAAAACGAGTGTTTGATTCTTCTGATGGCAGACTTTTCATCCTCATTTATTACCGTTTCTTTTCTTCCTGTTCTTCTCTTTGGCCACCTGATGGGGCCGCGTTTATCCTCGTGCACAAGTCGGTATACCGTTGAGTGTCCGACTCCAGTCATAATCGAACATATTTCAACTATTTTTGTAACTCGAGTTGAGTTTTGGTGGCGAACAGCGTTGAACATATTGAGAATAATAATTTTCTCATTTTTAGAAAGCGCACTTTTACTAATCCGTTTCTCAGCAACAAATTCAGAAACACTAGCCATTTTGAAGAACGACTTTTCCAACAACTGCCGGAAAGTAACTAAACATTTAAATTTTTTGAAACACTGAGGCACAGGTAGGTGAACTACCTGTGCCTTTACCTAACCTTATAATCGTTTTCTCGGAAAATCCCTCCATTTTTAAACAAATTCGACCATATTGTTATCTCTTATCGCAGGGACTGATTTATATCTACATAATACTGTTTGTTAAAAAAAAAATTTGAATTGAGAAAAAGATAATCAGGTATAGTTATTCTAATACCAATTGGAACGGCAATAAAAATAGGAGCACTACGAGGAGTGTTCATACGCACTGCCCAGCATATGGGAAATTTATATACTACCAGTGTTTTTACTTTCAAAGCGTTCCTGGTACAATCATAAAAAAGTTCTGTCGTGTGGCCCTAGTTGCCCAGATTATTAGTAAAGGCGCTATCAAATATATTTGAGGAATAAATGCTCGGCTAGCTGGATTGGACACCTGTTATCTGAAGCCGCATGATTTCCCCAGTTCACAATATTCCTAATCAGTGCCGTGTGTTGGTGAGGTTAGGAATTATCCATTGAAAATAATTTTATCAATATGGCTTTCTGGAGACCTTTCGAAACAAATAATAAAATTCAGTTGAGATAACATGTGTCTACTTTTACATGGTGTGATCAATTGCTATGATTGTAAGAATAAGAATAACTGAAAAAATACCACTGAAAAATAATATACCGACGTCTATGTGAAGGCGGCAACTGGAAAGAGAATTCCTTCTCGAAACTTTTTATGTCGGTCCAATTGGGATTCAAAATACTATAGGTGATTGTACATTTATTATTTTATTGTACCTGGAACACGAAATTAAAGAGCATATTCAAGTATAATCCATTGTTAGGGGCTAATCATATCAACAGTCACTAAGCTGGTACGAAATATCTTTGAACCAACTTTATAGGGTCATTGGTTATATTTGGACCAATAGATATCCTCCTCATTTGAAGAGCTAGAAAAATGGTAAAATTAGGAAAGTTGAAGCATTTTTTCTGAACCGCCAGGAAATGCAAGAAGAAAAACAATTGAACGTTATGATATAAAAAGTTATGATATAAACTTTTGTTTTTTCTAATGGAACACCCAGTATATTATTGCATTTTTGGGTTCTACGGAAAACTCTAGATATGTTTCATCCATGATGTCTTATACCTATTTGCACATTCCTCTCTTAGTTTTTCATAAGCTATCCAATGACATCAACTTTAGATTTAACCTCGAACCTTCTACGGAATACGTCGAAAACGACTCGGTTTTACAGTTCAATAATGATTTATTACTCTCTCACATTTTTAAAGAATTAAAGATTAAAAAAAAACTGACTACTCCGTACTGATGAGGGCCAAAAAGCCTGAAACAGGTATGCGGATTGTTAGGCGGACCCGACATAAATTCAAACATAATCGAGCTTATCAGAAAGAAACATTTAGAATCAATATCCATTTATATGGAAGTTTGCATGTATTTTCAGATGAATATCATTCAACGTTCTGCGTGGTATTTGCTAGGAAAGTAGTAGTTTTTCACTGTGGTCTACCAATTGTGTTTCAATTTATATTGAATCCTTTGTAAAGATGACTTTGTGCACTTTATTTCTTATATATTTTTGATTTATTATTCCTCCTGGTCTTTGCATCTGCTTTTTAGTTTATTGCTGGGTCTGTTGTACTTGTTTCACTATTTTTTGGGCCCATTATTGTTCCTAATATGTTTCTTTCCATTTCAATGTTTTACTCGTCCTTTGCCATTGTCATTGTTAATGAAAATCTTCTTTATTTTTTTTTCATATAATAATAATAATAATTTCTTTATTTTCACAAATTAATTTGTACATCAACAGTGTGAAAATACAAATAAAAAATAGAAAAACGTCAATAAAATCAAGAAATAGTCGAAAAGAGACAATCTAAAACCTCCGGACGTAAAAAGGAACATCACATACACGTCACAAACAATAATAATAAATAATTTAAAATATAAATATAAAAATATGACAATAACTATATAACTAGGTGAGAGAAAACGTTATTACAGAACAAGTTACGACAGAAATAAAAGAAAAAAATGGAATATAGGAACATCAATACACGTCAAAACAATAATAAAAAAATATAAAATATAAATATAAAAATATGACAATAATTAACTATAAAGAAAACGTTCACGTTACAAAACAAGTTACGACAGAAATTCCTCAACAGTGTAGCAGTTTTTTGACAAGACAATAAGAGCTGCTTAACTTTTCTCTTGAAAATATGTACATTTCTTGAAGCTTTAATGTCATCGGGAAGTTTGTTGTACAGTTTGCATCCCTGATATTCAAAGCTTTTTTAGTAGAGTGCAGTGCGATGTTGACTGGGTAGGAGTAAGTGTGCATTTCGTGTCAAATGGGTGTGTGGTAGTCTGTTGGTAGCCAATATGTTTTTGTTGCGGTATACATATGTGCACGCCTCAAGTATATATAGTCCTGCAACTGTTAATATTTTTAAGTTCTGGAATGCTCCCCTACAGGAATCCCTAAAACCCAACTTAGCAATGATCCTTATTGCATATTTCTGTATTATGAACACTCGACCCACAGAGGAACTTGTGCCCCAGTTCAGTATGCTATAGGACCTGAGGTGAGAATTGAAATTCGCATGGTAATGCGTAAGTAGAATCTCTTGACTGCAGTGATTGGAGAGAAAAGTAGCAGGAATTTCTGAGTTTTTTGCACAAATTATCTACTTGTGGCTTCCATTGTGAATTGTTGTCGAAGACAACTCCTAACATGTTGGTTGTTGTTGTGGAATCCAATGATAATTCAGTATTCTGAAACAGACTCTCCTCATGGTGTTGTCGTCTTATCATGAATTGAAGCGTTTTGGTTTTTGTTTTATTCATTTCTAAATTATTTTTCTCAGACCAAGTGATAACTTTACTGAAAGTGCTTTCAGTTGTATTTTTAAGGGAGTTTAGGTCATCCCCAATAACTAGTATATTCGTGCCATCAGCATAACATATACAGTGAGTGGAAGAATTTCCATTCAGATACACTAATAAATCATTAGCAAAAACGAAATATAATAGAGGCCCCAAAATGGATCCCTGAGGCACACCGTCGGCAATATGTTTTTCGGAGCTTGTATTCTCCCCAATTTTTACTATTTGTCTCCTATTTTTTAGGTAGGAGGTCAATAAATTGAGCGGCAATCCTCTAACCCCATATCTCGAGAGTTTTTCCAGCAAAAGACTGTGATTCACGCAATCAAACGCACGTGAAAAATCAATAAACAATCCAAGCACACACTTTTTTTGGTCCAAGGCCGTTATTATTCGACTGTGAAAATCGCAAAGAGCTGTATTAGTGCCTTTATTAGTTGTGAAACCATGTTGTGATGGTGATAATAATTCCATCGCAGTAAAATAAACATTTAACTGCTCTTTTAAATTCATTTCATATAGTTTCGAAATGCTAGAGAGAATACTGATTGCTCTGTAGTTATTTAGATCATTTTTATCTCCTTTTTTATATATAGGAGATACACTGGCTAATTTTAAATTATCTGGAAAAATGCCCTTCTCTGTTGACAGATTGATTAGGAAGGTGAGTACAGTGCATAATCAACTTGTTTGATATTTGGTTCCGTTCCGCATATGAAATTGCATTCAAATTGCTTCGATAGTTTCCGATATAATCTCATTTTTTGCAGTCCATTAGATATATGTTTGCCCAAAAATCCGTTGTAGTGGAAGCTGTATTCGATTTTCGTGATGCGTCACTTGACAAGACCTTTGTACGCGTGCACTCAATCAATTTAAATTTAATGTTTGTACAATCGAGTTGAACACTGGATGGCTCTTCACAGTTTGCAAGACAGACGAATGAGATGGCCGAGTTATAAATGACACAGGTCTAAATTGATAATAAACAGCTTTTAGAGAAACGCTACCCAAGAATGTGGTTTTAGTATCGCCAAGGGGTGGTTGACCCTCACGAATGCGAATTCCAATCACCTTGATTATTATTTTAGGTTGCCTTTTTTGAACCGAAGTGTCATAGAAACAACCAATCAAATCAGTTTTATATTGACACTTTTATACGTCTATTTTGAAGCCGGCAACGTAGATATTTCCGGATATTTTTCACTTGCTAGGGTACCTACCCTAAACAAAATCACATGGAAAATTGTCAACAGTGACAATCGTGACATTAATGACATAAAATGTCAAACCTCAGAGTTCTGTGCATGAGCTGTGTTTTATTGGATCTATCCTTGTTTTGGAAATATGTTTCCTGTCGTTTTGTTGACAGATAGGGTTTCTTGACCAAAAACGCCTTCGCACAAAAATAACTATTTTCCAATACAATACAATATTTTTGATTACTTTTAAATGACAAAAGTGGGCTATTTTTGAACATTGTTTAAATAAATACACAATACCCATCATTCTCATTTCAATCGTTTTTTAACCGACGAAACCAAAAAGGAGGAGGTTCTCTAATCGACGCATATATATTTTTTTATGTATGATTACGCATAACTTTTTACTGAGACGTCCGATTCCGATAATTATTTTTTCAGTGAATAGGGTGTACTTTGAAGTTGGCCCCATTCAAATATAAAAGATGAAATCCACTCCTGAGGGTAGCAAAATGAAGGATATTGATCACTCACCCTCTGAATTCTCGTCCGTTAACCGATTCTATCAGGCATAACTTTGTACTGGGTTCTTCGATTTGGATTATTCTTTTTTTATTAGATAGGGTATACAGATAGGGTATACCTCACAGTGGATCATATTTGGATTTCGAATGGAATTATCCACCCTTACGGGTAGAAAAATAGGGGATAATTGATTTTTCACTTGTGAACATTGGCACACATATGAAGTTGACAATGACAGATCGCTACTGTCATTATTTTTGTTCTCCTACATCCATCACAATCATTATATTCTATGAGAGGATGGAATGATATACAAAGGAATGAAATAAACTAACCAGAACAACAAAAATAATTTATATTACAACAAATAGTAAAAGTAGATAATCATATTATATAACTGGTAATAGTTGACGTAAGGTGGGTAAGTAAGTATTTTGGAAGTAATCAAAAAACAAGTAGGTAGTAATTAGTAGATTCAGCCACAAAAAATTTAAAATTTAAAACTTTTTAACAAAAAATTAAACCGACGAAATATGGAACTGAAAAGTAAAAAATAAAATAAACCTTCTTAGTCTCAATAACTAAGCTCCTAAACTAATGTAAGTAACTAATTTTGAGTCGGCGCCAAACAAACAAGCAAATGAATTAGGTAAGGCGTAAAATGATGGCATTGAGTTGGGCGGTGACATTCTAATAATTTTTTTGAAGTAATTTAATGATTTTCGTTGATTGTTCGTTTGGCGCCGACTCAAAATTAGTTACTTACATTAGTTTAGGAGCTTAGTTATTGAGACTAAGAAGGTTTTTTTTTTACTTTTCAGTTCCGTATTTCGTCGGTTTAATTTTTTGTTAAAAAGTTTTTTATTAAACATATTACAATCATATTCCTTCCATACTAAGTTTTCACAAGATTTATATTAATAGTATATAATGTCTCTTTTTTGCACTTGCGTGGTTTCATAACGAGCCGTAGGCGCATGCAAAAACGAGTCGCTCCATATTCTTGTTGTATGAATAACTATTTTCTACGACCACATCGCAATATGTCCATTTAACGATAGTAAATTAAATCATAGAAATCTACATTTTGCACAGACCTGACTCGTTATGGTTCATAATGCATTATTGCCTAGCAACCGAACATTATGAACCATTATAGGTTAGGGTCCGCTGTGACTAATGCGGACGGCTAGTGCGTAGGAGGCTTTGAGAATATGATACTAGCGACGACGGAGTTTTTGAATATGTCATCGGTTTTTCTAGTTACATTACGGATAATTACGTAGTTATTGAGAATAAAACTGACTATTATGGAAAGTGATAGTGATCTCAAAGTGTTTGGAGGTGTCAAAACATAAAAGAAGCAGCGAAGTAAACAACATTAAATTTGTTACTGGAAATGCCGAAAAAAGTGTACCAAAGCGCTTATAACCTCTATTGAGAGAGATCAATATTCAGAAACCCTTTCCGAGAACGTTTCAATGGCTTATTTTGACTACTTGGCGGAAAAGTTCTACTTTATGAACGCAATACTCAATGCTGAGAACGACTCATAATAATAATAGAGATATTGCCAAATATTTTAGAACCGAAAGCATTCCACAAGCGACAGTCAGGCGGCTACAAGCACAAGAAGTTGAGGGCCTTACATCAAACGACATCGATGAATTTATTAAAGAAGGTCGTTAGCGTTAAAAGTAAGTTTGATATTTCCATGTAATGCAATTTTTTTTTTAGTTATACTAATTTATATTGTAGGTTCCATTAATATGGGCACACTGAAAAAAATTAAGTTTCTTTTTTGTTTCGTCTTAGAAAATAAACTAGGTTATCCGATTTGGATGATTTTTTTATTGAATAAGGTATACATCAAAGTTGATTCCATTTGAATTTGGGAAAAAACACCCTTAAGGGTAGAAAAATAGGGGATAATTAATTTTTCACCTGTGAACCAATTCTGTTGAAACTGGGCACACATGAGTTCTGATGACACTACAACATAATGGAGACCTGGAGATAATTAAGTAGGTAGTGATTAGTAGATTTTAGCCACAAAAAATTAAACCGACGGAAAAAGGAACTGAAAAGCGAAAAATAAAATAAACCTATTTAGTCCTAATAACTAAGCTCCTAAACTAATATAGGTAACTAATTTTGAGTCGGCGCCAAACAAACAATCAACGAAGATTATTAAATTACGATAAAAAAATAATAAAAATGCCGTTGATTTGTTGAAAATATAAATAGGATGTTCATAAAATCAGATGTGGAATCATCTGCGACTGAAAGATAAACTTTAGTCACTATCTTCCATCGTCAAGATAACCTCTTGTGGGGTATTCATGTTGAAAAGGGAAACATTCTCAATTGAATATTGATAGAAAGATTTTTCTGTGAATTGAAAAATCCACGATTAAAATGAAGTTATTTTTTGAGGAAGCGTGAAATAGATTTTCGTCGACAAAAATGTATTGAAGACCTAGTGAATGCGATGTCTCTCCTGCGTCAATGTTACGAATGATTTCTGGTGAGTACTCTCTTTTGGAAAACATTCTTCTTTGCCTCATTCATCTTTATGAGTTCTTAATCAAGACTGGAATAGGAAATCAAATAACTATCTGAATGAAAATGCAAATTTTCAATTTCAGATTTTTTCTTTCGAGTTAGGGCCTTTTCAGAATATCTATCAGATGTAGTTCAATGTCCAGCGTGGCTTTAGCAGGGGAAGTAGTTGTTTTCTGTTAGACATTCACAAAAAATAACTTAATTTCAATCGTGGATTTTTCAATTCACAGAAAAATCTTTCTATCAATATTCAATTGAAAATGTTTCCCTTTTCAACATGAATACCCCACAAGAGGTTATCTTGACGATGGAAGATAGTGACTAAAGTTTATCTTTCAGTCGCAGATGATTCCACATCTGATTTTATGAACATCCTGTTTATATTTTCAACAAATCAATCTATCATACCCCATGACAGGTCTTAATGTCAGAAAACACTAATTTCAAAGTGTCTCTCCAAAAGAAATGATTCTAACTTTTTCCATCTTTGCAAAGTGAGATTGCTTCTTGAAAATGTGTTTCCCATTTCTTCCGGTCTTCCTGATGATCGTGGAAGCGTGAAATAGATTTTCGTCGACAAAAATGTATTGAAGACCTAGTGAATGCGATGTCTCTCCTGCGTCGAGTTACGAATGATTTCTGGTGAGTACTCTCTTTTGGAAAACATTCTTCTTTGCCTCATTCATCTTTATGAGTTCTTAATCAAGACTGGAATAGAAAATCAAATAACTATCTGAATAATAATGCAAATTTTCAATTTCAGATTTTTTCTTTCGAGTTAGGGCCTTTTCAGAATATCTATCAGATGTAGTTCAATGTCCAGCGTGGCTTTAGCTGGGGAAGTAGTTGTTTTCTGTTAGACATTCACAAAAAATAACTTAATTTCAATCGTGGATTTTTCAATTCACAGAAAAATCTTTCTATCAATATTCAATTGAAAATGTTTCCCTTTTCAACATGAATACCCCACAAGAGGTTATCTTGACGATGGAAGATAGTGACTGAAGTTTATCTTTCAGTCGCAGATGATTCCACATCTGATTTTATGAACATCCTGTTTATATTTTCAACAAATCAATCTATCATACCGCATGACAGGTCTTAATGTCAGAAAACACTAATTTCAAAGTGTCTCTCCAAAAGAAATGATTCTTACTTTTTCCATCTTTGCAAAGTGAGATTGCTTCTTGAAAATGTGTTTTCCATTTCTTCCGGTCTTCCTGATGATCGTGGAAGCGTGAAATAGATTTTCGTCGACAAAAATGTATTGAAGACCTATTGAATGCGATGTCTCTCCTGCGTCGATGTTACGAATGATTTCTGGTGAGTACTCTCTTTTGGAAAACATTCTTCTTTGCCTCATTCATCTTTATGGGTTCTTAATCAAGACTGGAATAGAAAATCAAATAACTATCTGAATAATAATGCAAATTTTCAATTTAAGATTTTTTTTTTCGAGTTAGGGCCTTTTCAGAATATCTATCAGATGTAGTTCAATGTCCAGCGTGGCTTTAGCCGGGGAAGTAGTTGTTTTCTGTTAGACATTCCCAAAAAATAACTTAATTTCAATCGTGGATTTTTCAATTCACAGAAAAATCTTTCTATCAATATTCAATTGAGAATGTTTCCCTTTTCAAAAATGCCGTTATTGCGCAACCCGCTGATATCATTTTACGTTCTACGTAATTAATTTGCTTGTTTGTTTGTTTGGCGCCGACTCAAAATTAGTTACTTACATTAGTTTAGGAGCTGTCATTTAGACTGAAAATTTTTCATTTGAAAATATGAACAAGGTGTTAAAAACATAAAATTAGATGTGAAATCATCTGCGACTGGAAATACCTTTGGGAGGTATTCATGTTGAAAAAGCGAACAATCTCAATCAAATATTGAAAAGAAACTTTTTATGAAAATTGAAATATCTACGATAATAAAAACTCTTTTGTTTTGTTTTTTTTTACATCGTTGATATGCCAGAAGAATAATTCATCCTGCGAACTTTTCTCGGAATGAATTGAACTTTGCCCTTTATTTTCCATTTCTTTTTTGTAATATTTTTTTATTATTGTTGAAAATGATAAAGACGTATATTATTATTATTATTATTCGTATCAACGAAAAAAAAATCAGTTCAGAATTTCATGCGGCTGCCATTTATTTCATATTCCCAAAAAAAATGGCATGGGAATTTTCGAACCAACGTCCCTGCATTCAACTGTTTTTGTTTTCGATTGCCTTACATCAGATTCATGGGGAGTGAACTCATAACTTATATGGACAATGCTATCCATCTGAACTATTAATTAATTATGAAAATACATTAAGCACATCAAAAAAGACGATTACAACTGTAAGTGGATCATTCTAGAATATTGACTTATAGACACAAAAATATTTCCAATGTTGTCAATGGTGTTAAAATTATTGTAATATTCATTGATAATACATGGTGGTAAAAATGATTATCAGTGAATGTTAGTGTTCCATAGGCTCATTTCATTCTTAATCGCGTACATATAAAACTAGTTACTAGATAAATTCATATAAAATGTATATCAATAATCGTTTGTTATTTCTACATATATCGATAATAAATGGCAGTTATTTCTTTCCTCTGTTAAATATACCGGGTGATTCTCCAAAGAGGTTGTGTATAGTAGTTCAATTTACATTTTTTTACATATTTACTTGCTTTGCCGTACTTCCGGTTCGACCGGAAATGACTCCAAATTTCGATTTTTAAATGGGACATCCTATATATTTTTACTTATTTCGATCGAGAATGACATTCTTAATCCAACAACACCTCACTTGTCAATATTTGACAAATGAAGTCATTTTTATTCCAATTTTTTTTTCCGATCTAGAATGCCATGGATCGTGTAAATCGCTTAATTCTTGATCAAGTAACATGGGAAAAATTATTCGACTTTGAGGCTTATGACTTCACAGTCGTTTCAAGAATTATTTAAAAGTCACATTTCAGTCCATTAAGGTTCTGAATTTTCAAAATGACCTCCTTCTTGATCACGGCAAAGTTCAACTTTTTCCATTGTTGCGCGCGCCACATTGATTAGCTGTTCCGTAGTGATGTTCTGAGGTGCGTTCGATTATAGACTCCTAGAGTAGAGTAAAGTATTTGAAGTATTTCTTAAATTTACTCTGGAGTTGAGTACTATTCTTGTTTTATTCGAACGGTGCGGAATTTATTTGAAGTTATTTACAAAGTCCGAGTGACAGAAGATTCTGATATCGGAAATATAGATTATGTTATTGTTTGTTAAAAAAACGAAAAATGGCAAGAACAATGAAAGTTGATGAAAACCGGAGAAAAATATTGTTGACAATAGCAGATAACTTTTCTAGAATCTTGTTCGCCAATTGTTAATAAAATTTTAGTATTTATAGTAGGGAATGACAATGGTAGATTCGAAGGTCATGTGATGGTTTCGAAGCAGCTTTATTGAAAATAGGTCCTAGGTTAAGAATTCGAGTGGGACAGTATGAACTTGGTAGACCATATGTTTCTCCAGATTACAACTATTATCAGTGAACAGTATTAAACACATACACATAAATAATCTCAATCTTGGGTTGGATACGAGAGTGTGAGACACAGCATAAAGAGATTTTCCGTCCCCCAGAGTTGTGTCAATTTTGTGGAGTTAAATAAACCCAGCTATTTTGTAGAGTTACGAGAGTTAACTCGGTAGCGAATACTCTGGTATTTTCGAACGACAGTCTTATAGTAAAATATACATAACTTTACGATTTTCGAACGCTATTTAGTAAATTATACTCGATGGAGTTAATAATCGAACGCACCTCTGGAATGCCACCCCTACTTTATACTACAGTTCTTCACGAGTAGCTGTTGCTGTGTTATACACCTGATTTTCAATTGTTCCCCAGAGAAAAAAAATCTAGCGGAGTAAGGTCTGGTGATCTAGAATATGAAAAAGAAATAATACATTATGAAAAAATATGACAACTTAAGACTTTACCTAGGTCCATAAAAGCCAATCCACTTTTCTGGGAAGGTGTTGTTCAGATGTTCTCTTACGACTTGAGAATTGTGAGGTGGCGCACCATCTTGTTGAAAATAGATATCAACTTGGTTAGCCAGTGGCAAATCTTCAATGAAATCATTAATTTGATTTCTGAGGAACTGTAGATATATTTCCACAGTAAGTTGTCCGTCGAAAATTATTGGCCCCAAAAGTTTTCCTCCTATAATACCCATCCAGCAATTGAAACCAAATCGCTCTTGAAAATGTCCTTCTTGCATCAGATGTAAATTTGTTTGAGGCCAGTACCTTTTTAGTCCAGGATCCATGGTTCATTTTTGCACTTGATTACTATCAAGCTAATTTTCCGTGAGTAGCTTCATTTCGATGAGACGCCCAACAATTTCCTGTGCGAAAATTCTCGATGGTGGTAGCTAACAGAGGTTGGTAAGGATAAAATATGTCGATTTGATGATTCTCAAAAAATTATTACTAACTGGATTTTTTTTTGTTAAATCTCAAGATAATTATCTAAATTATTCGAAACAATATTTGTCCTTCAAAATGTATGGTTTGATCAAAGAGTCCCCTCCTTCCAACATGTATCGATAACGAGGTCATCAAAAATGATTACTAACCAGCTGCTTTTTTTACTTAGTTAATATTTCTATAATATAACAGTCATATTGTCCTACAAATTGCGTAGTACGTTATTCTGGTCCTACGCTCAGAAGTAGTAGTACAGATCCTTGATGTAAAAATAATTACTATCAAGCTGAATCTTCGTGAATAGCTTCGTTTCGATGATACGCCCAATAATTTCCTGTGCGAAAATTTTCGATTGTGGTAGCTAACAGAGGTAACAAGGATAAAATATGTCGATTTGATGATTCTCAAAAATGTATTACTAACTGGGTTTTTTTTTGTTAAATCTCAAGATAATTATCTAAATTATTTGAAAAAATATTTGTCCTACAAAATGTGTGGTTTGATCAAAGAGTCCCATCCTTCCAATATGTATCGATAATGAAGTCATTAAAAATGATTACTAACCAGCTGATTTTTTTTTACTTATTTAATATTTATATAATTTAACAGTCACATTGTCCTACAAATTGCGTGGTATGTTATCGCGGTGCTCCAATTGAATAAATATTTGAAATTCATGAAATTAAAAATCAATTCATTTCCCAAGCGTCACAAAAAAAATATTTTGACTTTTTGGTAGATTTCACTCAACAAGAAGTTAAAAAAATTAATAATCGTCAACTTAAATTCAGCAAAACATTAACAAAAAAAATGTGTGCCGCTTGGGTTTCTATATGTTGCTACTACAGCTGAGTCACACCCGTACGCATGCGCAGTGCATTGCTCACTGCGTATTAGGTATCCCACGTTAGTGTCGACCATAAGCGTGCAAACATTTGTTCAGTTGACCACGTGTTTTATTTTGTCTCCCGAGAAATTATTTCAAGCAATATGTTTTGAGCTGCAAAATAATTATGATATGTAATTTGCTTTGTGAAAACCCTACTTTTCGAGAGAAAAGAGAAGAAGTGAAGAAATTTAATAAAGACATTTGGCTTTCTTAAGTTTTTTCATGTTATTACAGAGTCAGATATCACGAATGGGGAAAGTGAAATAGATGAAGATGACAGCGATGTTAGTAGCGAAGATTATGAAGATTTATCAGATGAATCTGATGAAGATAATTATATATATATATATATATATATATATATATATATAAATACACAAGTTTTTGTACCTAGTTTACTAAAAAATAAAGTTATTTAAATTTTAAAAAAGATTTTTTCACTGTATCTTATGTTACAAATAGGAAAACGAAAAAATGACAATTCTTGTCGGTTTAGTGATACATACCTGTTTCCTTGTAGGACATTGTTTCATTTGGGCAGGGAACACACTAACCTATTATGTAATATTATAACCATATTACCCATATAATAAACTGTTGCTTGGAATGTGGTTATTTTCCTAAAAAATGGCGTGAGTCGATCATAATTCCAATTCCGAAAACTTCACCACCTAATCATGTTCATGATTTGAGACCAATTAGCTTACTTCCTGTGATTTCCAAAATACTCGAAAGAGCAGTATATATTCAAGTAAATGACTTTGTTATAACTAATAGCATATTACCTGTTCAACAATCCGGATTTAGAAAATGTCATAGTACAACTACTGCACTCTTAAATTTATCAGATAATATAATTGGAGCCTTAGATAAAAAACTTGCTGCTGTTCTAGTTACCTTGGATTATTCCAAAGCATTCGATCTGATTGATCACACCTTACTAATCTCCAAATTAACATATTATGGATTTAATACAACTGCACTATCTTTTTTCAAATCGTATTTCCAAAGGTGCATTGATAACAAATTCTCAAACTCGAAAAAAATAGTCTCTGGAGTTCCCCAGGGATCTATCCTAGGTCCTTTATTATTTTTACTGTATACATCAGACTTACCGAAAATTGTAAATACTAGTGAAATTCAACTTTATGCGGATGATACACAAATAATCCATTTCTTTGATCCTATATCATACATTACAGCATCTGAAACTATAAATAGCGATCTTCAACGGATTGTTGACTATTCTAATAAACACAACCTATCAATCAATCCTTCTAAAACAGTGGTCCTTTTATTTGGAAATGGAAACTTAAGGCCTAACATTGTGAATAATATGAATATTACTCTGAACAATACACGTTTAGTCATCTCTGATAGTGCAAAAAATTTAGGATTGACCTTAGATACTTTTCTTAGATTCAAGAATCATGTAAATCTTTTATTACGTAGATGTTATATGCGCACTCGGTTACTTTATGCTAGTAAACATATTTTAAATTTCAAAACAAGGAAAAAACTTTCAGAATCTTTGGTTTTATCCCTTCTAAATTATTGTAACATTGTCTACTATCCATGTCTTGATAAATGCACTCAAAATCGACTTCAACGAGTGCAAAATACTTGTGCAGATTCATATTTAATCTAAGGAAATATGATCACATTTCTCAATACATCCTGCAGTTGAAGTGGCTCAAAATTTCTAATGTATTTAAACACCATTTCCTCATTTTTTTGCATAGATTATTTAATACTAAAAGTCCACCATACCTTCTTGACAAACTAGTATTCAGAAACAATTTACACAATCTTAATACCAGACATTCACATATACTTAACATGCCACACCACCGGACAGCTTTGTTTGAACGTAGTTTCACTTATAATGCAGTTAAACTTTTCAATTCCTTCAAACCAGAACTATCAACTCCACTGAATAGATATAAGAAAGTCGCTAAAAATGAACTGCTGAACCAACAAGACTAGTCACATTGCTACATATTTTTTCTCTCTTTCTTGATTACAAAATTTACTAAATTGTTTACTTATATCAATATTATTAACATTGTAAATGCTTTTTCTTTTTATTATCTTTTATATTTTATTATTTTCATTTTTGTATTACCTTTTTTTTTGTAAACTGAAAAGGTTAAGAGTTCAAGAGTAGCTATTAGCTAATCTTCGCCTTTTCAGGGCAAATGCATGTACATTTGTTAAATAAAGTCGATTTATTATTATTATTATTATTATAATATTTTTGTCCTACAGTTAGTAATGAGAAAAATGGTCTTGTGGTATTAACAATTTCTGAGCGTAGGACCGGGATAACGTACCACGCAATTTGTAGGACAATATGACTGTTATATTATAGAAATATTAACTAAGTAAAAAAAAAATCGGCTGGTTAGTAATCATTTTTGATGACCTCGTTATCGATACATGTTGGAAGGAGGGGACTCTTTGATCAAACCATACATTTTGTAGGACAAATATTTTTTCGAATAATTTAGATAATTATCTTGAGATTTAACAAAAAAAAATCCAGTTAGTAATAAATTTTTGAGAAACATCAAATCGACATATTTTATCCTTGCTACCTCTGTTAGCTACCACAATCGAGAATTTTCGCACAGGAAATTGTTGGGCGTCTCATCGAAACGAAGCTACTCACGGAAAATTAGCTTGATAGTAATCAAGTGCAAAAATGGACCATGGATCCTGGACTATTTATTATTCCGATTGAACAGACCCAAGTTGGTGAATCTAGTTTCATCTGGATAAATAATTTTAAATGGAAAACGTACATCTTCTCTGTATTTAGTCAAAAACCAGTTGCAATAAGTTAATCTTCGGTTGTGGTCGTTATCGTAAAGATGTTGGTGTAGTTGGTACTTGAATGATCGATAATTATATTTGTGAAGAATTCTCCAAACGGACGAATAACTTGTATCACACTCAGAAACAATTTGGCGAATTGACGTCGTACAATTCACTTCAATATGGGCCAACACGTCTTCTTTTTCTTCACTGACGATGAAGTTATTGGTATTTCGCATTTTCCTTTCCAGTTTTGGAAAATAATGCCGACGATGACGGAATCTCTGAGCATAAATTCGAGCTACATCAATTGCATTTTTTTTTGCTTTTCCGTAAATTAGCAACATGTCAATTTTCTCGTTTCTAGTATAATTTTTCATATCAAATTATAAACTACGCAACAAATAAATTTTTAAAAGTGACAGCATATTCATTAGCCTATTTGTTTAGGTAGCAACAGCTTCAATTGTTTGTCACGGATAACTAGAATAACAGGACTTAGTGTATAAGTATACCGAATACGTATTATTTGTTATTAGATATGATCGCTTCTTGCAATTATTCAGAAAAATAGTGAAAATAAAGTGAAAGGGTGTGGTATCAAATTATTCGTAAGAAAATGATCTTTCACAAAAAGCCGACTAGTCACCCCCTTTCCATTTGAACAAATCAAGTTAACTGGAAAAATTAATATTTGCGACTTCTAAATAATTCTTAGAACTACTGTGAAGTCATAAGCCTCAAAGTCGTATTTTTCAAGAATGAAGAGATTTACATGATCCATGGCATTCTAGATCGAAAAATAAAAATTGGGATAAACATGAATTTATTTGTCGAATTTTGACAAGTGAGGTGTTGTTGGATCTAGAAAGTCATTCTCGATCGAAATAAGTAAAAATGTCCCATTTAAAAATCGAAAAGCAAGTAAATATGTAAAAAAGTGTGAATTGAACTACAATACACACCCCCCAAATTTCGTTTTTCCATCTTCAATAATAAAAAAGTTATATGGGTGAGCCGGTATCACCCGGTATATGTAAATAAACTCGACTTCATGATTATTTTTTGTGGCGACATGATATTAAATTCAAAAATGGCTGTTATATGAATTCTTCAAGGAAACATAATGTATGATGCATCCCTCAGTTAATCGTTGAAGACATTAAACAGAAGCGTCGGAACCTCTTGTTACTTGAAGGATTACTCTCGACAACCCTCATAATTAAATAAGATGTTCGACATAATATATTAACTGTTAACAAGTGATCCCTACCGTTCACTTGTCCTCAGTGGTGGTAACGAAATAAAACAGGCACTTGAGAAATTCAAACACAGCCCTTATGTTGTGAGAAATTCGTTCTACGGATATACCTGGACACGAATAGTTAACTATAGATATAATTTTTTTTTAAAAGGTGACCGAAATTAAGTTATTTGTTTAGATATAATACATCCAACAGGCCTTATAGTCCAATCAGTAGACGTTAATATGTTTTTAACCCCCGGCAAGGGTTGAAGAAACTGAATAAACCGTTTTGTCAATGTAATTTCAAAACGGTAAGAGATGGAGGAAAAACTTTCGGATAAAATATGTAGAACATGAAAATGGACTTTTAGCTCTAGTCTCAAAATTAACAGAGTTAGAGAGGCTTTAAGTTAAGAGGATGAAATGAAAAACAAATATCATAACACGTAAGAATTTTAAACTTTTTAATCTACTCTAAGAAATCTCAACCTTTAATTTTTTTAATTGTCGATTTCAATGATTAAATAACGTTAAAAAAGTCAAAGATAACTCTCCGTAATTTAAAATTATGAATCGAACGCTGTTTTTTTACTTTATTTAATCGTCAAAATCGACAATAAAAGAACTAAAATTATCAAAACTATTTTATTAACAATTAAAAATTAAATATACAGGGTGTAATCTTGTATATGCCATTTTATAACGAATTACAGTGATTTGTTGAAAATATGAACAGGCTTTAGCCGGAAAGTAGTTGTTTTCTGTTAGACATTCACAAAAAATAACTTCATTTTTATCGTGGATTTTTCAATTCATAGAAAAATATTTCCATTATTCAATTGAGAATGTTTCCCTTTTCAACATGAATACCCCACAAGAGGTTATCTTGACGATGGAAGATAGTGACCAAAGTTTATCTTTCAGTCGCAGATGATTCCACATCTGATTTTATGAACATCCTGTTCATATTTTCAACAAATCAATCTATCATACCCCATGACAGGTTTTAATGTCGAAAAACACCAATTTCTAAGTGTCTCTCCAAAAGAAATTATTCTAACTTTTTCCATCTTTGCAAAGTGAGATTGCTCCTTAAAAATGTGTTTCCCATTTCTCCCGGACTTCCTGATGATCGTGGAAGCGTGAAATAGATTTTGGTCGACAAAAATGTATTGAAGACCTAGTGAATGCGATGCCTCTCTTGCGTCAATGTTACGAATGAGTTCTGGTGAGTATTCTCTCTTGGAATACATTCTTCTTTGCCTCATTCATCTTTATGATTCCACAATCCAGACTGGAATAGAAAATCAAATGACTATCTGAATGAAAATGCAAATTTTCAATTTCAGATTTTTTCTTTTGAGTTAGGGTCTTTTCAGAATATCTATCAGATGAAGTTCAATGTCCAGCGTGGCTTTATCCGGGGAAGTAGTTGTTTTCTGTTAGACATTCACAGGAAATAACTTCATTTTTATCGTGGATTTTTCAATTCACAGAAAAATATTTCCATTATTCAATTGAGAATGTTTCCCTTTTCAACATGAATTACAGTGGTTAAAAATCTGAAAAAAAATTGCAAACATGTTTTGTTCTTTGTAAAATTCGTTAAAATGTTGGGTTGCGACGCCCGTCTAATTTCAAGTGACCTGCTCAGAGGAAAACTTTGGCAATTGCCGAATGCAATAAACATTTCACTCGACATTTGAATGATGTAGAATATTGAACTGATTGTGTGGTAAATGTACACAAATAATACATTTTCATTGCAGGCTGCCTGAGATAGATATTCAAATTCAAAGTAAAGAAAACAATTCTAACCTTGTTATATCCAAACTGGTAGATGAAGTCAGAACTAGTTATTTTATTTTTTGCTTTTTAGTTAGTTCGCCTTAATCTGTTCATTTCTAATAGAGCATCGTTATTATAAGGCCTCTTTCCTGCAAGTTTTGAGCTGAAAGAAATCATGATCTCCGACCCCAAAAACTCCCACATACCAATTTTGAATAGAATCTGACCATAATCACAAAACTCATCCACCATCCTGGAGTCGCCACCTTGACAAAGAATTCAAAATCCATCGCATACCAACTTTGAATCAAATCTGAACATAATCACTAAACTCGCCCTCCATGTTTGGGGCGCCATCTTAAATTTATGGATTTCGACAAAAAATTCATAATCTTCGACCACGAAACCCACATACCAATTTTGAATGAATCGACCATAATCACAAAACTCCCATTTGATTGAAATTCAAAATCCATGCATACCAACTTTGAATCAAATCTGAACATAATCAATAAACTCGTCCTCCATATTTAGGGCCGCCATCTTAAATTTATGGATTTCGACAAAAAATTCATATTCTCTGACCTCGAAAACCATCACACACCAATTTTGAATCAAATCGGACCATAATTACAACTCTCGTCCGCCATCTTGGAGCCGCCATTTTGTTTTTTTCTTCAACGAAAATTCCATAATGCATTGTCACTGGAATTATGAACACCTGCCAAATTTTAAATTAATCGGACGACTAGAAGTCGGTCAAAATTCACTTGCAAAATTTAACCCCAACGAACGAACGAACCAACGAACCAACGAACCAAAGAACCAACGAACCAACGAACCAACGAACCAACGAACCAACGAACCAACGAACCAACGAACCAACGAACCAACGAACCAACGAACCAACGAACCAACGAACCAACGAACCAACGAACCAACGAACCAACGAACCAACGAACCAACGAACCAACGAACCAACGAACCAACGAACCAACGAACCAACGAACCAACGAACCAATGAACCAACGAACTAACGAACCAACGATCCAGCGAACCAACGATCCAACGAACCAACGATCCAACGATCCAACGATCCAACGATCCAACGAACCAACAAGTGAAACTAAATAAAAGCTTGTAAAAAAAATTCAACGGGAAGATACAGAAATGCAAAGCTGTGTTTGGAGTAACACCAAGAGGCATGAAAAATTCAACTCATAGAAATGCCCAGAAATTAGTTTTGTGACTATTCTAAAGGAATTCATTGTGGACGGGTAACACGTTCCTGAACTGCCAGCATTTTGGAGCAATATTTACAAAACTGAGCATCCCAATTCATTGTATATATGTCATCAAGAAAGTGCGAATATGTTTTTGTTTCGATTATAGATTTGAGTGAAAACTGAATAAACGAATAAACACTTTTTAACAAAAAATTTAACCGACGAATGAAGAAACTGAAAAGCAAAAAATAAAATAAACCTTCTTAGTCTAAATGATAATTGAGCTCCGAAAACTAATTTTGTGTCGGCGCCAAACAAACAAGCAAATGACAGAACTAGTAGATGAAATCAACAAACTTTGAGACACTTATCAGATCACAATTATCAAAACATTAGTTGTAACAACACAAAAGGCATAGCATTGTAATTGTTTTCAAAATATTATCGGCCATCAATGTGACCCAGTGATTCAGAATACTGTTGACGTTGACAGGTAGTGTTTCCAAGATTCCCGCACGCGTCTGTTGTTGTGCATTACAAAGCTGTGTACGAACAGATCCGACTATTGTTTTCTAATTGGCTAGTTAACGAATATCTTACTTAGCAACCAATCAGAAAACAGTACGCGATGATCAGGAGAATTAGTTTGAACATTCTTGTCTTTTGCTGGTTTGAACACCAAACTGTTCCGTGCGTATTTTGAAAAGTAGATGAAAAGAGAAATCACTCGTCGCATTCATGAATGAAGTAATGAATTTCAATTTCGGTTGGATTCTGGAGTGGCCAATCACGAGTCAGAAAAATACTGTGCATATCTGAAATGAGTAAACGCTTCGGACGTTTTCGTACTAGAGATATTAACATAATACAGTGTGACCCATTTAAAATGGAACCACCCCTGTAGAATACGCATTTTTCAGTCAATCTCAAAAACAATTTTTTTTTATATTAACATCAAAAACTGTATCTTGACACAAATTCTCATAACTTTAGTTTCATTTCCAATGCACTCTATGGTTTTTTTCTTTGTCAAAAACGGCAAAAATTTATTAGGCAATTTTTGTTTTCAAATTTGACTACACCACTGGATTCGTAGTCGTTATAAATGAAAACCATCAGAATTTCATAAAAAAAATATTGGTTAACAACGAAGTTACAACAACTTCAATTTTGGAAACAGTATTTGATTATATTTTTTATTTAGATTATAGACATATTTAAAATCTGGCAACTCTGCTGATACAAAGTAGAACACCAGTGAATTTGTACAGTGAAAATCCGAAGTCAATAGCTCATTCCGTTCTACAGTTATAACTCCTGAAAGTATGGTAATGTGAGCGATTTGTGCTGTACTAAATCACAGCCTACTATTGATTTAGTACAATACCTATGCCTACTGTATTAGTTCAGCTTTCCTCAAATTATTGATACCTTCTCTAAAAGCTTGTTTTAATTGAGTTTTGCAGAATTTAAAAGGGACATTTTGATACTTTAAAACTTGATTCGGTTCAATTCGTTTTTATCGGCCATGGAAGACTGAATAACTTGAAAATGAATTTTTAATTTTCTGTTTTTTTCACTTATAACCTAAACCTAAATAAATTATTTTAAGGGAATATAATTTACAAATCCAGTGGCGTAGTCAGATTTTTATTACAAAATCGCTTCCACCAGAAATCGCTCACATTACCATACTTTCAGGAGTTACAACTGTAGAACGGAATGAGCTATTGACTTCGGATTTTCGCTGTACAAATTCACTAGTGTTCTACTTTGTATCGGCAGTGTTGCCAGATTTTAAATATGTCTATAATCTAAACAAAAATTATAATCAAATACTTTGTTTCCAAAATTAAAGTTGTTGTAACTTCGTTGTTAACCAATATTTTTTTATGAATTTTTCATGGTTTCCATTTATAACGACTACGAATCAAATTTCAAAACGAAAATTGTCTAATAAACTTTTGCCGTTTTTGACGAAGAAAAAAAACCATAGAGTGCCTTGGAAATGAAACTAAAGTTATGAAAATTTGTGTCTAAATACAGTTTTTAATGCTTAATATAAAAAAAAAAAAATTTGAGAATGATTGAAAAATGCGTATTCTACAGGGGTGGTTCCATTTTAAATGGGTCCCACTGTATAAATATTTTTTTAAAGAATGGTAAATTTTTGAAATTATATCGCGATATTTAGGCTCCAAATTGAATTGAAGAGATCTACAATTCTTTTTGTCAGAAATGCATGATTCATTAGTGGTTAGTTTTGGGTTCAAAATGCAGTCGAAGAGTTCAGTCAGCAGCAAAGGAGTTTGTCGGACTCATTTGGAATCACCCTGTATATAAACTTTCGAACCGAAGGTATTTTTGGGTTCTGGGGACCATGATCGCCGAGGAGACACCAAATTTTTCCACTGAGTAGTATTTCTATGAAATCCATATCTAAAAATCCCCAGAATGGCATAATGGCTTTACGTTTTTCCAAAAAGCGAAACAAATATTTCACACATTGAACGGTATGAATAATAGGAACCTTCTGTTTGAAAAATATCCCCGTTCATGAGGAAACCGCAGAGTTATAACCATCACAATCCACAGTGAGTAGATAGATTGGGTGCCTAATTCTACACTTCCTCATTAATTCTCCGGTATAATCATAATCACCGCGACAAGTACAGGTTGCCTCTGGCGGAGCGCTTTTCGTGCTAGCGATTTCATTTTGCACTGCATCAAAATAAGAACAGAAATAGTGGTGCGAAATATTTCTTGAATAGAAACTGTCTGAAACAAAAATTAACTTAAATTAACGCAATATGTAGACCTTGTCAAATATAGGAAGATGTCTGAAACCTATAAAAGACTTTCGAAAAGTACAAGAACGTGCAGTCATGACAATTGGTGTGAGTTTGTCTACTATACTGTAAATAATTCAAGATGAACCTTTTTCGACACGAAAAAAAAAAAAATAAAGAACTGCATCGGAATCTAATTTGGACGATTGCTTCGTTGGTACATCGTATTATTGTCGAATTAGAGACAGAATCTTCCGATAATTCTCACTTATAATCTCCCTAGCAGCAGAATTATTACCGATAATTTTTTTCAAGGTCACGAATGTTTTTGTTGATAGAAAATTATCCCGAGTCGAAGAAGAGGGAAATTTTCTATCAACAAAAACATGAGTGAAACCGAGAAAAAAATTATCGGGAATTAATTCTGCTGCGTGGGAGATTCGGTAAGAAAATTTCATAAATTGGAGTTGCTTTTAATATGATGAGAAGATGAACCCTACGACCTATTCTGCGTAGTGTCAAATTTGACCCATAAAAAATTTGACACTTAAGTATACTACTACGACTTAATTTTAATTCAAATGTCAAGTCATTTCCGATGAGTTTAGTTTAATATGACGCACTGTATTTTTACAATAGGAGTTGATTTTACTTGTCAGTAACCAAGGTTTATTACTAAACTTTCAGGAACATTTGAAATATTCATTCGTTTTCAACCATAACATCTGATATTACATGTCTACATAGTTTCAAATGAAACTTAAAAAAACATATTTCCGATGAGTTTAGTTAAATATGACGCACTATATTTTTACAATAGAAGTTAATTTTACTTGTAGTAACAAGGTTTATTACTAAATTTCAGGAACATTAAAATCATTCGTTTTCAACCATAACATCTGAATTATGTCTACATAGTTTCAACTAAACTTTAAAAAAAATTATTTCCGATGATTTTAGAAAAATATAACATATTGTATTTTCACAAGAGAATTCTACTTTGACGTTTAATAACACTTTTTTGTTACTAAAATGTGACGAACATTAAAAAAATATTATTAATTGTACAAATGACGTTTTTATTTAGATATTATTTATATAATATAAACGAGTTAATAGTTGGCCCTGAGTAACATTTGTTAACGTTTGACATTTGGCAGTTATTGTCTCGGTGATTTGGCATTCAATATTATTAATTATTGTCAAATCAATGTAAAATTTTAATAAATAATAAACAACTTCAAAACAAATATCTACAATGAACTGTAAAAATTATAAATTATGTACTATGTGCCAGAAGATAAGTGACGTAAGCCAAAACCACAGAGACTTGAAATTATCACCATTTTTATTGGACCAGTTTATGGACGAAAGTATTCTCGAAGATAAGAAATTATTTTACAAAGTTGATATGGGATTAAAACCAATTTTAGAAAGCCACAAGATGTCCAATGCCCAACGCAGTGTCAAAATAATACATATATTTGTTGAAACACAGACAATTTTTAATGATAGAATCACCAAGTTTTTCGCCCATTAAAAAAGATGCAGTGCAATAATTTCATAATATTTTAAATCTTTTAAAAATTTTTGATGTGTCTCTTTTAACCCCGGTGTTCGATATGTAAAGCAAATTGGTTAGTATCAATAGAAATTATAAATTAGCAACAAAATTCATTTTGATTTTATTCTGAGTGACTTTTGTCAATAGATATAAGGCGCTTCATTTTTGACAGAAAAATTATCACTTATTAATTCCATTAAGTTAATAGGAACTAACAAAATTATCGCGATAATCTCCCGTTGCTATAAGCCACGTAATCAAAAAGGAGCCTTCTAATTGGTTGAAAATAAATTTATGAAATTTTCAGAGACAAATGCACTCATGCCATGAAAATACAAAAAATTCATAAATCACGTCGTTTTTCTATCCATAAATGGACGTCTGAACGTGAAGATCACTAGTTATTTTTTTAAGGTAATATCATAAGTGCTAGGGGTTTTATCGCCCAAATTTTTTTAAATTTTCGAGAAAGCATTTCGCTTGGAAATTTTACCGAGTGCGATTTGCGGTTTTATTATCTGATTAAACCACGAAAGCGAAAAAGTTACAACAATTCTTTTCGATCCAAAATCGAAGGAATCGTGTCCGAATAATTACCGTTTCTAAATGTTTCGTTTTACAGATTCATTCATTCACAATGATCATTCACTGTTCTTGAACTCACCCGAAAACCTGAGATATATATTTATATATATATATATATATATATATATATATATATATATATATATATATATATATACAGGGTGGCCCACCACATCTCGCCTCGATATTTCTACGAGAAATGAAGAGAGTTGGGAAAAACTTTTAGCACAGTTATATGTGGGTCCATGAGGAGCATATTCCAAAATTATTTTGAAATATATAGGGTGATCCCCAAAAAAATTACATACCAAAGTTATATTTTTTCTTATGGAACACCCTATATTTTTTTATATTTTTAGATACTATAGACAAAATAAAGGTGAGTTACTATTATATTTCCCATACTAGAAACTGACCGTTTCTGAGAAATTTTGAGAAATTTAAAAATACAGACCATAATTTGAAAATTGTTTTCACCCTGTAACGTGTAACGAGCTACTCGTGATTAAATGTACTGCTTAACTCAAAGGTTAAGGTTAACTACTACATGAAATTTTTAATGCAATATTATACAGAGTGGCGAAAAAAATTGCCTCAAAATTTGGACACACATTTAATTAAATAACTTCTTAAAGTTGAATGGAACCCCGTATTTAGTGGCGTAATTTGACGCAGAATTAGATTCCCTTCAAAACTATATTAGGGTTCCCTATACGTATATCTTCTGCTTTTTACACAAAAGGCGTTATTATATTTTACTTATGAGTAATTTTTTATCTTAAAAATGAAACACACTGTATTGTAATGAAAAGCTTAAAAAGCCTTTTAAAAACCTTTTTATTAAGGAATACGTAGATTCGCTAGAAGCAGAAGTTTAAATTTTTGAAAATACGGTGTATCTAAAGTAGAATGCAGGCAAATGTAAAAACTCAAATTTATTGCCATTTCTGAAATATTAAAGCATTCTTCAAAATAAGAAGATGCACGTGTCTTGATTATTGAGGCGAAATATGTTAAATTCGCTTGTTTCTTAGCAAATTAGACTCCATATTGAAATAAATACCAAAATTACAATATGGGGTCAATAAAAACATACATTTACGATTTCCTATAAAACCTATTATACTATTTTTTTAATAATAGTCAGGTCTCCCGAACTTACAAGTCCCGACTATTTTTTATGGGGATATATCAAAAGTATTGTTCACGATACACCGCCAACGGATAAGAAATGCGTTTCGTTCCATACCGCAAAATATGTTATCCAGAGTTCAGCACTCATTTCAAGAAAGAGTTCGCCTATGCATCGAGAATAATGGACACCATTTTGAGCATTTATTAAAATAGACTATTTAAGATTCTTAATTTTTCGATAAAATGACTTTAAAAATGCTTTTTAAGCTTTTCATTACAATACAGTGTGTTTCATTTTTAAGATAAAAAAAATACTCATAAGTAAAATATAAAAACGCCTTTTGTGTAAAAAGCAGAAGATATACGTATAGGAACCCTAATATAGTTTTGAAGGGAATCTAATTCTGCGTCAAATTACGACACTAAATACGGGGTGTTCCATTCAACTTTAAGAAGTTATTTAATTAAATGTGTGTCCAAATTTTGAGGCAATTTTTTTCGCCACTCTGTATAATATTGCATTAAAAATTTCATGTAGTAGTTAACTTTAACCTTTGAGCTAAGCAGTACATTTAATCACGAGCAGCTCGTTACACGTTACAGGGTGAAAACAATTTTCAAATTATGGTCTGTATTTTTAAATTTCTCAAAATTTCTCAAAACGGTCAGTTTTAAGTATGGGAAATATGATAGTAACTCACCTTTATTTTGTCTATAGTATCTAAAAATATAAAAAAATATAGGGTGTTCCATAAGAAAAAATATAACTTTGGTATGTAATTTTTTTGGGGATCACCCTATTTATTTCAAAATAATTTTGGAATATGCACCTCATGGACCCACATATAACTATGCTAAAAGTTTTTCCCTAACTCTCTTCATTTCTCGTAGAAATACCGAGGCGAATGTGGTGGGCCACCCTGTAAATATATATATATATATATATATATATATATATATATATATATATATATATATATATATATAATATATATCAGATCAAATATATTTGTTTTCCTAGATTAAATCCCTTTGTAATTATTATAATTGAGGATATATTTTATGTTTTGGTAGATTACTGTCGTTTCTTAACTCGTTAGAGGTAATTACTGATAATGACCTTAGGTAGTAGGTATAAAACTGTTGGCCATTGTATATTTAGTAAATTGTACATTCTCCTGAAGAAGCTACTGTGCTAGCGAAACTACTATTTAAAATGAACATATTTGTATCTGGAACCGATTCAAAAAAAAGTTGCTTGGTATGGGATCGAACCCGAGCCTACCGCGTGATGGTCTATCATGCTAACCACTGCTCTACGAGGACTTCTATTGATATACTAAAAATGACACAATTAAATTATTCATTGCCTTACTTGAAAAACTGAGGCTTTCTAACATGCTGAAAAAGGTTTACTTGAATTCGAATATCAAATCACTGTATGTAGTTCAAAATCACTTATTCCATCAATTTTGAATTTCCTATTTCCATATGTGCTTGAAGTTGAAATATAGCGATAAAATATTATGTATGCATAGTTTTTCCTAGAAGATATTGTGTAATATTCGAATAAACGCTGCTCTAAAACCTTCTTTTTTTTATAAATACTTTATTTGAAAGAGAATACAATATAAAAAAATATCACAATAGTAAGTATTATTCCAAATCAGCAATAGTGCTGATGATGGAACATAACAACATTTGTAAAAATGGAATTACGAACAAGCAGTTGGTAAATCTATATCAAATTTAACAATAATATAATTACAAATATCAAGAAATGAATACAATACATAAGTTTCCTAACCAGGTTCATACAGTGCTCGTCTAAAGTCCGTTCCCCCCTACTAATTTTTGAATCACCTGGTATATCGCAACAAAATTTGGATGGCTCAAATAGGAGATAAAAACCTACTTTTTCATGAAAAAATCACAGCTAAAAGTTTCAAGATGGCAGCTGAGCGCTATCTTCAATAATTTTTTTAAATAGAACACACGGTATATTATTCCATTTTCGAAATCTGCTCATGATTCTCAACAGTTTTCTCTAATACACTTTACTCCTACATTCAAATGTTTTCGAAATATTAACGTTTGAAAAGTGACATTTTGGTCATTTCAAACCCAACCAAAAATACTAATGTTGCTTTCAATCAAGTTTGCATTGGAAAAAATCGTTGTCGCGGTAACATCTTGTTCACTGTCAAACTGACCTGCTAACTGTCAAATAGTCTGTTATAAATCCTTTCATGAAAAGTGTGATCATGGCTCGTAGTTTAGACGATAAATTTGAAGCAGTTTTGATATTTGGAGAAGCTGGAAGAAATTATCATCTAGCAGTCCGTATGTTTAATGATAGATTTCCCGAGAATCCTATTTCGAGGTCATACTGCGCAAACTTTTAAATAAGCTGCAAGCAACTGGTACGTTGAAAGATGCTCCAAGATCCAAGACCCCCTCTTTCAGAAGAGAAAAAAAGCTAGAAATTGTTGCTGAAATGGTAATCAATCCGACTCAGTCGAGGTCTGCAGTTGCTGAATCCTGTGGAGTAAGTTCAAAAAGTGTCCAAAGAGTCCTAAAAAAAGAAAAGTTTCATCCCTATAAAATGAAAATCCTGCATGCTCTCACGGAGGATGATCCAGACCGGAGGGTTGAATTTTGTGAGTGGTTATTGTTAACCTTGTGAACAATTGAAGGAGAACGGGGCTTCCTAAAACGTGTATGTTTCGCAGACGAATGCACGTTTTTTCTTAATGGAAAAGTCAACAAACAGAATATACGATACTGGAGCGATACTAATCCGCATATTTTTAGAGAGGGACATACCCAGTTTCCTAAAATGGTGAATGTTTGGGCGGGGATTTTGGGCGATCGCGTGGTTGGACCGATTTTCATCAGAGGCAATCTTACAGGAGTTCTTTACAGAAATCTTTTAGAAACTGAAATTGAACCTCGAATAAGACAAATTGTCTAAAACAATCAGGAAGAGTTTGAAAATCGTGAAATCATATTTCAGCAGGATGGGGCACCTTCCCATTTCGATCGCATGGCTAGAGAGTTCCTCGATACAAACTTTCCTGGGCGATGGAAAGGTCGCAGTGGAAGTACAGAATGGCCACCATGATCTCCGGATCTTACACCTCTAGATTGTTTCCTTTGGGGGTATCTGGAGTCAAGAATCTACGCCACTGAATGCCAAACAAAAGAAGAGTTGGAACGCAGAATAATAGATACATGTGAAGAAATAGATGAACATACTTTCATCAACGTGAGAGAACCTATTTATAATAGGGCACTTTATTGTCAAGATTTAGGAGGGGGCCACATTGAACACTTGATGAAATAATTGTTGGGGTTAAATAAAAGTGTTATTCAAAAATAAACTACAATTTTTTAGCTAACTATTTTGTTTTGATTGTGAATTTACAGAACACATTTAGCCGGGGAAGTAGTTGTTTTCTATTAGACATTCACAAAAAATAACTTCATTTTAATCGTGGATTTTTCAATATTCAATTAAGAATGTTTCCCTTTTCAACATGAATACCCCACAAGAGGTTATCTTGGCGATGGAAGATAGTGACTAAAGTTTATCTTTCAGTCGCAGATGATTCCACATCTGATTTTATGAACATCCTGTTTATATTTTCAACAAATCAACATTCGTAGGCTTCGAGATTTTCCGGTAAGCGGTACTGTTTATCCTTAATTAACTCTCTTTACGCCTCTTATTAGTCGAATTCGTTAGGAGATTTAACTACTACAAATTAATAACAACATTTAGTTAGCAAAATGTTTCACCGGAAGTGACCAAAATCCATACTTCATTTTAAACCGAAATGACACTTTTCAAACGTTATTTCGAAAACAATTGAATTTAGGAGTGAAGTGTATCAGAGAAAACTGTTGAGAATTATGAGCAGATTTCAAAAATAATATACGGGGTGTCCTATTTTAAAAAAAAAACTGAAGATGGCGCTCAGCCGCAATTTTAAAACTTTTAACTTTGATTTTTTCATGAAAAAGTAGGTTTTTATCTCCTATTTAAGCACTCAGAATTTCTCTGCTATATACCAGGTGGTTCAAAAATTAGTAGGGGGGGAACGGACTTTAGACGAGCACTGTATACAATTACATATAATAAGTACTTAGATAAGTGATTAATTCTTTTTTTTTAATTCAGTCAGGCATTCAAACACAGCGATATTCCCGCTTCTTTCGACATCACAAGTCCATTGATTTGGCATTTTCCCGAGTTGTCAGTGTCACTATTTTGCGGAAATATTCTGAGGAAATGTTATTCTGTTTCATCCTATGAATAAAACAGAACTTGGGTCAGCATTTGTTATATTGAAATGAAGATTGATAGCTGTTCTTGATTTAGTTATTCTTGAATAATATGTATGTATACCGAGTTCTATGTCATTATTTTTGCATCCTGCTCACATTGTAAAAAAATATTATGAATAACGAATTTCAACTCTGTAATTATCTTACACTCTCGGCGATCGGCAATAGATCTGAACTTGTTACGTTACCTCCTTGCGCGGTTTCCGCAGTATTCAAACAGGAACATTTCTTTTGGATTTTTTTTTGGTGAATCTACTTTGAAAAAAATGGGAAAAAAAACAACCACTTTTCTCATCGTTCTGGACATTGTGGTATTTTTTCCAGAAATTGGTGATCTCGCCTATTGGATGCGTTAACATTTAATTCTGACAGGACCAAGTGTAGTTTTATCGCAAAACAATATCTAATCTACTGGTGGTATTATCACTTATAATTGCACGAGAGGTTTGTATTTTATCGGGTAAATTTGGGTTGTTTAATGAGAAACTGTTGCCTAGCAATTAGACGAGAAAAACTGTCAACTATTAAAAACGTGACACCGAAGGTGGAGCGTTTTTAGATTGACAGTTTTTCGTGTCAAATTACTAAAGGAAACAACACAAATTTACCCGATATCAATACAAACATCGAGTGTAATTCGGCAGGACAATTTAATGAATAAGAAATTTAGAAACATATCAATGCAAACTTCATTTATTTTGGCAACCAACACCGCGATAATTGATAAACAAATGAGTAAGTGAAAAAACCACTAGTGCATTTGTCGCTGTAAAAGTTGCAGCTAACTTTTTCCGCTGTCAAACTGACAATTGCACTGTGGCATATGCGATTTTTCATACATGAGTTGAATTGTCACTATAAAACTGATCTGATTGGTTCTCTGTTTGAAATTACGGCCATTTGATTGGCTAAGAAATAATGAGGGAAATAGTCGTGAAAAAACATACACCAGTGCATTTTTCGGGAAACAAATCAGATATTTTTTCACTGTTGACAAGACAAGTTATTGTTTGTTTGCTTACATTGCTGATGACATATCATTATTTGCTGGAGGGGAAATGAAGGAGTCAACTGTTGTGTCTATAATTTTCAAGTAGAACTGAACAATTATATTATTTTGCCAACATTTTTATCCGGCAATTTTTTTACAAAGTCTAAATTTATAAGAAGTTTGAAAATATGAAACTTTTTCCAGACTTGGGACAGTGCAAATTACAAGAATATCCATATCATTAATTTTGGCGTATTTCTTCGATCAGACAAACTTCTACACGGTTTGTTGGAACATTGCGAAGCTTTGCATTGCCATTTTAAACACACCGTATATTCACCAACCCAAATATTGAATAACTAGCAGAGCCACTCGAGAAGTTATTTGTAAATACAATGAGGTTTATACAACGGTAGCTGCATCTTGAAAAAATATATCGCTCTTTGAGGCTTACCAGATAGCTTTTTATCTCTTTGAGAACGTAAACAATGAATTCCTTTAACGGCTTCTCCAGTCAGGCATTGAATATATATATTTTATCTTTTGTTGGATCGGATTGCATTTCCCAAGCCTTACATATTGAAATACCATACGTATTCAATGACTTGTGTCATGTAAATTTTTGAAGGAGTTCTAAATGATAGTGGATTCTTTTTCAACAACACAACAAACAACAATAGCCAAAACTCATTAAACTACGTTGAAAATTGTATAACAGTCATTTTCAACCAATCAGTTGCTTTATTTCGACATTGTTACTATGGTAACCAGCAAATTTTCTGAAAATGTTTCATCCACATTAGCATGTAGACGTAAAATTAATAAGTGGAAATTTCCCGGCACATGACAGCTATCATATAATTAGACAAAAATAATATTGAAATAATATTGACAATATTTTTTATTCACTTACTTTATAAGTTGGAAATATTACAACAATTTATTAAGGTGTACATTCTATAATATCATTAATTAATTTTAAATTCTTCAAAAATTCCACTTCTACCTCCTCTTTGCTAAGTGGTGAATAAAACACAGAACCGGTGTTTTTTTAACAATATGCCTGTGTTTCATAAAATAAAAATAATCTGAGACAGCAGTTTATTTCTTTGAGTATTAGATTTGTGTCCAAAAGAAGGCACAATATCACGCAGAATGTTGCCAATCTCTTCAGATAAGTTTTCTTGCTCAGGATTCAATCCAGATTCTTCCACTAGGTATGTTAGATATTTCACAATTTTTTGGGACATTTTAATGTGCTGTCATTCTTTGCAAAAGGAACACAATTCATACGATTGAAAGTTCATTTTATTATCACTTTTTTACTAACTTATGATTGTATACAATGTTATGAGGAACTTATAATGCCACAAATAAAATATTGATTGACAAAAGTAGTGAATGTCAAATCCATGGCTAACTTTACAAATTATTTTTTTAACCGGCAACATTCGCCAACAACATTCTATTTAGAATAAAGAATAAAATATCCCGATTTCCTGAATTATTTGAAAAACAAATTATTACCGCTAATATTAATTTCTCTTAGAATTAAACCTAAAAGAATATGAAAAATATTTAAGTATATATGTATAGGTATAGTTATATATATTTTGTTTGAAGGTTGTAGACGATGTGGTAACTTGATTACTATCGTTTCGGACGTCCAATATTGACATTTCCCTGAAACATAGTAAGACAATTATATGAAATAAATTATTTTTATATAATAATGTATCTGATATAATAAATTTTATTTTACTAGGGCAAGGGATAAATAAAAAAAATATCCCGCAATACGAACATCCATTTTCATTTTTAATCAATATTGACATTTCCCTGAAACCCAGTAAGAAAATTGTATGAAAACAATCAATTTTATATAAAAATTTATCTGATATTATATATTTTGTTTTACTAGGGCACGGGGAAAATCAAAAAATATCTCCCGCAATACGAACGTATCCACTTTCACTTTTAGTCAATATTAACATTTCCCTGAAACCTAGTAAGAAAATTGTATTAAATCAATTGATTTTACATAATAGTTTATCTGATATTATATATTTTATTTTACTAGGAAACGGGGAAAATCAGAAAAAAATCTCCCCCAAAACTTCCATTACACACAGCCTTCTATTTATTTGTGAATAACGTCAAAATACATATTTATTTAATGTTTCCTATTTAAATATAATTCCGGTAACAAATTTTCTTACCGAATCCCCCACGTGCTTGAATTAATTGCGGGAAATTTGTCTCGTACAAGAATTTTTAAAGAAAATCATCCCTCGTCGCTTCGCGATTAGTGACTTTTTTTGCTTTGCTCTGCTTGACCGGTCCCCCAGTGGTCAAGTAACGTAATCGTTCGAAAAAAGAAATCAGGATATCGACGGAAATATCCGTTTTGAGGTCCTTCGAGATGATTCAGACCATTTCCAGAGTGAAAGTCTGTCTGTGTGTTGTGTGTCTGTAATCTTCCACAATAACTGCCGAACCGTTTGACCAATCGAGCTGAAATTTGGTATGAAGATACAGTCCCTGCCCCGAATGCGACCATTTTGTGCTGTCATATGTCAAACGGAAGTGTCACTATTAAAAAATAACAGAAACTATGTTGCACGGAACCTGACTTGCAATATGTCATTTGAAAGCCCTTGAAAAACTGTATCCAGAGCAGTCAAAATTATTTGTCCAACTGACACTGCTCCAAAATAATATCGTGCCAAATTTGGCAAATTTATATCACGCTCAAGCAAACCCACAAGTTCCAGCTAATGTGATATGGTTTCAGCAGGATATCATCGTAACATATCATCAAATCAATGTTCTAATATTGTGTGTACCATTTTTTCATATTTCATCGTTTTTATTTTTATTGTCACATTCTCTTCCATGAAATGTATGGAGTATTTCAATTAATGTCTCATTCTTGAACTAAGATAATTCAGCTTTATGACTTGTTTTTCTGTTTACAGGAAGATATTCTTTGTATGGATAATGTATCATTGATGTCAATCTTAAATTTATTACTTCTTCCAACAGAATAATCATGGTTTTATTATAAAACTAGCTGTTAAAACTTTTTGAATTAATCAGATATAAAAGAAGTGACAAGCTCACTAATAACTACATCATCATATACATAATCCACCACGTATTGTTTAAAAAAATATATGTTTGCGTTGACTCTACAATGTAGTTAAAATATTGGCAAGGGTAAAATTCATAGGTACTTATATCATAACTAATACAAGTCAATTTAATTATTTTATTTCTGACCGGGATATTATGAGCTATATCGTCATGGTTACGCTATCAATAAAGAGGGTTATAACTCCCTTGGGATATTAAGATTCTTTAATTCCCTCTACCTTTTACAGGTAAAAATGAAACAAGAAAAGCTAAAATACATATATTTATGAAATAAAACCAAAACATATTTTATTTATTCACGTCATTACAAATAATAAATGTACAATTTTGAATTGTTTCCTGAAAATTACTTCCGCCACTGGAAACAATTTCTTCTTTTGTACGGCTGGTGCTTCTGTTCACTACATTCGAGGTACCTGCCACTTCTAATGGCAAAGTACATAACATATCTCCGTGTCGGCCACTTCATATATATCTTGTATTCTTTTTGGTATAGGGCTTCACTTTTCGATGGAAGTGATGATTGTCTTGCCTTTTCAGCTTTTTTCAGAATATCCTCCATTATATCGAAAAAAGATCGTCGATTTAGGGTGAAAAACACGTTTTTGGAAAAACAGCGATTGATAACAAAGGCCTGTATATCAAGTAACATAGCAACAACCTGGCAACAACCAAAACTCCTATAATCGACGGTACCTATCTGAAATATACCGGAGAGGTAATAAATTGAAACATTTATTTCGTTTTAAAAATAAACAAAATTTTATTAAAATTATCTATGTACCACGGGAATTAATGAGCCTTTTAGTTTTAGTTGGAAATGGGTCGTATCTCAAGAACGAAAAGAGTTAGAGTAATTCCGCGAACGGCATTCTATTCCGAATGGTTGATTTAGTATATGTTCATAATTTCAAGGCAATTATCAGAAAAAAAAAGATTTGTCGAAAAAATCGCACAAGGGGTATACCCCTAAAATTCAACAAACAAACGAAATCGTCCGATCGCCTTCAGGTTAGAATCAGAATGTAGAAAACATCACGGAGATTAAAAAAATATGGACCTTTCATTTCAAATTTAGATAATATATGGATCTTTCATTTCGAATAGAGGTAGTGTATGGATCCTTTATTTCAGTTAGTTTTAGTTGGAAGTGGGTCGTATCTCAAGAACGGAAAGAGTAAGAGTAAATCTGCGAAGGGCATTCGATTCAGAATGTTTGATTTAGTATATGCTCATAATTACAAGACTTTATTCAGAAAAAAAAAGATTTCTCGAAAAAATCGCACAAGGTATACCCCTAAAATTCACCAAAAACGAAATTGTCCGATCGCCTTCAGGTTAGAAGCAGAATGTAGAAAACATCATGGAGATTCCAAAAATATGTACCTCAGTAGTGTAAGGACCCTTCATTTCAAATTTAGATGATATATGGATCTTTCATTTCAAATATAGGTAATGTATGGATCCTTTATTTTAGTTTTAGTTGGAAGTGGGTCGTATCTCAAGAACGAAAAGAGTTAGAGTAATTCTGCGAACGGCATTCGATTCAGAATGGTTGTTTTAGTATATGCTCATAATTTCAAGACGATTCTCAGAAAAAAAAAGATTTTTCGAAAAAATCGCACAAGGGGTATACCTACCCCTAAAATTCACCAAAAAAAAACAAATCGTCCGATCGCCTTCAGGTTAGAAGCAGAATGTGGAAAACATCATGGAGATTCCAAAAATATGTACTTCGGTAGTGTATGGACCCTTCATTTCAAATTTAAATAATATATGGATCTTTCATTTCAAATATAGGTAGTGTATGGATCTTTTATTTTAGTTTTGGTTGGAAGTGGGTCGTATCTCAAGAACGAAAAGTGTTAGAGTAATTCCGCGAACGGCATTCGATTCAGAATGGTTGATTTAGTATATGCTTATAATTTCAAGACGATTCTCAGAGAAACAAAAAGATTCCTCGAAAAATTTGCACAAGGGGTATATCATCCCTAAAATTCACCAAACAAACGAAATCATCCGATCGCCTTCAGGTTAGAACCAGAATGTAGAAAACATCATGCTGATTCCAAAATAATGTATTTCAGTAGTGTATGGACCGTCCATTTCAAAATTAAGATAATATATGGATCTTTCATTTCAAATGAAGGTAGTGTATGGATCCTTTATTTTAGTTTTTGTTGGAAGTAGGTCGTATCTCGAGAACGAAAAGAGTTAGAGTAATTCTGAAAACGCCATTCGTTTCAAAATGGTTGATTTAGTATATGCTCATAATTTCAAGACGATTCTCAGAAAAAAGAAAAACCTCGGAAAAATCGCACAAGTGGTATACCCCTAAAATTCACCAAAAAAAACAAATCGTCCGATCGCCTTCAAGTTAGAAGCAGAATGTAGAAAACGTCATGGAGATTCCTGTAGTGTATAGACCCTTCATTTCAAATTTAGATAATATATGGATCTTCCATTTCGAACATACACTACCTGTGGATCCTTTATATCAGTTTTAGTTGGAAGTGAGTTGTATCTCAAAAACAAAAAGAGTTAGAGTAATTCTGCGAACGGCATTCGATTCAGAATGGATGATTTAGTATATGCTCATAATTTCAAACAATTCCAAAAAAAAAAATTTCCGAAAAAATCGCACAAGGGGTATACCCATAAAATCCACAAAAAAAAACAAATTGTCCGATCGCCTTCAGGTTAGAAGCAGAATGTAGAAAATATCATGGAGATTCCAAAATAATGTACTTTAGTAGTGTAGGACTCTTCATTTCAAATTTAAATAATATATGGATCTTTCATTTCAAATATAGGTAGTGTATGGAACCTTTATTTTAGTTTTAGTTCTTCTCCAATTGCATTTCCGACACTCCTCGCTCAGGCTTTTTTTTTCGTTATACCTGAATATTTTTAAATAATCAAATCCTCCCATATTTCATACTTTCTAATAATAAAAATAATTTTAATAATAGGAATACAAGGAGTGTTGTGTTGTGGAATAGAACTTCTTTTGCTGGAATCTCTTTTTTATTAGACATTGCAGAAATGTTTCAATCACAAGTGATATGAATGACAGCTAGAAATTTCAAACAAGAAAGGCTGATATGACTGCGGAGACGAAGGTTAGATAGTGAGTTTCTGTAACGGCGCCGAATGATTTATGGGAAAAAATAATACTTATTGATAAAGTGTTGTGTTGTTGAACGAATTCATCATGTCATGGCTTACTCGTTTTTTTCAGCAACAAATTCGAACGATAAAAAACTCGTAAAAAGTATAACTATATAATTTTATGAACTGGAACGAGTTTGTTTAAGTTTCCTACACAATGCACTTACTTTGCTTATTAATGTTACCTGAATCGTCCGCGAATATTCAACGAAAAGTTTTTTGCGGATCTATCTATTCAAGAATTTGAACAGAGTAGGCGTTAAGCGTGGCTTGTTCACTTTACTGGTAGCCTGCTAGATTAGATTATTGCACATAATGGCCGAATGGATGTCCTCATCTAAAGTGTTTGTATTGCTAGTTAGCGCTCTTGACAATTTAGGACCTTTTTCTTTTGTTAACAAATGGCAAGACTTCCAGAATGCATTATTGGAATCGGCTGAAGATAGCTGTAGAATAACAAGGATATCTAACAAAAATGTGAATGGTTGACAAGAGAACTACAAATGAAAAAATAATGACGAGAAAGAAGCATAAAGAAAGTACCTGTATACAAAGAAAAGATAGAATTATGAGGTGAATAAAGAAAAAAGAAAACAAGATATCAGTTAAAGAATCCAAACAATAATTTTGAAAAAAGTTAGAACACAAAATGATTGAAAATTTTAGATGCTATTTTATAGAGCATTGAATATCGGAACGAAGTTCCTTTACGCGGCTTACGGTATGTGTTGACTAGTAGAAATCGTCACGTAAGAAAAAAGCGTTACGCCCCCTCCATGCGACTTTATCTCTGTCTCTTTCTATTATATACGAGTCTGTATGACAAGCGTCAACTGCTGTTCTGCTTGCGGGAAATTTAAAATGTTACATGAGCGGTAGGATATCTATGCGAATACAAGTCGAATATTATCGTTGAGTCGTAATACGTGGAAGATATTTTTGTTTCTTTTATATTTCTATATAACGTGTGTTTAGATGATTATATCCTTTTTCGGACATAATTTCTTATGCGTGTGTATATATATATATATATATATATATATATATATATATATATATATATATATATATATATATATATATATATACTAGCGGACCCGACAGACGTTGTCCTGTCCAAATTTCTATGTTCCCTAAAATGTTTTTCCCGAAAATTTTCCCGTTATCCCATTTTCCTGGTACCCCTTTTTGTCTTTACCCCGTTACTCCGTTATCCCCTTATCCTGTCATCCCGTTTTCCCGTTTTTTCGTTATCCCGTTATTCCCGTTATCCCGTTTTCCCCAAAAAAAAAGGGCTTGATCGTAGAAGGGTGAATTAAGAGTAATATGATTTTTTTTATTCTAAGTCATGACAAAATAAAATTGAAAATCTTGCCAAAAAAGAAGGGTGAAGATTTATGGTTGTATGTATTTAAAAAAAATAAAAACAAAATATTTTGTCTGAAAAATAAAATAAAAAATTAAGGGGTGGACCACCCTCAACATTTAGGGGGATGATTTGTGAATCTAAACCATCCAGAGCGCTACCCAAACCCATACACAGAAATTCATTCAAATCGGTCCAGCCGTTCAGTAGAATCATTTATTTACAAAACATCACCGTATGTAAGAGAACTAACTTCTAAACTGGCTAATGTGTTTAAATTAGATAAACTACGCATTGCCAACAAAAATGTTAAAACTATTGCTAGCCTTTACACTAGAACTAAAGCCCCTTTAACGATCTATGAAAAATCAAATGTCATTTATAGTATTCCTTGACTTAACTGTGATAAAATATATATCGGTCAGACTAGTAGGAATTTAACAGGCGGCATAGCATCTCATAAGAGTGATTGTGAAATTAAAAAAAATAGTTGTGCATTAGCTGAACATAATATAAATTCTAATCATTTTAGTAACCCTTCCATTCTAGCAGTAGAGAATAACTACCACAAAAGGAATTTCCTTGAAATGGTTTACATAAAAAATGAACCTAATAGCATGAATAAACGATCTGATATTTCCAGCCTTAGTGTTATTTACAATTACTTGTTGAAACTTGATTCTAACTAAAGTTTTGAAATATAGAAAACTGCTTAGTATTTCTTGATTTTTTCTCTCATTTATTAATTTTTGTCATATAGATTGGTACTGTTCCTTTTGTTTTGTGGACAAAACACATGTTTCTCCCATGACATTTTGACTTTGACATATGACACTTGACATTTTATGTCATGCATTTCCTGTCATCCACCATTCCCATTTTCAGTCATGCTTTAACCATGTGGTAATTGTCCTGTCAAATTTTAAATTGTTTAAATTAAGTTTCCTAAACAATATGTGCTTTTACAATTGTTTAATTTTTATATATATTACTAGTAGTGTTTCATAGTGATATGATTTTGAAAAAATTTCCTCATTCACAAAATGGTGATTAGTTTGCTGTCTTCACTTAACCTCACCTTAGTAAGTTCTATAAATTTGTGTAAAATTGCATTTCACAATTGTGTTTTCCTTTTTCACAGCTGTCTTGATAATGAAAATAAACATTTTCGAAAGCTTGACAAAATAAGAAAGATTTTTTCTTTTTTCACTGGCCATTAAATTTGACTGCAACCTCAAGGAATATCCTTTCTATAAAGTTTATTTCAAATTCATAGTTATATATATAAATATATATATATATATATATATATTATGTTATGTTTAGAAGTACATGCGTGTTAAATGTTCAAAGAGTTAAAATGAAAATTATAAACTGAAAAAGCACATAAATAACAAATGTTCATATTTAGTATGTAGTTATGCTATGTTATTTTACAGTTTTTCTGAAACCTTATATAATATTAGTCGATACCTATGTTTTAAATGAACATGTTTTCAACATAACAAGCAATTGGCATAATTTATAAAAATTATAGAAATCAAAATTTACTAATATATTTTTGAGCACAAGCAGATGTTAAAGTTAGAACATTCTGTATATGAAATTAGATTTGAACACAATAGCCAATGAGATGCCAGGAAAGATCTCTATGCAAAATTATGAATATTGAAAATATGAAAAACAGAAAACGTCAAAAATGATTTTGAATATATCATGTATATAGTATCTAAGGTATTTAGAAACTATTAGGGAATAAAGTCTGCCAAATAAACGAAAATAGTGAAAAGTGCAACAGGAAGTGCGTGAAAACCGAGAATTCGAGAAGAAAACAAAAGATATGTGGTATCGAGGGAATAAAATCCTTCTCATTCCATACATATACCAGTCCGAGAACAAGGAGGCTGCAGACTGGAACGGCAGTTTCCAAGAATAGGAGAGTGATCCAAGACCCTGAACATTGGCATGTCAAGAAACCACAGGTACATTAGAACCATGAAAGTCACAAAACTCAGTGCATTTTTAAAACAAACCTTTTAAGAACTCCTTCGATGAAAAACTTTCATAAATTGGTATATAGACTAACTATTTCACTGAAATCAACATAACCTACAAAAGTGGGTTACATTTCACTTCTTTTATTATCACATAATGGCACTTTTCATGTATATTTTGCTATGAAATACTAATTTAAGTTAATTATCGCAGGATAGATAACAGTAAGTCTTCCTGAATAAAGGAAATTATTATTTTGATGAATTTATGACTTATTTTCAATAATTGATAAAAACAGTTTGCCTTGTTTCTGAAACTGACATCAAGAACACTACCAGAGGGCTCCACAGTTGAACTTACTCCATGAGATTCCATAGGCGTACCGATTGAGTTAGCTGGGAAAAAAGGTAAAATACATAGCCGGACATTTGAAATATTTATATGGGTATTTATTTACGAACATATTAAATTGAATTCAAAGGGCAACTAGCTAAAAGATTTGAAAATAGTAAAAACATTTTTTTGTTGTGATGTCTGATTGTGAAAATAATAAAATAAAACAAACCACAATCACCTCATCATAACAATATAAGTAAATGAAAATTGTGTCCTCGATAGCTCAGATGGTTGGAGTGTGGTCTAGAGATCCAAAGGTCGCAGGTTCGATTCCTGCTCGAGAATGGTTTTTTATTTAATTCAAGAGGGAAATGTCGTGAGATGATCAAGACTCCTTTAAACCCAAATGAATTCAATGAGTTTTACTTCACTATTGCAGGAATGTTGAATGATAGTCTAAGCCCGTGTCCATATGATCCCTTGAGAAATCAAGAAACATTTGACATAGATGAGAAAGTAACCTTATACAACACGAACATTATAGAATTAGTGGAGATTCTCCACGAATAAAAAAATAAAAAACCGCAGGTATTGATGAGATATTATAGAGAATCTTCCTGAGAATGCCTTAAACATATTGGTAATGGTTATAAATCTTTCGTTTCAATCTGGCACATTCCCCGACTTCTTAAAACCTTCTATTGTTGTTCCTCTACATAAAGGTGGAGACTTGGAAAACCCTTCTAACTTTCGCCCAATATCTCTCATCACAACCATAGCTAAGATCATAGAAAAAATTGTTAAAAGAAGAATGAACGCATTTTTAATTACCCAAAATATAATTAGTGCAAATCAGTTTGGATTCCAAAGTAACAAAAGTACTCATGATGCTATCTTCTCCTATTTGTATGAAGTTCATTCTGAAATAAACAATGGAGAACTTGTCGCGTCGATGTTCTGTGATCAGTCGAAAGCTTCCGACTGTGTAGATCATGGTACATTGTTAAAAAAGCTCCAAGTTTATGGCTTCAGGGGAAAAACACTGAGCTGGTTTCAATCATATTTGGCTGTTTGGAAACAGATAGTGGAAACAACATCACACTCGCTTGAAATGAATATGAAATTTGGAGTTCCTCAACTATCTGTGTTAGGTCCATTACTGTTTCTTTTATATGTTAATGATATTAATGTCCTCGATTTAATTGGAAAACTCACTCTTTTTGCGGATGATATAACCATCATGTGGCATAGCAAAACCGTAGTAGTCTTGAAAAATAATATCACATTGGACCTCCACAAAATTAAGGATTGGTGTGATGCTAACAAACTGTCATTCAATATTAAAAAAACGAATGTTGTATCTTTCAGATGTGGCCTGGACAACATATCATTGAACAACAAGGTGATTGAAAAGAAAGATTGTACAACATTTTTAGGTCTCCTCCTAGACGACAAATTAAAATTTGAAGATCACGTTCATAATCTCAATAATAAAATAGCATCTGGATGTTACGCAGTGAGGGTTATTGCAAGAGAACTAGGATTTCAACCAGCTAAGATGGCATACTATGCCCTAGTGGATGCCCGCCTTAGGTATGGTATTCCATTTTGGGGGGTGTGTAGTGATAACTTGCTGGGTTCAGTCTAGTCGTACAAAAACGAGCTGTGAGAAATGTTTGCAAAGCTCATCCTAGAGATTCCTGTAAAGAGCTTTTTAGAAAACATAAAATACTCACCGTTGTTTCGATTTTCATCATGGAAACTGTTTCTCTGATACACAGACATAAGTGCAAGTTTTCTAGTAATCCGGGTTATCATGTTACACGTCAAATAAGTAATAACCTACTAAATCCCAAAAACAAAAAATATACGGGTCGAATGGAGAACCTCCTCCTTTTTAATTTCGTCGGTTAAAAACTAGTAAAGGACTCAATATACTATAATGGACGTAAAATTTATAATCATATACCCAAAGAGAAAGACCTAGTGAATGCGATGCCACCCCTGCATCAATGTTGAAAATTATTTTTATTTTTTAGAAAACATTCTTCACCTCATTCATCTTTATGAGTTCTTAATTGAGACTGTAATGTAAAATCATATTTGTTTTTTGAATTAAGGTCCTTGCAAAATTTCTAGCAATGTCCAGCGTGGCTTTAGCCAGGTAAGTAGTTGCTTTCTGTTGTCGATTTTTCAATTTTCAGAAAAATATTTCTATTAAATATTCAATTGAGAATGTTTCCCTTTCCTAAATAGATTTCTGATCATTTCAGAAACCACGAAACCTCAATGATTTGGCTTGTTTTAGATATTTGAATCTTCGGGAAGCTCCTACAATATTCAATAATCTCGAGAGAAGACGAAGAATCCCAAATATGTCCAAGAAAATATAAAACATTACATATCTACAGCGAGAAGAAAACAAAGTGAATGTACATGAAAAACTATCTTTCTACAGATCATCATTCATTTGTTTGAAAATATGAACAGAATGTTGATAAAATCAGACGTGGAATCATCTGCGACTGAAAGATAAACTTTAGTCACTATCTTCCATCGTTCAAGAAAAATCTTTCTATTCAATATTCAATTGATAATGTTTCCTGTTTCAGAATCATCATTCACTTTCAAACCGATTAATCCAGTGCAATTACGGAAATTATTGGAAAAAAAAACACAAAATTGTGTAGTTTGGGGATTATGAAGGATCGATAGAGGGGTGTATTCTGAGCATATATTCCAATTTGAGGGATTCTGGCGAGGTCAGCTCAAGGTCATTTCGATGAAAACGCGTTTAATTCGATATCTCGAGAACGGTTAGTGTTAGGCAAAAAATGGTGGAGACCTTTTCTCTTCTAAATTAAATCTACTAACTTTTTCGTCTGAACCTTTTTTTTTCATCAATATTTTTCAATTTATTGCTTCCGAAAGGCAAAAATTTTACTTTTTTTCCTCCCTTTTTTTTATTTTTCGCCATTTTCTCCCCAACCGTTCAATTTTATTGAATTTTACCGATTATCAAAGGGTAGATCTTTTAATTATGAACAACTTTTTTCTTAAACTTTTTTCTGTAATGCCAATACCTTCAGAGTTATATATTACTTTACCGAGTGAAATCCGCGCCATTGTCGCAACGTGTATTCACGGACACACTGCAATGACCGCATTGAAGAATACTCCGGATTTGATTTCTCTGACTGCAGTTTTTCTACAAGCTAAAGCAGACAAAACAACTCTCGCTTCAAACGGCGAACAATTAATTTTGAATTTGTATCGCAAGGCTTCAGGTGACACGAATTGTAGGAATCTCAACGAGCTCCGTTATAAAGGATACAAAAAATGGCAGGCAGTGGGAGGGTTAAATTGGAATCCCTTCCTCCTACCTCCGATGCCGCATTTTTTCACTCGTTGAGGTGTTACTACCAAGTACAATACAGTTTTAATTATTCATTTACTTCTTTTTCTAATCCTTATTCACATTATTATCCCATCGAATGGAATAAAAAATACCCAAATTGCAGAAGTACAATATTTAAATGATATTTGAATGATTACAATATTTAATATTTAAATAAAGTACAATTTTTAAATAGTTTAATCGATTCACCTTTTGATACAGGTAAGTTGGCTACTAAATGATCATGGAATACTTTAATATTTCTTTCAAGTACTAAATACCCACTGATGTCGCTGATATTGCGACAGTGGCGCGGATTTCGCTCGATAAAGTGATATATAACTCTGAAGGTATTGGCATTACAGAAAAAGTTTAAGCAAAAAGTTGTTCATAATTAAAACATCTACACTTTGATTCAATAGAATTGGACAGTTGGGGAGAAAATGGCGAAAAATAAAAAAAAGAGAGGAAAAAAAGTAAAATTTGTGCCTTTCGGAAGCAATAAATTGAAAAATATTGATGAAAAAAAAAAGTTTCAGATGGAAAAGTTAGTAAATTTAATTTAGAAGAGAAAAGGTCTCCACAATTTTTTGCCTAACACTATCTGTTCTCGAGATATCGAATTAAACGCGTTTTCATCGAAATGACCTTGAGCTGACCTCGCCAGAATCCCTCAAATTGGAATATATGCTCAGAATACACCCTCCTATCGATCCTTCCTAATCCCCAAACTACATAATTTTATGTTTATTTATTTCCGTAATTGCACTGGACTAGATGGAATTCGATACTTGTGCGACCCTACTATGAAGTATTATTTGATGCACTGGCCAGAGATCCGCTTCCGCTTTTGATTTTATACCTGTTTTTTCCGCGACTGATCAAAACCTGTAACGTTTGTAATCCACCAAGATGGGTGGGTCAAACCAAAACATAAAGCCGTATAGAAGTACATTTTATACAGGGTCCGTCATAAAGTTTAAAATTTATTGAGAAAATGTGTTTGAAATCCAACATGTACCGGTTTGGAACCAGATTGAAAAAAAATATACCATTTTATTCCTCTACCCTCACTGAGAAACATTATACATTCTTGTTTCATCTGGAAACAGCTTTAATAACCTGAATCACATAAGTTTAGGTCAAAACTGATCAAATATTTGTGGAATAGACATTTTGCGGGAGATTAATTATGGAAACACGAAGGTGGTCACGTAGAATATTGAAAATTTGTACATTGTTTGTTTATTAAGATTTTTTTTATTTTTCGCATACACCTAAACAATGCTAAATTCAATTTGGATAAATAATTTATTATTGAGTTTTAATTACAAATATTAGTTGGTTTAAATTTTATTTACGGGTTGAAAATATTGAATAATGATAATAATAAATGAAATTTAGTCAGCAGCATCATACAGAATTAAAATGTTTACATAAAACCTGAATAAATTGAAATTAGCACAGAAGAAGGGAAATCTCCTTGTGCGTGGTTCAATACAGAGTGTTACAGAATATATCTTAATATAAAATCTTATATATATATATATATCATATATATATATATATATTATATATATATATATATATATAGTTTTAGTCATATGTCATGCCATATACACTTATATATACATACAGTGCTTCTCAAAAGTCCCCTCCCCCCCTCTTATTTTTGGAACGATCATAGATAAACAAGTAAAATTTGGAAACTGAATATTAAAGGTTGTAAACTTCCCTACTAGTGATGATAGATGACGAAATCGTCAAAGATGACGTCACAAGGCCATTGTGACCAATAATTTTAAATGGAACCCTACGGCAAGCGACACCTCTTTTAAAAGGTATCGAAAAAACCTATTCAATGATACTTATTTTGTTTGTGTTTATGGCAGTTTTAATGGCTCATTAGCAAACAAAATTTAAATTCCATTCAGTATGATATTAATTACAGATTTAAGAATCAGTATCTACTCAAAGAAATTGCTCGAAGTGGCCTCCATTTACTTCCTGACAGTGAAATATCCTATTTTTAAACTCTTCTCGTACTTTTGCCTCACATTCTGCAACAATACGTTGTTTCAAAACGTCAATATTGTCAGGTTCAGTGGCGTAAACCTTCGATTTAAGGCACACCCACAGAAAAAAATGCAAAGGTGTGAGGTCCGGTGATCGATCCATCTACCACGATACTCCTCATCCAAATACCGTCTTACTGCACCGTAATAGTGTAGAAGCACCATCCTGTTGGCATGTTATTTCCAAATTGCAGAATTCATCTGGATTATCTTCCAAAATTTCAAGGATTAACGGTTCTATTGCGTTTTGCAACAGCTCCAAATAAACCTCACCAGTTAAATGAGTATTTAAAAAAAGAAGCCCAACGATGTGGTTTCCCATGATACCTGCCCAAACATTCACCTTCTGGGGAAATTGGGTATGTGTTTCACGAAACAGGTGAGGATTTGCGTCACTCCAATACCTCACATTCTGTGTATTTACATTTCCATTTAGATAGAAAGTACTTTCGTCACTAAAACAAATTGTTTTGACAGTCTGGCTGTTGGTTAATTTTAGTTTCCATATTTTCACAAAATTCTAGTCTTCGGTCTGGGTCGTCGTCTGAGAGTTGATGAACCATTTTTAATTTGTATGGATGAAATTTGTTTTTTTTCAACACCCTGTGTACTGTACTTCGACTGACTTCACAGGTAGATGCAACGTGAGTTGTTGAAGAAGTAGGATTAACTATTACTTCTGCCAGTATATCAATTTTTTTCTCATCAGAAATTTGTGGTCTGCCAGATCGTTTCGCATCATTAATACTACCCGTTGTTTCAAACTTACGGACAAGCTCCCTTAAATAAGTCCTCGAAACGGGGCGATCGGGAAACCTCTCATTAAAAATGCGTTCTGCTGCATGAATATTTTGTCCAGTTTCACCAAGAATTAGGATCGCTGCTAGTTTATCACCTAAAGCACGTACCATTTCGCTTCTTGAAGCACTCAAACGTTCGGCTCACAACAGTTTAACAAATTATTAAAATATACAAAAATATTAAAAGTACCAAAAGCTGCTAAAACAGTTAAGCGTTCGATCAACAATACACAAATTATTAAATGTACAAAAACTTGGACAATTACAAAAACGTCGAATTAGGGAGATTAACAAAAACGTCAGCTTATTTGACAACTTTCCAGAGGCGGAGTTTGAATTTGGAATTTTAGTATTAACTGATTTAATTCATCACAGCTTTGCGTTTTTTAAAAGCGAGTTGCCAAAACTGCCATAAACACAAACAAAATTAGTATCATTGAATAGGTTTTTTCGATACCTTTTAAAAGAGGTGTCGCTTGCCGTAGGGTTCCATTTAAAATTATTGGTCACAATGGCCTTGTGACGTCATCTTTGACGATTTCGTCATCTATCATCACTAGTAGGAAAGTTTACAACCTTTAATATTCAGTTTCCAAATTTCACTTATTTATGTATAATCGTCCCAAAAATAAGAGGGGGGGAGCGGACTTTTGAGAAGCACTGTATAGTCACGGATACATACATACATATTTACAGATCACATTGGAGTTATCAATAATAAAAGGAATATACACAGTAATACAATAAAAATAGAATGCCTTTTTTTTTATTTGTTGTCAATCAGTTTATGAATCGACAGACGAGGCATTTTAGTTATGTAGTCATGGACAATTTTTTTTTGTTCATGAATTGAATTTAATTTTTGTATTTCTTCTGGTAAACTATTGAATGTTTTTGGCCCTAGAAATTCCGGTCACCGGATAAGTGTGCGAATTTTTATATTTAGTCTTTACTGGATGCCTCAATATCCGGCAGTGCTAAAGAAATGTTTGTAATTAATGTGAATTGGCGGTCTATTTTGACTGGCGTATCAGATAAAAGGTACGTTATAATATTGAGAGTAATCAAAAGCACACGTTGCGTTTGCGTCACTTTCTCTGTGAATCAGGGGTTATCTTGACGAGTTTCGAAAAGAAACAAACATATTAGTCATTGTCAAAGCCAATAACGCGCATTTGCAAATAGTAATTGAATATTAGTCAGCATGCCAATGGACTCAAAATGAATATGAACAATTCAAACCTGTACCCCTCACCAAGAGCATGAACCTGACTGGTCTGCCAACAGACGGTTTTATCGAGAAATTCAGTTTTAAGAAAAAAAATCAAAAAGGAATTAGCAATCCTGGAATCAACTCGGGGATTTGGAGGGGAATGAACAAACGAAGAATCTCAAAAAAAAGAAGAGGAGGTACTTAAGCGGATAAATTGGGGGGAGTTTGTATGGGGGTTCCGTTAGTTTTTGAGTTAGAGTCATGAAAATTTGTAAAAAATACTATGGAAAATTAAAACAATAAATTACTTTCTGATTGTCGTTCCGCAAGGAAAGTGCGGCTTTTATTATGTCGCCCAGTATTGCGATCTCAGGATTGGTAAGCAAAAGTGCCTCACCGCTGCTTTACCTAGCCCAAGGAAAATTTCAATAGATTCTTACCTGGTCAGTGTTGCAATTCTGGTCACAAGCATAGCCATAATGCCCATTATCGGTTCGGTTCTGAAAAAAAAACGCAATAGTTGTTATTGCTATCTCTAGTTTATAATTATTTTTCATTGCCATGACGTTGGTTGGTAGATAATTACACCTTTTACTCATTATCTAGTAGAAGTATGTACTTCTTTTCATTTCAACATGTATTCCAAATTAATGAGTCGTGAATCATTCGACTTATTTTCTAGACGAGATATTTTATTTCCTCCTAACTCTACGAGGCGAACGGGATGGGAATTTTTCAGACCAGAGTCAAGACAATAGTTATTTACCTAACAAGTACGGAAAGTGGTAGTATACCGCACGTGCGTTAAGTGCGGAACAGACCATTTCGGGATTTGTTAGGTACAACATTTTTCGCTAGTGTCAACCAATTTAAAAAGTTATTCGCAAAAGTTAAAGAATATAGGAAGTCCACTGAATCTCACACAATTTTCACAATATCTTTAGACCAATATGATTCGAACGATCAAAATGTAATTTGCAGAAACACACGCATATACCTTTTTGAGCTCAGTTTATTTGACATTTTGCTTCAATGACACATCAGAGTATTGCAGAGTCATTCAAATGTCTCCGTATGAGAATTATAAGTAAACTACAACAAGGGTTTGACCGAAAAAAGAAATTGTCTAAGAACTTGAGTACCACCGTTTTGTGATCAGTTGAGGAGTCTCACATACAGTGACGTGCTATGGGGACAAAATATGCATATTCGTTTATATAATTCTGAGTATTTTGAAAACGTACGGAAAAGTACTTTTTTCGGCAACCGTCCGGGATGTACCCACTTCCCGGACGCTTTTTATTTGAGAAAGTAGCATTTTCCGGCCTAGTCCGGGAAGTACGTACTTCCCGGACTAGGCCGGGAAGAATCACGACGTTGTTGTCATTGTAAATATGAAAATCTTGATAGGTATGGTTTTGATAAATGCAGTTGATCATTACCATAGCAACGAAATAACGGCTGACAGTTCATATGAAATTAGTTGTCAAAAGTTTGCATGTTTTTTTATCGCAATTCGCAATAAAATATGGAAAGCAGCAGCGATAGTGACTTTGAAAATGTCCCTTGGGAAATTAATATAAATATATATATATATATGAAAGAGAGTAATATCGAGGGGACTGTTAAAAACAAAATGGAAGGAATTCAATGGACATAGCCCTCAGAGAAAATTGTTAACCGTAGACACGTGTTTCGGGCTCTCGGCCCTCATCAGTACGGTGGAGAAGTGCAAGGATGAACAACACTTGGCAGAAAACGACAAATCAACGGAGTCAACAAACAGAAGCCAGCCGCTCATTTGTGATTTCGGTCAGCAGACCCTGAATTCCAGGGCAACAACCAACGTCACCACGGAGGCAGCTATAGCTACCTGCGTGACATCCGAGTCCAGGAATATAAATATGAAAGAGAGTAATATCGAGGGGACTGTTAAAAACAAAATGGAAGGAATTCAATTGACATAGCCCTCAGATAAAAGTGTTAACCGTAGACACGTGTTTCGGGCTCTCGGCCCTCATCAGTACGGTGGAGAAGTGCAAGGATGCGGCTGGCTTCTGTTTGTTGACTCCGTTGATTTGTCGTTTTCTGCCAAGTGTTGTTCATCCTTGCACTTCTCCACCGTACTGATGAGGGCCGAGAGCCCGAAACACGTGTCTACGGTTAACACTTTTCTCTGAGGGCTATGTCCATTGAATTCCTTCCATTTTATATATATATATATATATATATATATATATATATATATACAAAATGGATATATATATAAATATATATATATATATATTTCACAGAGGGTCTCATGGCTATTTGGAAGAAAATATCCACTATATTTAGAATTTTCCAATACTTTTAGTCAGAAGATTGTCATCTCATGGGAAATTTTTTATACAAAATATATAAAAAATACGTATAAAAGTAATAATAAAATTATTTGACTTGCTAGTTACTAGATTCATTACAATCACAAGTTGAAAAAAATTATTACAATGAGCAAGGTCTTTCAGAGAAGATTCAAATTAATTTATACATATACGAGTCATTTTACTAGTAGTGGAGTAATATTAGATTTTAGCTTCAGAAATATAGGGGACTGCGGGAACTTTTTACTGTACATTAGTGATGATGTAAGGAACAACATATAGGTAGAAAGTTACCAAACGTAAAGTGTGTGCTTAATTTATTATTTAACAAATAAGTTGCAAAATTACATTGTTTATTGAATATCTTGAAAAATAATTTTTTTTTTTCAAAACTGATACCGCCATTCGAAAGAATGGAAGATTTTACATGAAAAAGGTATATAAATATTTTTTTTTAATGAAAACTGTAAGCTGCATATTTTTTTTTATTACGTACAAAAACTTTTACCCGAATTTTTTTTTCCGAGATGTACACATAAATAAAATATAGGTAGCTGTAAATTATCATTCATGAAATCTATTTTTACGACTCGCCACACCATCGTTTTCAGCTACCTCAAAAACCCCTATGCATCAATTTGGGTAAAATTTGCCTAACAAAATTGTTTTTCATTGTTTAAACAATTAATAAACAAGCAACGCACGAATATAAGTTTCTAACTTTTTTCTGCAAGTAATTTCTGAGTAATATCAGAAGGTTTTAGGAAAATCCATGGAGTCCTCCAGGATTCCAAAATAATGCATGATTTGAAGCTATTTTTACTCCGCTATATGAAAGTAATTTGAGTTCTTGCGATAAGATAGTCGTGTTGTCTGCCAAAATAGTGAGGTTCTTTCACTCAGATAGGATTCGAACCAATTGAAGCTTCGTCCTCTGAAGCTGTAGAGATGAAGCTTACGTAACAGTCAAAAGCTTTAGATATGTCGCAAAACACTTCCTTCAGACTAGAATATAGATTTTTCAGAAAGCGAAAGAGATTGCATCTCCCGTACTTTTATTGGTTTGAAAGCTAAATTAAGTAATTGTATGTAATTTACAGCACTTCATAAAATCATTATCCGCTCCATCATAAGCTTTTCATCATGAGCAAACAGGACAGAAATACATAAGTACCAACTCGGTGGAGCCGTATCAATAGAAAATTGGTAAGGTTCATGATTAGAATTATTTCGGAGCACCTCTCAAAAATTCTATATAACACTGACATAAGTAGATGGAATAGTTTGTTCTAAAATATGTTACATCGATCGATCAACCTCAAAATATTTCACAGCGAATTAGCATAACCTTAAGGGCGACAAAAGCACAATCGCAGAACGGATCAGAGACACAAATCACAAAAATACCCTGTGTGGTCTTTAATTTAGTTTACTGTATTATGACAAGAAACGACGACGGCGCCATCTGAAACTCTAGATAACTCCCTTTATCAAGTGGGCTGGTGTCCCCCAGTTTGTCCCAATATTTTACAGGTATAAGTTTTTAGACATCTTAGTTTCTACATACTTGTTTGACATTTAATTTTAATTGACATTCAATCACAACGCGTCAAAAGTGTCGAGCAGTGAAGAATGATCTTGTATACCACCAGAAATTCTTGTTTTTATTTTATCATTTATTGGTCGTAAAAAAATTGTGTATACAACGATCCCGTAATGGCTACTAATTCACTCGCACACGGTTTACGACATGAGCCTCGTGTTCATGATCGTTGCATAATATACTGATTATTCTCGTTTCGGACGTCCATTAAGACGGATTTAAAAGGTTTTCACGACGTTTCGAATGCTTGTATCTGCAATCGTCTTCAGGTGAATACTGAAAACCTTTTAAATCCATTGAGACGATGGACGTCCGATACGAGAGTAATCAAGTTGCCACATCGTCTATAACTTTCAAACAAGCATAATATACTATTTCCGCACTAGTACGGGAAAGTACTTTACCGAACTAGAGCTTCTTTCCACGCGACAAATCGTTGAAAAAAGTGTACTTCTCCACATACTCGTAGGAAAACCACTTTTAGCTGGGCTAGCTAGGTTTCTTTTTCATCGTTTATTGGGAAAGTTAGGTTGCTTTTTTCCACTTATTGGGAACGTAGGTTGCTTCAATGACATTTAATTGGTTGTCAGTGTCAAATAGTAATATTTTGATTGGTTTATAAAAAACGAGTGAATTAATCTGTATAAAATAAAAAGAAAGATAAATGAAAAATGTAGCATCAGCGTAGACAAGAGTATACAATTAAACCAAGTAACAGTACAAGGAATCTCAATTGATTGGAAAAACCTGACCACCTGCATGAAATTCAATGTGCGGTAATCTTCATATCCATTGAGGAGACTGTAACGAAGTTACTATTTTTCCGCTATATTTATCAGCCAAAAGCTCCCTGTAAGGAATTAAAATCCTCTTGACAGTAATAATAGGTCTAGAAATCCATTCGTGTTCGTGATAAATCCGTGGATTACATCTATCCTAATAAACAGACTGAACGCCTTCCGGAAATCACGCGAATAACGCGAGGCGTAGCTAAAATAGCACGCACGAGTATAACCTGCGCCGGCTATCGACTCTCGAGAAAACATTTTCATCAAACAAGCTGGGCTATGTTCAAACGCCGACGAGAGAATTCAGTCATCCGATAGAAGCCACCGAGAACAGTTGAGTCGAGACAGAGGCGCACGCCGCAAGCTGACATCACAGCACGAAGGATTTTACAAGCTGGGTAATAATTCTATGAAAGTATAATTTGTATCGCAATCGACAGAGTCTACAAAACGGCGCGCGCATATAAGTCGGTCGACAGGTATTCGAAAAAGAGGGGGAAGCCGGCTGTAGTTCAGTTTCGACATATTCCAAAGATTGAGTAGCTTGCCGAGCCCAGCAGAAGCAGTCACGCGTCCGACTAGTATCCAGAGTGTGAGCCAAAGACCGAAGCAGTCCACGACCGTCCCGGGCCTTGCCGAAGCAGTGAGATCGGAGTTTGGGTAAATATGTTGTATCAGGTAAAAGACATCAGGAAATGTTTGTAAGTACCACAGGTGCGATTTGCGCATGATTGCAAGAGGCACATATGCATTTCAATGCTGCGCTGGTAATTTCTGCATACGAGTCCTTACGATACCCCCCCCCACCGCAAGAGCTTTTGGTTGCTAAGTTTACCCCGCTTGCTTGAAAACACCCTCCCCGCTTTCTCTGTATATAGTGCTTGCCATGTGTTTATTTGTTGTGATAACTTGAGGCCGCCGTCAGCCGCCCTTCCTGTATTTCTTTATTTTTTATATACCTGTTTATCCTGTTTTTAGTATTCTTTCATTGAGTAGAATTTAAATATCTAGTGCGCAGTCGCCACCCAGTTAAAGGCAATTAAAGCCTGCCTTGCTGGCCCTGTTACAGTGTCACGACTATATTGACCCCTGGAGTGTTTTTCTTCACTGAGACTGCCCGGAGCAAAAGTGGCCTTTTCCACTATAAACCAAAAGGTGGCGCCCGAGGAAAACCGATAATAGTGAAAAGCGCCAAAGTTTGATAATAGGGGGAGAAACCCCTTTACAAGACAATGGAATTGTTTGATTGAGTTGAGTGTTATTTTGAATCTCCCGTAAACGTTTGACGTGGATTTATACCGCGATGCAAGCCAATAAATGGCCACAATCGCCTTGATATTAAAAGAGTTTCACAAAATTTCGATTTGAATTTCGGTGACAGATATCTCTACTTCGATAGAGCTGACGAAGAATGTTTATGGAATCTGAGGTGAGAATCCAGCCATAAACCCGGACTCATATACTCTTTGACTACCAATCAATTTCCAGCCATTTGGGTTTGGGGCTGAAGAGGATTGACTGGGACTTCAGTTTGTGTGCTGTTGAGATATGCAATAGGTGGTAGATGAAATGTTATTGGAAAATAATTCTACAACTGAATCAATTGACTTTTTTCTCTTTCCATATAACAATCATTACACAAATAAGGGAAGTTAAAAGCAAAAAAATTCTAAAATTATTTCAGTTATTTTTCATTGAGAGAAAAAACGATCTTACTACTGGAATACTTTTATATAAGTTACGTTCCTCAATTGTATATAACATTTTTAACCCTAGAACACTAAACATTGTCACATTGAATACTAACGAAATTTTTATTAGCCATAGAAAACAAACAAAATAGTATATTATGATACAAGTGAGCCTTTAAAGCACGAGCAAAGAGATATAGGGACGACGCGTATTTTGTTTTTGCAGACACTCCATTGGCTCCTGATTTTCGAAAAACTGTTCCACAAAACCAATAATAAACAACAATGTAATTATCATATAGAGACTTATCGACTATAATTATAGCTGAAAGTCGAGATAAAAAGCAAGAGGTCAATCAAAACATCAGATAACGAATGCCGAAGGTAATTAATTTTTGAATCGAAGTGATGATGAGTGACAATCCCCTTCTACTTTTTTGGATAAAAATTAATCGTTTGCCACCCAAGATCGAGTATTTTTAGTTTTTAATTTGAATTTTTTCAATTAATTAAGTGCAATGGGTGTTCGATAAGATAGGAATGAAATGATTTATTGTAAATATTTTTATCCGCTTGATAATAAACTGCGATATCCATAAATACTGCTAAAACATCTCAAATATGCTCTTTATTTCCATCGTCGTTATTATTATATAGTATAGTTCATACATTACATCCGAAGTAAATATCCGCTTTTTTATTCGGTAGGTACCTAGTACTCGATATTGGCGTACTCACGGAAACTTATATTTTATAATAATATCAGAAATATATATGAATATATATATATATATATATATATATGAATATATATATATATATATCCAGGGTGTCCCTGGACTTCCTCTTTCCCTCTCGGGAATGTATAGATGGGGTCAAAATATCACCAGTACTTCATATAACTTTTGTTCCTAAAAGCCTTCGTTACCAAGTTACGGGCCCTCAAAGTTACAAAATGAAAAATAATTTTCTTTGATAACTTTCAAAGTGAATATTCAAAATCATCTAAATTTTGGTGATTGACTAAACAAATGAATTCCTTCGATGAGCTTTCATGCAGGAGTCAGTTGTTTAGCTACAAAGTCAGGAACGGACTACCCCCGATGGTCCACACGCTAAAACTTTGAAATGACAGATAATTTTTCAAAAGTTTTCAACAAAATAAGGTTATGTAGACAATTTTCTGAATAAAAGTACTCGTGTGGAAAGTCGATCGGAGCAACGATTCTTAATAAAAATGCAGTTTTACTCGACGACATCAAACCCGATCGTCCACCATTATTTGAAACGAAAAATTTTCACGGTAGAAATACTAATGCTAACGTTCAACAACATTTATTACAGGGATAATACAAAAAATGCTAAAACAAAGTCGTAAACAAAAAGTACACTACCTAGTTGAAAGTTTCATTCACAATGTAGATATTTTTTCAAATGAAATATCAAGTTATTGTTTTTGAACTAACAAGCTACTCCACTATGAAATATCGAATTCAGTCCATATTTTGTATGTTCGCGTGGAATAAACACGTTTCGTGTTGTGTTATCTGAATCTCATGAAACTCAACATTTGCATCTTGCAAATTCGTATTCACAGCTTAAATGTTGAGGAGTTTCACTGATAAGTATAATTTCATGGGAGAAAATCTTTAACCCGAAGATAAATTTAGCTGAAAAAACGCACATCGGAAGACGTAACTAATAAAAAGCAAACGAATAAACTACAAAAACGGCTGCACATGAATAGGTGGAAAATATACGGTGAATAAATTTATGTTCCATTTCTTCCACATATGTTGACAAAAACACCTTGTAAAAAGAAATAAAATTAGTGTGGATAAAAAATGACAACTGCTTTTTCGATATTAAGTCAAAATAAGGGGGAAAAAATAAATATTTTAAATCAAAAAAATTACAGTATGTTTGGGGCATAAAAAATTAAATTTTCACCAAATTTCGTGAATAAAAAAGTTATTTTGTAAAAGATAAAAATAAAAAACCAAAAACTTGGTTATTTGAACTTTTTACCCTTAAAAACTGCATGATAAAAATTCGTTATGAACATTGTACCTATCATTTCTATTTTCATTACAAATTAATCTTTTCGAATAATGGTAGACATCTCAGGTTGGATGTCGTCGAACAAAAATGCATTTTTATCAAAATCGTTTCTCTGATCGATTTTCCACACGAGTACTTTTATTCAGGAAATTGTCCAGGTAACCTTGTTTTGTTAAAACATATTGACAAATCCCAGTCAAGAAGCACACCAATCGTCATGAAATTTTGAAAACACATTTGATTCAAGTAACATTATTTATGGAGGCCTGAATCTTCACTTATTCTTTACATTGTTTTTGCCACGATATGTTTAACATTTTTATGCTAAATTTTTGTTTTTTGTTTCTGTTTTTATGAAAGTTTCGTTTCCATTTAAATTATTTTTTGGGAACTCTGATTCCGCAATCTCTCTTTTTATTTTTATTTCATACGATATAGGTACCAACGTTTTTGTCACTGTATAATGATAAGGTGAAATAATTTATTTGATATTATATTAGGCTGATTCTATGAGTGCATTAAATGCACTCTCTTTCTTTGATCGTTTTGCATTTGTTACCTCTTCTTGACTGTAAATATTCTTTCAATAATTAATATGTTGGAGGTAGGCACATCCATTACTATGATTATTATTTTTTATTATCATTGTTATTATAAATGTACATGACGTTGTTCATTTGAATCACACTTGGTTGAGTGGAAGAATAGCTATGAGCTAAACTCCGCCAAGTAAAATAAAGTCCATTTATTATTATTATTATTATTATTTCAAAGTTTTGGGGTGTGGACCATCGGGGGTAGTCCGTTCCTGACTTAGTAGCAAAACAACTGACTCCTGCATGGAAGTTCATCGAAGGAATTCAGTTGTTTAGTCAATCACCAAAATTTAGATGATTTTGAATATTCACTTTGAAAGTTATCAAAGAAACACATTTTTCATTTTGTAACTTTGAGGGCCCGTAACTTGGTAACGAAGGCTTTTAGGAACAAAAGTTATATGGAGTACTGGTGATATTTTGACCCCATCTATGCATTCCCGAGAGGAAAAGAGGAAGTCCAGGGACACCCTGTATAATATATATATATATATACATATATATATATATATATATATATATATATATATATATATATATATATATATATATATATAAAATAAGCAATCTACAAATATCCTGGGGAATGAAGAAGTTGCATAATAGTTACACATGATCAACATGTTCATGTTAGAAAAATGTGTCAGTTGTCAAAAATTACCTATATAAAAGTTTGGAAATGAAGGAGATATCAATAATTGAAGATTTTTTTAATTTTAATTACGGTCCTGGCAAAATAACTTTTTGTGAAATTTATTTATTTATTCACGAGCGAAAGCTCATTAAATTAAACATTTACAAAGAAATCTAACATCACATATAAGTATAAGTAAATATAGCTGAGAACATCTAAGGTATAACTAAAACTTACACATGCAAATCAAGAAAATATTAATCACAGTTTTAAAATGAAGAAATAAAAACTATAAAATAAGCTAATTAAATAGCACAGTTTTTAAAGAATAACTGAACTGTGTGGGGTCCACAAAAAAGAACAGGATATCCGAATAGCTATTAGCAAGTTTAGTTGCCCTGGTGATAAAAGAGTTTCCCGCTAAGTTGGTTCTGTACAGAGGGATGTGAAAGGAGTTATTTAGGCGTGTCTGTCTTGATGGAACATGTAAGCAAATTTTCTCTGTAAGCGTCGACATGAGTGTATCGAATTTACAGGATTATATAGCATTTTCAGATCTCACAAGATCACAAATAATGCCGCATTCATAGTCGCATTACAGTTTTCGTGTTTGAGCTACAGCGTTCTAGAGTAACTCAGAAACTGAGAACTCAGCAACAGCTATCGATAATATATTTATCAGCCTTCAGATGATGAAATCGTATGTGTACTTGACAACACCATCTCTGATAACCGAATAGTAATGTTCGACTCAGGATTGACATATAATTCAGATGAATCTCCCACGATTATCTACAAAAGATACTTCAATAGTGATGCAGTAGAACGCTTCATCGCTGATATTGGAGAGGAAACATGGGTAGAGTTGTTTAACATTACCGATATGGATCGAGAATTTCAGTACTTTTTCGATAATTTTATTTTTTACTTCGACAAGCATTTTCCTAAACGAAGAACCTATAATCCTCCAAATGGAAGAAATCAATCTAAATATTGGGTTACCGATGAATTAAAGGTATCAAGTAGGAAATTAAAAGAAATATGTTTTACAAGAGTTTTCGGAGTATGGCGATACATATAAGCAATCGAAAAAGAAACATGAACTTGTCGATTCAACAGAAAAATCGTACTTTCATCATAAAATTGACAACTCCGAAAATCCCACAAAAGCAGCCTGGAAAATTGTGTCGGAACTTTCTAACAAACCCAATAACGAACGACAAAACAATTTCACTCAAAAAAGATAAATTTTTAGTAAAGTATCAAAAAGATGTCCAAATAATCAGTGAATACTAATTCTTGATGAACATAGAAAAAACACAATCCACTAGGTTTCATAACCAGAGCCGTATTAAGAGGGGGGCAAAGGGGGCTGCAGCCCCGGGGCCTCCACAAGAGAGGGGCCTCCACAATATAAATTTTAAGGTAAAATTTCCTAACAAATACCGAAGGATATGCAAAATTATATATAAAAAATCTGACAAGGAAAGAGCAGTTCTCCCACTTTTTCCTCTCATTTTTCGTTTTAAACATTCAAAAACATGTTTCGAATTCTTGTCAAAATCCATGGTTGATATCAATCTTCGATCTGATGAATCATGTGTATATGCGAGAAACAATCACCAAGTAAAACATCATACTATTATACAAAATATTATATCGTATCGAAATTAGGTGTAAAAACAAGAACAATTGAATTTAAAAAAATATATACATTTTTTTTATTAAATGAAGAATTTCCTGCGATGTATTCTTCGAATGACACAAGCGATCTAGATACAGAATGAAATTCAATAATCATAAGCAAAAGAAAATAATATTTCAATTTATGAATATGATTGCATTAAATTATTTATAAGAGCCCTGTGCGCATTCCATAATAGAACAAAAGTTCAAATTCTGTTGACTATTTTTCTGCCGATTCTACAAACACTTTGCCCGTCTATACCTGTTTTTCCTATTTATTAGCGTTGACAAGTGTTCGCTGAGTGGCGCGCTTGTAACAGAGAAATCCCCGAAATCTGAAGGTGTGAGTCTAAGAGAAAGATGACATTCCGCAACAAATGTAAATCCTTGAGAAAAGGACTATCTATCTAAGATGTTCTATCAAATTCTTGAAAACCAAAATTTCAGAGCTACATTGTCAAACATTGAAATTACAGTGATTATTTTTTGACATTGCTAGAAACCAATGGAAACGTTCAATTCAAATAATTCATATACGTTTTGGCCAATCAATAGTGGGAATATTCTACCTAGAAAATTGTCGCGGGAATAATTTGAGGTATTTTGTTTTTATTGTCTGACAACCTATATTTTTAATTTGACGTCTGTCATCAATTCGCATGAAAAGTGTGAAATGAATCAAATCCGGTTTGGTACATTATATAATTTTGCAAGGAAATGTGTTTATGATCGTAACATCAAAAAATAATCTAAAGAATACCACACGAGAGTTCGATATAGTAGAAAATAATTATCTAGATTTCTTTCTCAAACTTGTTGGCAATAGCCACTCGAGCCAGTTGGTCTCTCTTGTCTATTGCCTGGCAACAAGTTTTCGAAAATCTGTCGAATTATTTTCACTCTCTTGTGATATTACAACTGAGAATGTGATGATGTCAAATTGCACTGGAAAGCGCTCATTTTCCAAAATGAAAAAAATAGGCGAATTACGATGAGACAAAGCCGCATATATCAAAGTTATCGCTTCTTAGCATTGAGAATGATTTTCTCCGGATGCTGGATTTGACCGAAATCATCAATGATTTTTCGTCGAAAAAAGCTCGCAAGAATCCCTTTGTTTACGCTGTAATTTAATTTATTTCTTGTATTTTATTATACCTTCATATGCTCGTGACAAAATAATTTGATTTGTTCCGCAATAAATAAAAAAAAAATAGGGGCCTCTACTCCTTTGTTGCCCCAGGGTCTCCACACCTTTTAATCCGGCCCTGTTCATAACAGACAAAAAGAATGTGAACAGCTTGTCTTTCATGATATCAAGACAAATATCAACTCCGTCAAATTATTGGGTATATATTTAGATCAATGTTTAACATATCTGATTTCACAACTGAACTCCATAGCCTAACAATTGAAGAATCTAGAAGTATATTGGATATGGATATGTTGATAAAATTGTAATTTGCTCAAGCTGAAAGTAGAATTCGGTATGGAATTTATATTTGGGGCACATATCCAACGGTTTTCATTGCCCAGAAGAGAGTACTGATGAGTATGACAAGAATGAAGTACCGAGAAACATGCGTTGATACCTTCAGAAAATATAAAATTCTAACTGTTCCCTCCTTATACATTATGGAAACATGTATGAATGTCTTCAAAAATATGAGAGATTTCAAAGTTAGATCAGATATCCACAACGTCATACATACCAGACAAAAAAATGTTATTTATGTACCTCATTGTAAAACTACCACTTGTTTGAATTCTCCTAAGATTATAGTACCAAAACTCTTCAATACACTAACTGGCGAAATAAAAAAAATGTAAATTGGAACTTTCATTCACTAGCAGTTTGAAATTGTACTTAGTTGATAAGTGTTTTTATAATGTGAACATGTTTCTACCGTATGTCATGTCGTGCTTTATTATCGTGTTTAATTTTATTTATATCTTTCCCTGTAACTCTTAATACTACTCTTATTATGCAAACGACTTTTTTACACCTTTTCTGACCATTCCTAAACAATCATGTATTGTCTAGAAGGAAAATAAGGAATTGAATTGAATGTTTTGATGGGCCACTGAATGACGTAATGAAGAAGTTCCATGTTCCATCATCAGATAAGCAGAAAACATGGCGTGGCAAAGCTGTCATATGTCTGATTTATTTTATTCGTTATGTGAATTCTTGGAAACAGTGTTATTCGAGAAAGGTCAGATGTGTCGTGGTGATGACAATACCAGACATCAAATTCGAAAGCTGAATAGAATAGAATAAGTTTTATTGACTATTTTATGTACATAGCACATTTATAGCAGGTCACAATACAGGCATATAAACATATAAATTTGTATATAACACACAGTTTTCATAAGGATACATAGATGGATATATGTATTTGGTGATGTTAATATTATCAATTACACACGTCAGTAGTACAAAGAGGTCATATGAGTTATCGTAAAATACAAACACAGTGCACCAACAATAAATATATCACAAGTTAACAGAAAACGTGAAAATATTGGCTATTTGAGCAGTTTTTTTTTTTTTTATGTTCTGGTTCCCACGAAAAGGGATATCCTGTAATGTTCAGAGAACATCGTGGGAACCAAGGGGAAAAAGGTAGGAGTTGGTGTTCTTCTTAAATTTCTGGAGGTTGTATGCCTCGGGGAACACCTCCCTAGGCAATGAGTTCCAAAGCCTCGCTGTTCGTTGGATGAACGAGTCTTTGGAAAGTGATGTTCTGCAGGTCTCCAAAGTGACCACGAAGGGGTGTGATGACTGAACTTGACGGGTTAGTCTCGAAGAGACTGCCAAAGCAGGAACGATTGTTGATATTTCAGAAGAGCATCGCCCATGAAAATATCTATAAAATAGAGACAAATCGCCAACTTTTCTACGGTGTTCCAGACAAGTGAGCGAGTTTGTAAGCGAGGCATCACCGACGAGACGAATTGCCCTTTTTTGGACAGAATCCAATAGCCTCAGGATATGTTTAGGTGCCGCGCTCCAAATATGGGAACAGTATTCCAGGACAGGTCGGATCTGTGCCTTATAGATCATAAGCAGCTGGGTGGGGGTGAAATAGCTCTTGGCACGAAACAAAAAACCAAGTTTTTGGGATGCACTATTGGCAATGGACCTCACGTGATTTTCCCAGGAAAGGTTATTGCTGATAGTAATACCAAGCATCGATATGGATGACTTCAGTGGTATGGTTACTCCTGACAAAGTTATGTTAGGCACAGTGAGATCGACTTTTCTAGAGAAAAGACATGCTTGTGTTTTGTTTGCATTGAATTCTACCAAGTTATTAGATCCCCACTCGAGAATTGTTGCTAAGTCCATATTTATATTATTAACATTTCTTCCTCGTTCATTTCTGGTTTCACGGGCTGATATAGGGGCCCTGGAAGAGAAAGCGGTATGGAGGGTACTATCATCGGCAAAGCTGTGTACTGGACATGAAGTTGCTTTCAACAGGTCGTTGATGTGAAGTAGAAATAGTGTTGGTGCGAGAATAGATCCTTGCGGAACACCAGCATTTATGAGTAGAGTGTCAGATGAAACTCCATCGACCACTACATGGAGAGACCTGTTTGAGAGAAAACTAGCAAGCAGAGAACACAGCTGAGGGGCAAGCCATAAGACGGAAGCTTGGCGAGGAGTCCCTGGTGCCAAACTCGATCGAACGCCTTGGAGATATCTAATCCCACAGCTAAAGTTTCTCCATACTTTTCAATAGATAGCTGCCATATATGTGAGACGTAAGCGAGCAGGTCACCAGTTGATCTCTGATGGGGGAAGCCATATTGCCTATCGTTGACAATTCCTGAGTCTTCCAGATATTTCATGAGCTCGATGTTGATGGCTTTTTCCATGACCTTTGAAATAATAGATAGCAGTGCGATAGGTCTGTTGTTGCTAGGTAGGGCCTTTTTGCCTTTTTTAGGGACTGGCTGTACTCTTGCAATTTTCCAATTGGACGGAAATACCCCCAAATTGTAAGAGTGGTTGAACAACTTGCAAAGAACACGTGTTAGTTCGGGGGCACATTTCTTGAGAATAATCGGCGGGATTCCGTCAGATCCACAGGCTTTGTTGGTGTTGAGATCCAGCAAAATCTTTCTGATAGTACGTTGGCAAAAGGTGATCTCGGGCATGTGACTGTCAATAGGTGTAATGTTCGGGGGCTGTTTTCCCGATGAATCCAGAGTGGAATTTCCAGCAAATAGGTGCGCAAAGATATTGGCTTCTTCCTGGGCAGTCGTTGCTAGTGTTCCATCTTCTTTGGTTAGAGGAGGAAATGAGCTGGGAGTGAAGTTTCCTCCCACAGCTTTGGCGAAAGACCAAAATGAACGGGATCCGTTAGGACATTCAGCAAGTTTTGATCTTATTTTGGCATTGTAGGCATCTTTTGAGCATTCTATTGTCTCTTTGCATATGCCTCTAGCCTCGACATATGCTGCTCTGGTCTCAGGGCCCGGATTTTAAGCCATCGATGGTATGCTGCCTGTTTGGAAGCCACAGCTCTAGAGCAGTTTCTGTTAAACCAGGTCTTATCGGATGATGTTCTCCTTTCGGTATTCGGTATGTAGGTTTGCATCCCCAACATGATGATTTCAGAAATTGTCTCAGCACATCGTGTTGGATCTACTGAAGAGAAACAAACTCTCTTCCATGGAAACGCTGAGAAAAACATACGAAGACCTTCCCAGTCGGCCGAATTGTAATGCCACATGAGACGGGGTGGTATTGTGCAGCTCGATGGTAAATGGAAAGAGCATGTTGTGGAGATGAGGGTGTGATCAGAGTTTCCAAGTGGGGCACAAACTTCTATTCTATACGGGTCAGGATTGGTGGTGAGGAAAAGATCTAGTGTATTGGCAGACTGGTTGTTGACATCAGGGATGCGGGTTGGTAGCTCGACCAGTTGTTCTAGACCATGAGTGATGGCGAAGGCCTCGGCTTGACGACCCGCATCATCTGTTTTGTTAGAGAATTTGAGCCAGGCAGTGTTATGTACATTAAAGTCTCCCATGATTATGGTTTCAGCTGTTGGATGGTTCTCCTGAATGTAGTCCAGTTTGAGTGATAAAAACTCAAAGAGGTCGTTATATGTAGGTTCATTAGGTGATAGGTAAAGGCAGCAGAGGAACTTAGTCAGTTTGGTATCAGATAGCTTGAACCACATCACATCAAAGTCTTTCAGTTCCAAACTCTCTTCACGCTGGCATGAAAGGTTAGCCTTAGCGTAAAGGCAGACTCCACCTTTGAACCTAAATCGAGAATGGAGTTCGTAACCAGGACAAAGCATATGGACCTTGTTGGTGGACGAGTTTGCTTGTGTTTCTGTTAGAGCCAGAATATCCGGTTTTTTCGTCTGTAGGTGATGGTGGACGTCATTGATGTTCTTGTTGAGTCCGCGGATGTTGCAAAAATTAATCTTTAATGTTGAGTCCCCTCGAGTACCTCTCGCCCGGAAATCCGAATGGAGAGGTATTTTGCTTCCGGAGTGTTTTACTCTAGGAGACTTCATCATTATTACTATTAGGATGCACCTGAAAATAGAGGAGGAATTGGGGAAAAGGAAAGAGGGAGACCGGAAAGTATCGACCGAACACTGAAACATGGAATGATCCATTTCACAGCACACAAATTCGATATGGTGGTATTTCACCGGGCGATGAGACCATCTTCCACCTACGGTTATCCTTTTAGTCGCCTCTTACGACAGGCAGGATTTACGATGGGCTATTCTAAAGCCGACCCCCATACAGCTAGAGTTGGGAAATATAAATAGATAAGTACCTACTGCAAAACCGAGAAGATGGGTATTTTATGTATCAGTATTTTTGACACATGAATATTCGCTTACAGAATAAAAATTGTACCTTAGTAACATCTGCTCGATTGAACTTTTGAATTGGATGGTGTTCTGATTTTTGTAACTATCAGGTAGTTTATTGTACAGATCCAACATTCAATGAATTATTGTATGACGTTTTCAGTCGGAATCTAGGGTTAATGAGTGAATTGTTATTCCGTGTACGATAGCTATGTATGTTGTTATGTCTGATAAGTAAGTGGTTTCTACGATGAATCTCTATAAGAGAGTGAAATATATATAAAGCCGAAAATGTCATAATGTTCAATTCAGAGAATATAGGCTTACAGGTGTCCCTGGGTCCTGCACCAGCAATTATTCTGACAGCCTTTTTTTGGAGGATGAAAATGCGTTCGGCCTGTGGGGAATTGCCCCACAAGGTTATTCCGTAGGCTAAGTGTGAGTGGAACAGAGAGAAATACAACATTTTGAGGGGCCGTACTGCTGATTGATTTCTTCAGTCTTCTTAGTAGAAAAATTTGGGAACAGAGTTTTTTGCTTAGATAATGGATGTGGTCATGCCATTTGAGTTTGCTATCAAGATTAATTCCTAAAAGTTTGACAGTTCCATGAGAGATATCATTGTTCATAGAGAAAGTGATTGTTTGGGTTTTTTCTGGATTATTAACAAGTCCGTTAGGTATAAGCCACTCATCTACCTTGGTTTGTGTAGTGTGGTCATTTTTTAATAACGTGGCAGTACTGTTGCTAGAGTGGAAGAAAGTTATATCATCCGCGAAGAGGATGCAACCATATGTAAGTCGTTGACATATATTATAAATAGGAGTGGTCCAAGTACGGAGCCCTGAGGCACTCCTATCGTTGCCGGTTTTGTTTTGGACACTGTTCCATTGAAAGATACGTATTGTTGTCTACCCTTTAAATAAGACTCGAAAAAATGAAGGGCGGTGCCCCTGATGCCATAACATTCAAGCTTTTGTAGAAGCACTGCGTGGTTTACACAGTCGAAGGCCTTGCTTAGGTCACATAGGGTAGCAGATGTGTGTTCACCTTTTTCAAGGCCTTCGACTATGCTGTCCACTAGTTCTCTGACTGCTCGTGTGGTGGAGTGATTTTTACGAAAACCGTATTGATGCTCATGCAATATGTTAGGAAAGGTAAAGAATATGAGATCACCCAGTATCTTCACGAAATTTCTACAGGTGCGCCAAAACATGGTAAAAACAGTATAGCAATCGGAAATTTTGCGCGGAAAAAATAACATTAGGAGATATGGGCCCCCGAAGGTCCATAAAGAGAGGTTATAGGATATCACTTTTGGAAATTATAAGCTGATATAAACAATTTCTATTTACACTAAAATAGTAACTGCACACACATTTTACCTTTTAGTAATATTAAAATCACTTAATTTTCGATAAAGACGTGAAAAAACTCCGATTACTTTTCATATAATTTTACAGAAGAAATGTCAAAAATCAAATGTTATGATTATCCGAATCTTGAAGCTTATTGATATGCGACGTTGCCTATGTCTCCAAAAGGGAAAAAGAAAATACTGTAATTCAATGCGTCATACATATTGAGCATATAAATGATAAGTATTACAGCATGAAATAACGATCTGATATCTGTGTTTAAAATGCAAAGTATATTTCACCACGCTTCTTGATAGTGATTATAATTTTGAAAATTAAGCATGAAGTTGATGTGCCGCATTTAGAAAGTTACCAAACATATAAAATAATGTGACGTCAGATTATTTTGTTTCAAGTAATTTTAAACTGGACCAAGAAACGCATTTGGATTGGATGTTTTCTTGTAGGGCATACAAGAAAACATCAAATTAATTTCTTACGTAAAAAGAAGGAACATAACCTAACCTAACTTGGCTAACCTTGTTACCCAAGTTGAATGCAAGCTAATCAACCTTACAAGGCGACGCTCCGCTCAACATTTCGATCAAATCAATTTCTAACGTAAAAAGAAGGAACACAACCTAACCTAACTTGGCTAACCTTGCTATCCAAGTTGAATGCAAGCTAATCAACCTTATAAAGCGACGCTTCGCTCCGCTCGCGAAAATTTCGATCCAATTAATTGCGAAAATCCGAATTGGCCAAATTCACTTGCATAGTTGGCAACGTGGCATGTCCATAAAACGCCAAAATCAATGCACATTTGCACAATGCAACCACCAATATTTGATTTTTGACAGTTCACGTGCAAAATTTAATGAAACATAATCGGAGTTTTTTCATGTCTTTCTTGATCATTAAGTGATTTTAATATTACTTAAACGTTAAATGAGTGCACAGTAAATAGTTTAGTGCAAAAAGCTATTCTTTATATCAGTTTTCAGTTTCCAAAAGTGATATTCCATAACCTCTATTCATGGACCTTCTGGGGCCCATATCTCCTAAAATTATCTTTTCCGCGCTAAATTTTCTATTGCTTTACTGTTTCTATCGTCTTCGTAAGCTCCTGTGAAAATTTCGTGAAGGTACTGGGTAATCTCATATTCTTAACCTTTACCAATATGTTATTTTCAAAATAATTCAAAAGCCTGCTCTTGATAAGAGTTTCAAAATTTTTTCCTATTACGGGAATAATAGCGATGGGTCTGTGATTTTCTGGAAGATCTATGTTTCCTTTTTTGTATATTGGGATTAATTTGCTTTTTTTGAAGATACTAGGGAATATTCCTTTCTCAAAGCGTATATTATATAATTGGGACAGAGGTTGAGCGATAATTTCTTTTATTGATTTAATAATTTTGCTATTTGAATCGTGGACGTCAAAACAGTTTGTGTTTTTAAGGGATCTTATGGCATGTAGAACTTTTACCTCGGTGACTGGGAAGAGAAAGACTGAACCCCCCTTGTTCAGTAGTTTTTTGATTAGGTCAATAGCGCTAGCTTCATTGTTGTTGAGGTTTTCAGTCAAAATGTTTGCTGCTGTTGCAAAATATTCAACAAACTCGTTTGCAGAAATTTCACAGACTGAGGAATTTGAACCCTTCTTTTTGTTTCGTTCGAAGTTAATCAATTTCCAGGCATCTCTGTTTTTATTTTCTGAGTTTTTTAAAAAGTTATCGTAAGCTTCACTTTTTGCTTCATTCAGTGCAGATGCGTATTCACGTTTGTATCATTCATATGTGTGTAGAGAATTTTCAGATACTTCACTTATTAGTTTGATAGTTGAGAGGTTCTCTCGCATATTTCTCAGGTGGTTATTGAAAAAATTTACTGGCACAGACGAGGATGATACAGTCATTTTCTTCAGAGGAAAGTGTACATCCATACAATATTTTATTTTATTGATAAAAATATCAGCCAAGTGCTGAATATCGTCAGAGTGGTCAAAAATGCTCCAATTTTGTGAGGATATGTCGTGTTGGAAATATTGTAGAGCGTTCGAAGTGATTTTCCGCCGAAGTATTTTCTTAGGTTTTTGATTATTAAACATATTCATTATAAATATTGAAAATCTGACTGGAGATCTGGAAAATCTGCAAATCTGACTGGAGATCTAGACTAGAATTCAGGTACAAATTATTGGACCACAATAAGGTGGTCATAAACAAACACCAAATATGTACAACGATCGATCCTCAACTAGTTTGGTATACTGGAAAAAATAAAGAGATTCAAAAAAAATATTCAGAATGGTATTAAAAAATCCAAACGGGGTCACTGGTCACTGGAAATCTATACAGTGCTTCTCAAAAGTCCCTCCCCCCATCTTATTTTTGGAACGATTATACATAAACAAGTGAAATTTGGAAACTGAATATTAGAGGTTGTAAACTTCCCTACTAGTGATAATAAATGACGGAATCGTCAAAGATGACGTCACAAGGCCATTGTGACCAATAGTTTTAGATGGAACCCTACGGCAAGCGACACCTCTTTTAAAAGGCCTCGAAAAAACCTATTCAATGATACTGATTTTGTTTGTGTTTATGGCAGTTTTGGCAACTCGCTTTCAAGAAACGCAAAGCTGTGATAAATTAAATCAGTTAATACTAAAATTCCAAATTCAAGCTCCGCCTCTGGATAGTTGTCAAATAAGCTGACGTTTTTGTTAGTCTCCCTAATTCGACGTTTTTGTAATTGTCCAAGTTTTTGTACATTTAATAATTTGTGTATTGTTGATCGAACGTTTAACTGTTTTAGCAGCTTTTGGTACTTTTAATATTTTTGTACATTTTAATAATTTGTTGAACTGTTGTGAGCCGAACGTTTGAGTGGTTCAAGAAGCGAAATGGTACGTGCTTTAGGTGATAAAGTAGCAGCGATCCTAATTCTTGGTGAAACTGGACGAAATATTCATGCAGCAGAACGCATTTTTAATGGGAGGTTTCCCGATCGCCCCGTTCTGAGGACTTATTTAAGGGAGCTTCTTCGTAAGTTTGAAATAACGGGTAGTATTAATGATGCGAAACAATCTGGCAGACCACAAATTTCTGATGAGAAAAAAATTTATATACTGGCAGAAGTAATAGTTAATACTACTTCTTCAACAACTCACGTTGCATCTACCTGTGAAGTCAGTCGAAGTACAGTACACAGGGTGTTGAAAAAAAACAAATTTCATCCATACAAATTAAAAATGGTTCATCAACTCTCAGACGACGACCCAGACCAAAGACTAGAATTTTGTGAAAATATGGAAACTAAAATTAACCAACAGCCACACTATGTCAAAACAATTTGTTTTAGTGACGAAAGTACTTTCTATCTAAATGGAAATGTAAATACACAGAATGTGAGGTATTGGAGTGGCGCAAATCCTCACCTGTTTTGTGAAACACCCAATTTCCCCAGAAGGTGAATGTTTGGGCAGGTGTCCTGGGAAACCACATCGTTGGGCCTCTTTTTTTAAATAATAATTTAACTGGTGAGGTTTATCTGGAGCTGTTGCAAAACGCAATAGAACCGTTAATCCTTGAAATTTTGGAAGATAATCCAGATGAATTCGGCAATTTGGAAATAACATTTCAACAGGATGGTGCTCCTCCACACTATTACGGTGCAGTAAGATGGTATTTGGATGAAGAGTATCGTGGTAGATGTATTGGACGACGAGGTTCAACGGAATGGCCAGCTCGATCACCGGACCTCACACCTTTGGATTTTTTTCTGTGGGGGTACCTTAAATCGAAGGTTAACGCTTCTGAACCTGGCAATATTGACGTTTTAAAACAACGTATTGTTGCAGAATGTGAGGCTGTTTCCGCATTCACTTCGAGCAATTTCTTTAAGTAGATACTGATTCTTAAATCTGTAATTAATATCATACTGAATGGAATTTAAATACTAATGTTTACTAATGAGCCATTGAAACTGGCATAAACACAAACAAAATTAGTATCATTGAATAGGTTTTTTCGATACCTTTTAAAAGAGGTGTCGCTTGCCGTAGGGTTCCATTTAAAATTATTGGTCACAATGGCCTTGTGACGTCATCTTTGACGATTTCGTCATCTATCATCACTAGTAGGGAAGTTTACAACCTTTAATATTCAGTTTCCAAATTTCACTTGTTTACGTATAATCGTTCCAAAAATAAGAGGGTAGGAGGGGACTTTTGAGAAGCAGTGTATAATCACTCCAACATGATGTACAACTTTGACTTTTCCGGTATTTTTTCAGCGGTGTTAAAATATTACTTCGAGCATATTTGAGTTTGGTTTCATTTAAATCCTATTTAATGATTGATTTAATCCATTTCTGTCGTAAGATTCCACATTTTAAATTGGAATGTGATTAATCGTTTTCGACTTCCACAGTTGATCGATGATACAACATGAGGACGTCCTAAAAAATCCGTCCCATTTCTCAATTGGATTTCAAAATCCTAGTCTGCATACCATTATAATACGAATACTCAATGAGAGATAACAATACGAGCTTTAAAATCAATTTTCGACCCTCGAAAATCGAGAACAAGTAGATCAGTGTGTCTATGATCCGGCATCCGGCAGCTATTTCGAAATTATTTTGACAGCATCTCAGTACTCTTTTCTTCGTGGGAAAATAGTTGTTTTTCAACATGTCTATTCATATAGCAGACCAATGTAATCGGTTCATCAAGTTTTAATCGGTTTTCAACTTTTTGTTGAATCACATAATTTGAGATTCTGGTAAAAAACATGCATCAACTTTGGAAACACCGTGTATATAATAGGAAAAGTAAAGAACAGCATTATTTCGCAATCTTTTGCATATATCCAAACAAAGCAATTTCAAAATCATCTTAACCGGAATGTAAACAGGCTGACAGCCTCTGTCTTCTGCTTCAATCTAACTACAATTGTTCCTAATTAAAACCAATTAGGACACTTGCATGCATATCCTAAGAAGTGCATTACTATTGAGAACTATTTATTTTTTTCGATTAATTTCCCAACTGAAATTCAAAATAAGTTTAATATGATATAGACCAGGGTCGATAATTTTTTAAACAAAAAAAAATTATAGTTGAATGAAACTCATTGGAAAAGGAAGAAAATATAACAAAAATGGAAGGAAAAATAATTTACGGGCGATCTGAGGTCGGGAAGTGGAAGGGGGTGAGTTTTTAAGGGTAAAAAACGATTTATCTCAATTTTCGGCAAAACTACAAGTCCTATGGAAAAAACTTAAATGGCAAAGTTGTAGGTAATAAAAAGATCTACATTTTTGGTATCCACACTTTTTTCACATAATCTCAAAATTTATATGAAAAATTCAAATAATCAAGGTTTTGGATTTTTATTTTTACCTTTTACAAAAAAAAAATTTTCCACGAAATTTAGTGGAAACTTACTTTTTTATGTCCCAAACACACTGCAATTTTTTTTATTTAAAATATTTATTTTTCCACCTTATTTTGACTTAATATCGAAAAAGCACCCTAATTTTCAATCAGAAATTCTCACGTCAAAATATCAGGTTTTTTTAAAAAGTCGGTGGGCTTTTTGTTCGTTGAAATCTCTACTTTCTGATAGTGTAAAAATAATATACATTACTATGGTAAATGTTCTCAGAAAATGCAAAGAAATAACAGGTAGTAAGGCCCAGACCTATCCGAAACCTTGCTACCCGCAAGGCACCCGGACCAGACCAAATTTCGAACAGAGCCCTAAAGGCTCTACCGAGAAAAGGAATTGCTGCCTTGACCAACATCGTCAATGCAATGCTCAGGCTCAGACACTTTCCACGACCATGGAAAGAAGCCACGGTCATCATGATCCCCAAACCCAACAAGAACCATGTGATACCGCAAAACCACCGGCCCATCAGCCTCACACCCTCGATGAGCAAGGTGGCAGAACGAGTCATCCAGAAACGATTGGAACCACTCACGGAAGAACTCAACGTCCTACCAGACGAGCAGTTCGGCTTCCGACAAGGACACTCTACGGAAATGCAGGTCCTGAGGATAGTGGACTTTGCCGTAACAGGCTTCAACCTGGGCAGGGGACACCACACAGGAGCCTTATTCCTAGACGTTTCCAAGGCCTTCGACAGGGTCTGGCACGATGGCTTAATCACCAAAATGACAGACCTCGGATACCCCACTCCTATAGTGAAGCTGATAGACTCCTTCCTGCGAGGACGGCGGTGCCAATGTAAAGTTGGCAACGTCCTCTCAGCAGTAAGGACCCTAGAAGCAGGAGTACCGCAAGGCGCAGTCTTATCTCCACACCTGTTCTCCATCTACACGGCGGACATCCCAAAGCCTGCTGACAACTTCAACAAGCTAGCGCTGTACGCGGACGACACAGCACTAGTGGCCAGATCGGTGAACGCAACGCAAGTAACCCGATACCTGCAAGATCAAGCAGACAAGCTTGAGGACTGGTTCAACCTATGGAAGATCGAGATCAACGCGGAGAAGAGCCAGGCGATACTTTTCACCAGAAGGCGAACAACACCGGCAGGACACGTCATCATGAATGACCAACGGATTCCATGGGCAAACGAGGCCAAATACCTTGGAGTCACCTTGGACAAAAGATTGACATTCAGGCAACACGTAGACCGGAGGCTCGGACTAGCGAAAGCAGCCCGAAAGAACCTCTACCCCCTCATAGGACGCAGTAGCAACATGGACCTCCAGTTAAAACTGCTCCTTATCAGGACCATCCTCCTCCCCATCATCCTGTATGCATCCGCCGCATGGGGTCAATGCGCACAAACATACAGGACCAAGATCCAGCTATTCTTAAACGTGAGCCTAAGAATGGCAGTGAACGCTCCCAGATACGTCCCGAATAGATTTATCTACAGGGACCTGAATGTCAATCCGAACTTCATTGACGACCATCTTCGGAACCACGCCACCGCGACGTTCCTGAAGACGGACACCCACACGAACCCGGTGATTCAAGACATCCACGCGAACCTAAACCTGGACGATCCCAGGTTTAGAGAAAGGGAAAAGTATTTGCGGCCAGTCTACCAAAACGACCGTCCACCACCGAGAGTAGCACTCCGGCGCGTCAGGTGAGTAACAACTCAACACAAAACACCAAGACCAACACACCCACATCACACCATACACTTACACACCCATCAGGTACATCACCACCATGCACACACAGCACAAGTCAGGTAAACATACAAAATTCAGATAATAAGGGGTTTAAAGCACTCAGAGGCTGACTTCATACCACAGGAGGTACGATTTCAATTTAGCAAACGTGCCATTTGCGAGTTGAGGACCGCTCCAAGGAGGAGCGGGGGAGGATGGAAGTGGATAGTAAATCTCGTTCACATATAACATGAAGGGGATTTACTATCCATGGGCGCTCAACCTTAAGGGGGCCCAGACCCTCCTAGCCCTTCCCCACTTCTCTATGAAATACCTTTTGATGGGCTAAAATTTTCCGTAGGTCACTCAGGTATATAAGTTATCTTAAAATAGCAATAAATAGGCATCTACGCATATAATTTAAAGAAGATTCTACAACTTTCTCAAAATATTGTAGATGTCTTATTAAATTCGGATTCGAGTTTTTTTCGTTTCTTTGCATTTTCTGTAATAGTAATGTACTTTTTTTTATACCATCAGAAAGTAGAGATTTCAACGAACAAAAAGCCCACCGATTTTTTTAAAAAAGCTGATATTTTGACGGGAGAATTTTCGATTGAAAATTAGGGTGCTTTTTCGATATTAAGTCAAAATAAGGTGAAAAAATGAATATTTTAAATCAAAAAAATCACATGTGTTTGGAACATGAAAAATGAGGTTTTCACCAAATTTCGTGAACAAAAAAAATTGTTGTAGAAGATAAAAATAAAAAACCAAAAACTTGGTTATTTGAATTTTTCACATAAATTTTGAGGTTATGTGAAAAAAGTGTGCCATTCAAGTTTTTTCCATAGGACTTGTAGTTTTGCCGGAAATCGAGATAAACCGTTTTTTACCCTTAAAAACTCACCCCCTCCCACTTCCCGACCTCAGATCGCCCGTAAATTATTTTTCCTTCCATTTTTGTTATATTCCCTTCCTTTTCCAATGGGTTTCATCCTACTATACTTTTTTTTCACTTTTTACCATTTTTGAAGGCTACAGCACTGGTCTAATACGCCAGTTATCAATTATTTTGTGGTCTAAAATCAGCAAAAAACCATTAAATTTGGCAGAATTGATGATTTGGTGGGGGATAATCAATTTCATCCACTGATTTCTTGGAATATATCAAAATCTGTAGACCACATTTTTCAATTAAATGAAATATAATTTTAAGACCCAAAGCAATTACTTGAAAATTTGGTTCTCTAGGATGTGAACAAAAACAGATACCCCAGATATACAGGGTGTTACCAAATAAGTACGAAAGTATTTAGGGGGTGATTCCTTTTCGAAAAGAGGGTATTTCATGTAAACAAAAGCTCTTAGGCCTTTCCTGGAAAAGTTACACGCTTCCAAAAATGAGGGTTGAAGGAATGGCATTTTGTGGGCATGTACTACCAATAAGAAAACTACCTATGAATATTTTTTTAATTTTGTTGTGATCTTTTAAAGGGGTGAAACATGCAACTCCTATTCAATTTTTTACCAAAACTTGTTAACGAAACAAAATTTCCAAATTTAAAAATATCTTATGAAATGAAATGCATAAAGCACACAAAAAGTCGTCTTCACAAAAGGTTCAATATAAATTGAAACAATTGGTAGACCGACATGCGAAAAACAACTACTTTCCTAGCAAATACCACGCAAAACGTTGAATGATATTCACCTGACAATCCATGCAAACTTCCATATAAACGGATATTGTTCGCAAATGTTTCTTTCTGATAACAATATCCATTTATATGGAAGTTTGCATGGATTGTCAGGTGAATATCATTCAACGTTCTGCGTGGTATTTGCTAGGAAAGTAGTTTTTTTCGCCTGTCGGTCTACCAATTGTTTCAATTTATATTGAACCTTTTGTGAAGACGACTTTGTGTGTGCTTTATGCATTTCATTTCATATCTTATCCCCTTCATTTGGCTTTTTCTTTCATTAAAAATATCTGTTGAAAATAACGACTAATTGCAAAACTTTTTTAACTCCTATGTTGTGCCCGTAAAAGCCATAGTTTCCTAATAAAAAATAACATACAACATTGTGCATGAACGGATCTTCTGTAAATGGAATCGAAAAAATCTAGTAGTTGGCTGTCACGTTTTGTTTGCACAACTTGTGACTTCAATCGTAGTATTTCAAAATTATTCCGTTTGTTTTAACTTTTAATGTAGGCATGTACCAGTACCATGTTTTGTTTTAATAGAATATCAAATTAAAAATACAAACAAAACGAAATTATGTGTATTACAACAAAGAAAAAGGCAACAAGATCAAACGGAACGGAGTTACAAAAACTGCTCGAAATAACTAATTCCAACCATTAGACAGGAATCAAGTATTCGTCTCATAGACTGGTGCAAACGTTGAAATATTCCTGGATTGTCTCGCAGGCTGCAATGGTGCGATTCCTTAAATCATTCACACATTCAATGGGGGTCGTATAAACCAAGGACTGCAGGTGACCCCAGATGCAAAAGTCCAAGGGGTTTAAGTCTGGAGATCTGGGAGGCCAAGGTTGAGGTCCTGCTCTGCCTATCCAACGATTTGGATACACGTCGTCCAAGTACTGACGAGCAGTTATGCTGAAAGGGACAGGCGCACCATCGTGCATAACCCACATTCGTGGTCGAATAGCTAGTGGAACATTTTCAAGTAAAATGGAAATCTGCTCCTGGAGAAAATTTGTATAGATTGCACCAGTTAGCCTCAACGGTAGAAAATACGGTCCAATTTTATTTTCGCCTTCACCTCTTCAGCAATTAAAAAAACAATTTTTTTTCTCATTTTTGGAAGCGTAACTTTTCAAGGAAAGGCCTAAGAGCTTTTGTTTACATCAAAGACCCCATTCAATTTTCGACAAGGAATCACCCCCTAAAAACGTTCGCACTTATTTGGTAACACCCTGTATATGAATCATAAAACTATATCTTATTGCATACTTGGATACTTTGCACTGCTATTGGAACACATTGATAGATTTTAGCTTCAAGATAACATTTTGTTGGTAAATATGTCATTTTCAGCTTTTACACGGTAGTACTAAATCTGTAATGTTTTTTTTGTTCTTCGGAAAATCACATGTGTGCTGTCATTCATTCTGCTGCAAAGCAATTCGTTTTCACGTAATAGTCATCACGTATATTTATGTAAGAAGGGTTGGAGAGACGCTTTCGTGACACCTGTCCTTCGTTCTTTCACGCTTGAGTAACAGAGAAGTTAGGAACTTCCTCTATGCGTGATGCATGCTTTCTCGAAATCTTAACCGACAAACGTTGAAGACAGGTTCATTTTATGCTGTCAGAAGGACGGTTAAAAGTCCTAGTCTAAGTATAATCATACATAAATGGATATATTTTTTTATAATATTTTTTAATTTGATGCAAGAACTTTGCAAAATTTAAAAAATGATTTAAATAAAAGGTGTCATGTTAGCACTACTCATTCCCCAACGTAAGTTAAAATGACTCATAGTGAGTTTATACAGCAAGTAAAATAAAATAAGAAATAAAATAAAGTAATTTAAAAAGTTAAAACTACACAACATCCATAATAAGTTTATACAGAAATAAAATAAAATAAGAAGTAATATAAAATAAGAAGTAAAATGAAAGATGGTTAACTTTTATCTTTTATTTTATTTTACTTTGACTAGTTGTTAGGCACATGTACATACTAAATAATTTAGACAAATTGACGAAAGTTGATGATATATGACATGATATAATAGCTATTTAGTCCTAGTATATGTTTTATTTTTCATAAATAGAAAATGGTGTGTTCAGTGCCATTTTTAAAAATTTCGTTTTCGGTCAATAATGTCTTTAGATGACGAAGATTTTATGATATTGTTAGTGTTGTCAACAGTGGCTTATTTTTCATCCAATAAACAATAACAGGGACCAATTTTTCAAGTATACATCATTGGAATTGAGGTAACCTCAACATAAAATCCCAAATTTCGAATGACAGCTTCTTACTTCTTACATTAATTTACTCAGCTCTATAAACACTCTGAAAATTATTATTTCTTATTTTACTTTATTTTATTTCTTATTTTATTTTACGTGCTGTATAAATTCACTTTCACGTTAAATACTGATGGAATTGTAAAAAAATCCACATTTCTTCTTTCAACCTCCAACTTTAGTTACTCGTGCCTTTGACCTCTTCGGCAAAAGCCTTGATATCTCAATTTTCGACCTTAATATTTTCCAATCCTGGTGAAACTGACGTAAATATGACATAAAATTCACCTTCGGTGAATTCAACCCCCACCTATTCGAATTTTGTTTACCGTAATGTTCGTTGGGACAATGTATAGTTTATATATTGATGATACACAGCTTTCAAATATTTAGTTTCAAATTAAACCTTCACACATTTTATAATTTAAAAAAAATGAACATTTTCCAGGATAAAAATATAGAGCCCCTTAAAATTCTAATTTTGGAAAAATCCTTTCCTAGTATGCTTCTACCCTCATGCAAAATTTCCTCCTCCTATTATCGATAATCCTTGAAATATAACCGGTATAGAGGTGGTTTTTACCGGAGTACAAAATTAAAACAAAAGAAAATCTTAGGCAAAAAACAAGCTAAAAATTGATATGTATCCACGTGCTCATACAGTGTTATTTTCACTTATTATTGCACGAGAGGTTTGTATTTTTAACCGACGAAACCAAAAAGGAGGTTCTCTATTAGCCACCCTTACGGGTAGAACAATAGGGGATAATTGATTTTTCACTAGTGAACATTGGCACACACATACGTAGTTGACAATGACAGATCGCCACTGACATTATTCTTGTTCCACATCCGTCAAAATCAGTATATTTTATGAGAGGATGGAATGATATACAAAGTAATGGAATAAACTAACCAGAACAACGAAAATAATTTATATTACAACAAATAGTAAAAGTAGATAATCATATTATTTAACTGGTAATAGTCATAAACGACTGATGAACTTTTTAGAAAAAAATAAAGTTATAACGGAATGTCAAAACGGCTTTAGAAAGGGACGAACAACGGCATTGGCAATTTATAAAGCTTTGGAAAAAATTCTTGATGCTCAAAATGATGGCAAGTGCACTTTAGCAGTGTGCTTAGATCTCTCGAAAGCCTTCGATAGTGTGGAATATGAGATATTACTGGACAAAATGGAAAAATATGGAATTCGTGGAGTGGCGCATAGACTGCTTGCATCTTATCTATGTAACAGACAACAATTTGTGGTAGAAAAGGATGAAAGCGGAAACCTCATTAAATCAGAAATGGCTATAATTAAAAGAGGGGTACCACAGGGTTCAATTTTAGGCCCACTTTTGTACATTTTATACACGAACGAACTTCCAGAAATAGTTAAGCAAGCTGTTATATTGTATGCAGATGATACATCCTTGATCATCAATGAAGATAACTCATTGTCGGCTGTTGCAACGGTCAATGAAAATTTACAAAAGTTAAATGGATGGTTCTCAGACAATAATCTTTTGTTAAATGTAAATAAAACCCAAATTATGCATTTTGATAGAAAAAAAACCAACGCATTAAACATAGTAATCGACAATGCAGTAGTTGAAACATCCAGAAATATGTCTTTTTTGGGGGTGATAATAGATCATCGTCTAGATTGGAAATCTCATATAGATCAGTTGACTCGAGATCTATCAAAATATACATATGCCTTATATGTACTCTCTGAAAATATTAATGTGAATGCTGCTCTAATGTCGTATCACGCATATGTACAGTCAAACTCCGTTATGGAATAATATTTTGGGAAACTCTTCCCACATACAGAGAGTACTTATTCTTCAGAAAAATGTGTGAGGAAAATTTTTAAAGTTGCCCGTCACGAAAGTTGCAAACCCTATTTAGAGAAAATAATATATTGACAGTTATCTCTTTATATATATATGAATCAATTAATTTTGTTTTGAATAATAAATACTTGTTTAATGATAGGGTAGTATCTCATAAGCACAATACGAAGTAAATGTGATTTACGAAATGATAAAGTTAAATATACGTATATCCAAAAAATGTGCAGTACAGTTTGGTGAAAATATGGAATAAGATACCAAATAACATTAGGTTAATGGAAAATGGAATTATTAAAAAAAGACTCAAGGTTTTTTTGAGTAAAAATGTTTTTATAAAATTGAAGAGTATTTTCAACATAATATGGAAAGTCTATGATACAAAAAATTTATTAGTTTTAATATGTGAGTGTTTCAATCTTAATGTATTCATCCTGCAATTTATTCTGGATAACTGGAATTAATTTGCAGGTGAATCTCATAATTTTTTAAATGTATTAAATGTATTATTATGTATATAAATACTTACTTAAGTCATTTTACCCTAATGTAATATTTAAGATTATTTATTTGACATGTTCTACACCTCTATGAGGTATATTATTCGACAGAACGAATAAAGACAACTTACTATGTATGTGTATACACAAAGGTGTCTGTGTAAGTGTATATCAGTACCTATGAGAGTATGTTTATTTAGAAACCCATTATTTCGTTTATTCGACAAGTCTGGTAATTGGGATTTGATTACTTTCCCTTTTAATATCTGTGCAAGTTTCTCAATTTTATACATTTTCAATGATTTTATTATGACAGGCAGTATGAAACGACATACATGTAAATATTTTACCGTAATCATTGTAATTGTAATTATATTTAAGATTATTTATTTATTTGACATGTTCTACACTTCTATGAGGTATGTAAATTAACAGAACGAATAAAGATATCTATCTATCTATGAAGTATGAAGTATGTTATCCTCTGTGTCACATAATCAATGAATCATTCAGTACAGGAAAATATCCTGAAAAATTGAAAATTTCAAAATCAGTACCGATATATAAGAGGAAAGGTTCCAAGGAAGACATCAACAACTACAAGAATGTATGCTTACAAAGTCAACTAGCAAAAATAATCGATTATTGTTTCAATTTCCGTCTAAAAAATGTCTTAGAAAATAATAAATTATTAAAAGGCTGTCAACATAGATTTCGTTCTGGAAAATCTACAGAATCAGCTATGAACGAATTATGTAATGTGATTTATTCTAGCTTGAATAATAAGGAATATCCTATTGCTCTATATTTTGATCTCAGTAGAGCATTCGATACTGTAAATCATGAGCTTCTATTTCAAAAATTAAACCGCATTGGAGTTCGTGGAGTAGCGAATAGATGGGTTTCTTACTATTTACAAAATAGAAGTCAGATTGTCACGATGAATTCATTCAAATCAAAGTCAACCAATGTTTCTATGGGTGTACCCCAAGGCTCAATACTTGGTCCACTGCTTTTTATCATATTTGTTAATGACATGATTTTATCATGTAGTTCCCCTCAAAAAACCATAATTTATGCCGACGATACAAATCATATGATATCACAAGATAATCTGGGCAATAGCATTCATCTGAGTAATGTATGCGCTTGATTTTAAATGCTTCCAAAACATACTTAATGCTTTTTCGACAGAAAAATATCAGCTGTGATGCAAGCCCTCTTGTTGAAATAAATCATAAGTCAATTGAACAAGTATCAAACATAAAATTTCTGGGTGTAACAATTGATGAGAAACTGACATGGAGAACTCATATCGAAAATCTGGTAGGGAAATTGAGTAGTATCAATTTCATTATCAGACAACTGAAGGGCACTGTATCTTCGGAGGTTCTCAGAATGGCATATCATGGTCTAGTGTCGTCGGCACTCACATATGGCTTGATTTTCTGGGGTAATTCAACACATATTGATAAAGTATTCATTGCTCGAAAGAAAATTATAAGATGCATGATGGGAGTTCGAAACAATGTATCTTGTAAAGCTTATTTCAAGTCATTGTCAATTCTAACTTTACCATCACTTTATATATATATATATCTTCTAATTAAGAATATCAAAAAAGAGATATCTACATAAAAAGTAGTGAAATTCACCCACAACAAACACGCAATAAAAATGACATTCGCTTACCATTCTCTAGGCTTAGTGTGGGACAGAATTCTCCAAATTACCAAGGAATTCTATGTTATAATCGTTTCAATAAGATTTTTGGTGAGATAAAAAATTTCAATATCTTCAAAACAACATTGTTCAATTATCTAAATGAAAATACTTTTTATTCAATAGAGGAGTACCTCACTGTTTGAGGCTAATAGTTAGTAGTATATATATATATATATATATATAAAGATTGTCTGTGAGTTTGTGTAGAATGTGAATAAGTTGTGAACAAGGCGGAGTGAATGATGACAGTGAGTAATCTGATGACTTTTTTTATATTTTTATATTCTCTTGTAAGTTCTTATAATGTTTTTTTATGAGTTTTAATATATATATATATATATATATATATATATATATATATATATTTTGACTAGTCTGATAAGTTTGTACCGTTGTGTAAAAAACTTTAAAAATTATCTCTTTCAAGGTGGGTAAGAAGTATTTTGGAAGTAATCAAAAAAATATAATTTAAATTTTAACACAAAAAATTGAAAAATAAAAACTTTTTAACAAAAAATTAAACCGACGAAATACGGAACTAAAAAGTAATAAATAAAAAATTTTCAATAAAAAATTAAAGCGACGAAAAAATCAACTGAAAAGCAAAACATAAAATAAACCTTCTTAGTCTAAATGATAATTGAGCTCCCAAACTAATGTGAGTAACTGATTTTGAGTCGGCGCCAAACAAACTAGCAATTGAATTAGGTGAAGCGTAAAATGATGGCAGCGAGATGCACGGCTGCGTTTTTATGACTTCTTTCATAGATAATGATCTTCGATAATTGTTTGTTTGGCGCCGACTCAAAATCAGTTACTTACATTAGTTTAGGAGCTCAATTATCATTTAGACTAAGAAGGTTTATTTTATTTTTTGCTTTTCAGTCGATTTTTTCGTCGGTTTAATTTTTTGTTAAAAAGTTTTATCGGGTAAATTTGGGTTGTTTAATGAGAAACTGTTGCCTAGCAATTAGACGAGAAAAACTGTCAACTATTAGAAACGCGACACCGAAGGTGGAGCGTTTTTAGGTTGACACTTTTTCGAGTCAAATTGCTAAAGGAAACAGTTTAGAATTTGAACAACACAAATTTACCCGATATCAAAACAAACTTCGAGTGTAATTCGGCAGGACAATTTTATGAATAATAAATTTTGAAACATATCAATGCAAACTTTATTTATTTTGGCAACCAACACCACGATAATTGATAAACAAATGAATAAGTGAAAAAAACCACTAGTGCATTTTTCGCTGTAAAAGTTGCAGCTAACTTTTGCCGCTGTCAAACTGACACTTGCACTGTGGCATATGCGATTTTTTATACATGAGTTGAATTGTCGATATTCAATTTGAGTGAATATTTTAGAAAAGTGAAAGTGATAAAAACGGATTAAAAAAACTTATACCATAAAAACATTTAAGAATAGTTCTGGACTGAATTGAAATGGCTCAATCACAAGAGCATTTTACACTTCTATAAATAAATATAAACGAAAAAATTCTTGCCGCCCAAGAAACGTAAATTTTCAATTATTTGATCAACATTAATTTTTTTCTTATAATGTCAATTATTGAAATATGAATAAATATAGTAAATAGTTTTTTTCCGGCGACATCGTATTAACGACTCTGTTCAATCTACACGGAATCGATTGTTAATTAATGACCCCTATTAACCTTCAATTTCTCTTTCAATGCATGATTGTGATATATGCAGCTAAACATACACCGAAATCGACCATTAATAACCTGTGAATGATCGATTTCGCCATTAATGCATCATTGTGGTATAGGCAACTAAACATACACGAATTCGAATATTATTCAAATTCCGAATCATATTACCTTTGCGCTGTCAAATTGATGTATTTTAAAATCCAAATATTGTAAGTTTCCTCCTAGTTGAAGCAAATGGATATCGAAAATTTCACGTTGACTCCAGGAACGAGGTCGAAGGATAAATTTTGTAATCAACTCGCAAATTTAAATGTGGTGTATATTAACTAACGTTTTATTCTATTGCCAAAGGAATATATCTTCAAAATAATTATAATCAAAAATATTTTAATATAATCAACAACTGGTGGTGTAGAGGTGTATTACTCATCTATAGATACAATGCAAAGTATTTCGCCAACTGCGAGTTCTATGATAGTTTAAAATATGTTATAAAACATAGGTAAACTAAATGAAAAAATATTCAACCGGAAATTATTGTGAAATACACAGGTGAGCTACAAAAATTCTACTGGGTCAATGGTTTTTTACAAGCTTTTATTTAGTTTCACCTGTCCCGATGTCTGTCTGTGGGTTTGTGATTATAACCCGATTCCGTTAAAATTTTACGTGTAGGGGTTTTTGTCGGACATCATGATGTATTTGTTAAAATTCATGAATTCAAGATGGCAGCTCCAAGATGGCGACGTGCTTTGTTATTATGGCACGATTCCATTAAAAAATTGGTATGTGGGTTTTTTGGGGTCGGAGATTATCACTTTTTGTCAGAATTCAATAAGATGACGGATTTCATAAATGACTAAAAATAATTGAATATTTTTTTTTTATTGAGACAAGTTTTTATACAACAAAAAAAGGAAAAAATTATTTCTTTATTTGGCCTAGGTCATTATGTGAGTAGCAGATCCAAATCTTGCCGCTCAAGAATACCTATTTTATATTTGCGGCAAACTTTTGAATCTGCTAGTCACAGAATATCCTGGGTCAAACAATTGAAGAAATATTTTTTTACAATACTTACGTCAAAAATGTGTCATTCTTGATGACTTTTATAAAAGTAGGATATTTGTTAACAGACTGCAAAAAATTATCTATACGACGTGCAAAAAAGTACAGAGCTACGTTGTTTAAATACAGGTAATAAACAATACCCATCATTCTCATTTCAATCGTTTTTTATTCAACATGTTACAATCATATTCCATCCATACAAGAACTATATTAATAGTACAATTGCTGTTATTCTGTATGTTAATTCCAAACGATGATTTTGGTAATACTAAATCAAATGGCTTTTCTTGTATAATGTTACAAGTATTATTGTTCTCCTGACCTCGACATTTCCACTTTTCTTGATGTCACCACTGAAAATACCGTTTCCAATTGTCACTTTTTCTTCCACGGACTGCTCCACCATGATGTTAAGTCTCAAAATATCAGCCCCTGAGCGACGCAGAGGACCTTCTAAAACTATGGCCAGTATATTTTGCAGTATTAGGTAATCCAAGGAATGATGCAATTAGACTCGAAATTTTTGCAAAAGTATTTATTCCAACTACTTGAACTGTACATTTTCCATTCCTATATACATGTACAGTGCTTCTCAAAAGTCCCCTCCCCCCCTCTTATTTTTGGAACGATTATACATAAACAAGTGAAATTTGGAAACTGAATATTAAAGGTTGTAAACTTCCCTACTAGTGATGACGGATGACGAAATCGCCAAAGATGACGTCACAAAGCCATTGTGACCAATAATTTTAAATGGAACCCTACGGCAAGCGACACCTCTTTTAAAAGGTATCGAAAAAACCTATTCAATGATACTAATTTTGTTTGTGTTTATGGCAGTTTTAATGGCTCATTAGTAAACATTAAAATTTAAATTCCATTCAGTATGATATTCATTACAGATTTAAGAATCGGTATCTACTTAAAGAAATTGCTCGAAGTGACCTCCATTTACTTCCTGACAGTATTCTGGTAATAAATCATGTTACTAAATTGTTGTGCATTCATTAACCTGTAAACAAAACACTGTGATGTAACACAGTTGTAGATTAATTGTACTAATGTACAACTGTACGAGTGTTTTTTAAATCTCAATATTTCCTCAATTTTTTAATGAATAAATAAAATTATGGAAACGTGTCGAGAGATTCTCGGTCCTCCATCAAACGTACTCAGAGTATTTTTTATGCAAATTCCTAATTGTAATATGATGTTTTGAATTCATATCGAAAACGTTAACTTTCAACATTGAATGATTTCACCTACCGTTGACGAGCTTCTTCTTTGTCGATAGTTAACTTGGTAACACAATGAATGTTATTTATTAGATATATGAAAATCTTCATTATTCAGATAACACAGGTGTTGCAAAAATATATATTTTTTTAATTCCTAATGTTCCGCATTGTAACATAGTTTGCAAATTATTATACTGTCACCAATTGGTAAAATGAGTTGTCTGTCCGATTCGCAAAACTTTTGTTTTTTTGGTAGAGTACAAATACGAAGATATTTTTCTTTTGATTTTACTCTCATTTCCGTGTTGTGGACGAGGTTTCAAATTAATGCAACTTGCAACCATTATTGGAAACTTTTCTAATAATTCTTTTAAAAGGTATCGAAAAAACCTATTCAATGATACTAATTTTGTTTGTGTTTATGGCAGTTTTAATGGCTCATTAGTAAACATTAAAATTTAAATTCCATTCAGTATGATATTCATTACAGATTTAAGAATCGGTATCTACTTAAAGAAATTGCTCGAAGTGACCTCCATTTACTTCCTGACAGTGAAATATCCTATTTTTGAACTCTTCTCGTACTTTTGCAAATGTGTCTGCGGAAACAGCCTCACATTCTGCAACAATACGTTGTTTTGAAGCGTCAATATTGTCAGGTTAACTGGCGTAAACCTTCGATTTAAGGTACCCCCACAGAAAAAAATGTGTGAGGTCCGGTGATCGAGCTGGCCATTCCGTTGAACCTCGTCCTCCGATCCATCTACCATGATACTCCTCATCCAAATACCGTCTTACTGCACCGTAATAGTGTGGAGGAGCACCATCCTGTTGGAATGTTATTTCCAAATTACCGAATTCATCTGGATTATCTTCCAAAATTTCAAGGATTAACGGTTCTATTGCGTTTTGCAACAGCTCCAGATAAACCTCACCAGTTAAATTAGTATTTAAAAAAAGAGGCCCAACGATGTGGTTTCCCAGGATACCTGCCCAAACATTCACCTTCTGGGGAAAATGGGTATGTGTTTCATTCTGTGTATTTACATTTCCATTTAGATAGAAAGTACTTTCGTCACTAAAACACATTGTTTTGACATAGTCTGGCTGTTGGTTAATTTTAGTTTCCATATTTTCACAAAATTCTAGTCTTCGGTCTGGGTCGTCGTCTGAGAGTTGATGAACCATTTTTAATTTGTATGGATGAAATTTGTTTTTTAGCTCAACACCCTGTGTACTGTACTTCGACTGACTTCACAAGTAGATGCAACGTGAGTTGTTGAAGAAATAGAATTAACTATTACTTCTGCCAGTATATCAATTTTTTCTCATCAGAAATTTGTGGTCTGCCAGATCGTTTCGCATCATTAATACTACCCGTTGTTTCAAACTTACGAAGAAGCTCCCTTAAATAAGTCCTCGAAACGGGGCGATCGGGAAACCTCTCATTAAAAATGCGTTCTGCTGCATGAATATTTCGTCCAGTTTCACCAAGAATTAGTATCACTGCTACTTTATCACCTAAAGCACGTACCATTTCGCTTCTTGAAGCACAAACGTTCGGCTCACAATAGTTTAACAAATTATTAAAATGTACAAAAATATTAAAAGTACCAAAAGCTGCTAAAACAGTTAAACGTTCGATCAACAATACACAAATTATTAAATGTACAAAAACTTGGACAATTACAAAACGTCGAATTAGGGAAACTAACAAAAACGTCAGCTTATTTGACAACTATCCAGAGGCGGAGCTTGAATTTGGAATTTTAGTATTAACTGACTTAATTCATCACAGCTTTGCGTTTTTTAAAAGCGAGTTGCCAAAACTGCCATAAACACAAACAAAATTAGTATCATTGAATAGGTTTTTTCGATACCTTTTAAAAGAGGTGTCGCTTGCTGTAGGGTTCCATTTAAAATTATTGGTCACAATGGCCTTGTGACGTCATCTTTGACGATTTCGTCATCTATCATCAAAGTTTACAACCTTTAATATTCAGTTTCCAAATTTCACTTGTTTATGTATAATCGTTCCAAAAATAAGAGGGGGGGAGGGGACTTTTGAGAATTCTTGTTCTGACAGGCGCCTGACAATCCCATAATCATAACCACTTTGAAATGGAAAACATTCTCAATTGAAAATTGAAAAGAAAGATTTTTCTGTGAATTAAAGAATCCACGATAAAAATGAAGTTATTTTTTGTGAACAGAAAAAACTTCCCCGGTTAAAGCCACGCTGGACATTGAACTACATCTGCTACATATTCTGAAAAGACCATAACTAAAAAGAAAAAAATTTGAAAAAAAAATTAATTTTCATTCAGATAGTTATTTGATTTTCTATTCCAGTCTTAATTGAGAACTCATAAAGATGAATGAGGCAAAGAAGAATGAACTCTCTTTTGGAAAACATTCTTCTTTGCCTCATTCATCTTTATGAGTTCTTAATTAAGACTGGAATAGAAAATCAAATAAATATCTGAATAAAAATCCAAATTTTCAATTTAAGATTTTTTCTTTTTAGTTAGGGTCTTTTCAGAATATCTAGCAGATGTAGCCAATGTCCAGCGTGGCTTCAGCCGGGAAAGTGGTTGTTTTCTGTTAGACATTCACAAAAAATAACTTCATTTTTATCAAGGATGTTTTCAATTAACAGAAAAATATTTCTATTCAATATTTAATTGAGAATGTTTCCCTTTTCAACATGAATATCCCACAAGAGGTTATCTTGACGATGGAAGATAGTGACTAAAGTTTATCTTTCAGTCGCAGATGATTCCACATCTGATTTTATGAACATCCTGTTCATATTTTCAACAAATCATAACTACTTACATCAATAAAAAAAATTCATCCGCAGCATCAAGCAAAAATATATTTACCTCTACTCTCGTGAAAACGTTTACCTTTTTCGGTTTATAGCCGGCACTTTTTCTTTTAAGAAATGCTTTCACTTTGGGATAATCACCTACATGTATGTTCTTGTTAACAGCTAAAGTTGATTTTAACATAGAAAACTTCGACCACAGGGTTGACAACTTCATAGTTTTAGATTTTTCTCCCAAATACGCAAGAATGACGGGTTCTGATACCTTAGATATTTTTTTCTGAGAACACCAACTATCAAATGCATCATATTTTTTGTATATAGTAGTCTGGACTTTACTGGTAGAAGTTATAAGCTAACTGATTCCGCTGACTCCATCACATCGGCAGGAATATCAGATGTATCACTAAAATCACTTTCTTCATCAATAATTAAAGCGATATTTTATAAATTTACGAAAATTACCTGTTAACGGTTTTATAGTGTAATGGCGACTTCAATAATTGAAATTGTTACTATGCACCCTAACAACCTAATATTTCTTCTAATTTTTCCTGGTAGGTTTGTATTGCGATTGACTGAAATAATTTTGCTTAATGTCACTGTCACTCCCAAAAACTAAAAAACATCTAGTCTCATACTCCTCAATTATCATTGATTATCTTCCAACAACTTGGATATATATTTTTATTTTTTTGTTGATATTATTCACCGGAGAAAACCCATTTTCACGCTGATTTAAATACATGACATGGCCAAAAAGTGGCAGTGAATGGATAAATTTGACTTCAGCTGTTAACAATTTCTAATGAAGAAAACATATTCTTGAGACTTATTTTTGATTATTTTTCACAAGAACGAATTCCAGGATACAATAGTATATTTTCCATTTTTCAAATAGGATACCTTCATTCTTGACGGGACTTCTACGTTTGTATTGATTAATGTTATCACATGTTTTATTTCAGTTTTCAGCTAGGTGCTATAATATTCGCTTAGATACACAACCGACAATTATAGATTTGTTGAAAATATAAACAGGATGTTCATACAATCAGATGTGGAATCATCTGCGACTGAAAGATAAACTTTAGTCACTATCTTCCATCGTCAAGATAACCTCTTGTGGGGTATTCATGTTGAAAAGGGAAACATCCTCAATTGAATATTGATAGAAAGATTTTTCTGTGAATTGAAAAATCCACGATTGAAAATGAAGTTATTTTTTTGTGAATGTCTAACAGAAAACAACTACTTCCCGGCTAAAGCCACGCTGGACATTGAACTAGATATTCTGAAAAGGCCCTAACTCAAAAGAAAATCTGAAATTGAAAATTTGCATTTTCATTCAGATAGTTATTTGATTTTCTATTCCAGTCTTGATTAAGAACTCATAAAGATGAATGAGGCAAAGAAGAATGTTTTCCAAAAGAGAGTACTCACCAGAAATCATTCGTAACATTGACGCAGGAGAGACATCGCATTCACTAGCGTGAAATAGATTTTCGTCGACAAAAATGTATTGAAGACCTAGTGAATGCGATGTCTCTCCTGCGTCAATGTTACGAATGATTTCTGGTGAGTACTCTCTTTTGGAAAACATTCTTCTTTGCCTCATTCATCTTTATAATACTTAATAATACTTTATTTGCCACTGCGGTACAATATGTACATATGGTATGTCAATAATTAGTTATAAATATAAAATATAATGATAACAGGATAAAAACGAATAAAATAGGTAGATGAGGGTCGTACTTAGCAATATAAGTGTATATATAAAAGTCGTGCATATAAACTGCAAATTAAAAACATATGGAAAAAGCGTCATAGATAAGTATAAATACACTTTGAACAATATAAAAAAATTGACAAAAATAAAAATAAAAAATACGTGCTCAACGGAAATCATCATCCAGAAATTCATCACAACTATAGTGGCATTTCTGCAGCAGCAGCTGCTTCACTCTGCCATGAAATACTTTATCAGAGGTAATTTGCTTGATCTCTTCAGGTAATTTATTATACAGAATTATTGCATTATATAAAGGGGATTTTTTATATTTTGTTGTTTTGTGATTTGGAATACGCAAAAGATCACCATGACGGGTATTGTAACTGTGCGCCGTTGCATTTGTTTCTATTTCTTGGATGTTTGATCTAGCAAAACCTATACTTTTAAGAATATATATGGAGGGAGCCGATAGTAATTTTTCCCTAATGAAAACTGGTTTACAGCTGTCTCTGTGTTCCATGCTGAAAATTAATCTAACAATGCGCTTTTGTGCTAGGAATACTCTGTCGACAATTATAGATTCGGTGGGTTCATTACAATTTCAAATTGGTTTCATGTTCCACTTAGAAAAGTCTGAACTAATTATAACTATTTCTGAATAAAGTCAACTTTTAACGAGATACGCTGTTCCCACATACGTTAACATAAATTAAAAAAGCACCAGTGGTGTTGATATCACCCCTAACCGAATTAAGCGGCAATGTTTTGTAATTACCCGTAAAGTGCTTTGAAAAACCAACAAAATTACAACCGGTATCATTATGTTTCCGTGAATCCGGAAGCATTCATTAGTTTCATAAATAATTTTCAGTCTGGGATCTAATTACACAAATGAAAGAATAATTACAGTCTCAGTGAATCAAATTTCTCTTCACAGTGTAATTCAACAAAGGTCAGAAATTGAAGCTTTCCAGGAATTTAGAAAACAGGATCATCAGGGTCAATTTATTAAGATAGACAAACCCTTAATTTTTTCATTAATACAACTTTCAATTAATTATATCAATGTGAAAATGGATACTTCCGCAAATTGAATTATATCATACCTGTACTTATTACATACTTGATCCATTTATCCTATTTCGATGGCTTCTGTTCGTGTCCTTGTGTCTGGTATGTGTCAAAAATATGTATCACTACTGTTTTTGTATTTCAACTTTAAATTTTCCGGTATTTTTTCTCCCACCTTTTGTTACTCTCTCTATAATTTTCTCCTCTATTTTTACTTCTTGTTTCATCACTGATCCTAGATACCTCAACTTTTGTACGAATTTCAAATGTTTTCCTTTCAAATGTATATTATACTGGTCTCAGTCTTTTCCCATTATCATTGTTCCTTCTTGTAATGATTTATTTTCATTCCAACCATCTCTAGGGCTATCTATTCAATGATTTTTCATCCTCAATAAATATCAACATATCATCTGCGTACCAAATTTCTGGTATATTTATTTTTTCCATATCCCAGTATCCTAGTTCATATTTCTTCACTTTTTTTGCTTCTTTTATGGATTCGTCGAGTTTCAGTGAAAACAGTAGAGGGCTCAGAGTGCATCCCTGTTTAGTTTTAAACATGTTCATGCCTCACCCTAACATAGTTTATTGTTGTTTGATATAAGCTTATAATTTCAATAACAAGGCCTTTCCAAACCACCTCCTTTCTTTAAAATTTTTCCAAACTCTTCTCTTTTTTCCTGATGAAACGTTTTCTCTAGGTCTCTAGAGCAACAAAACAGACATGTACTTTTCCATTTGTTGTTTTTTCTGCAACTTGTCGGACAACCAAAACTCCATCGTTTACCACTCAGTTTTGTTTAAAACCAAACTGACTCTCTTCTAGTATCATTTCCGTCGGTTGTCTCGATGTTATTTATCCAGGACATTTGTAGATATTTTTGCACTTGCACTAGTTGTTGTTTTTACAATCTTTACTGTCTCCATTTTTATATATTGGTTTCAATATTCCCATCCTCAAATCTTCTGTTGTCTACATACAGTTTATGATCACTCCCTTTCGTTCGTGTTAGTTTCATTCTATAGTTTTTGAGGTTTGCTCAAAAATTGTGATTTATCGAACTGTGCACATTTTCTGTTAATTTTTCCGCATTAAATAATATTATCGTAGAAAATCATATACCATTCGATTGGAAATTCTCTATAATTAATCGGTTGCTTCATGTTGACAAACTCTACACCAATCGATCGATTTTCTTAAGCAAATTACAAACAACTTTTATGGATCCAAAATTGAATTAAATTGATTTCCAAGTTATATCACGTTTTTATTGGTTCAACTACCGGATTTTATCGAGTCGAAATACTGGAAAAAATCTAAATTTTAGGTGTGACCCACGATTATGTTTACCGTCCTATCCGGGCATATTCAACAAGTGTTCAGGAAATAGAGCAGAGGAAGTGAAAAATATTATTCGAACCATAACAAATTGGTTCGTGAAGTGGAGTTGGATAATTAATAATGAATTGGGGAACAAGTTCCTCGCATTGATAATTTTTAGGGGGTTCGAATAATAGATCATCACTCGTGCGTTGAAAGAAATATCCGCAACAGGTATTCTGAATTGAACTTCCCCATCCGCGTGGTAAGGTATTGCGTCATTTTGTGCAAGTCCCGAAAAATCATACGAGTTAGGTAAACATGAAGAATGTGTGTATAAGTACAGTGTATAAGAGCCAAATGGAATAAAGTCTACATTGAAATTAGGGGCTTGTGATACCTCATATAAAAAGATCTTTCAATTCTCCATTCAAAAATGTTATGGTTTAAAAATTAATTGCAGAAATGTACAAAAATAAATAACACCATCTAATTGACGAAATTCGTTACAACAAACTGAAAACTCAATAATTTGATAATCAGGAGGCAAGCAAAGCAATTTCAGTGTCCTTTTTCGACAGCGTTAACTAAAAACGAAAGTAAAAAGAAAACATATTTATTAACTACCAATATTGATAATACTCCATATAGGCCAGTAGATATAGACAATCAATTAACATTAATTCCAAAAGTTTTCAAACCTCAGTGGTATGTTAGTGCATTAATGAAAACAAACTATAAAATTTTGCAGAAGTCTGTGATGAACGAACATTGTTTTAATTGCAAAAAACGTTTTCATGATTTTTATTGACTGAAAATTGATTAATTTAATTGAAAATTAGGAATTGGTTTTTGTCATTTGTTTAAGTTTTTCATTGTATTTCATTAAAAAAATTACCAAAGTTCTGCAAATTGGAACGGAAAAAAGTTTGAAATATTCACGTACATTTGCAACCATTTCTGAAAAACGCATAATTTCTCTATGAAACTTTTTTATCGACGCCCCACACACACAAGCATTGAAATAATAACAAAAGTTTTTTATTGTGGTTGCAAATAAAGAGAATATTGGTCTTAGTGAATATGTAACTTTGCAACTCATACGAAAAACGGAACCTATTAATCCACCAATATTTTTTTTTGCATTTTTACAACTTCTGAAATAATTGCAAATGTTCTGCAAATTGCAATTGAAATTACGACTGATATTTCACATGACGCAAGAGATTTGCAACCGTCATTGTTCAACGAAACAGTTTTTTTGTGTAATTGTTTTTTTTTTTAATAATTTGTCATAAATTGCAAATTGTGCAAATAGGTTTAATATATATATATATATATATAATATATAAATATTATATATATATATATATATATATATATATATATATATATATTTAATGTTTATAAATTGTATAAAAGAATTTTATAATTGAATTTTTTTTTATTATTATTATTAATATATTTTTGCACCGCGTTGGGCGCCATTTTGTTATCTAATGATAATTGTATAAACAATAGTTGTTATGATATTAACTTTTTTGTTATGAAATATTGATAGATAAATATTTTCGCTCTGTATAATATTTTGTATGATGTAATAATAATTGCTAGCTAACGTCACTGTTCTCTCGTCACGTTGCTGCCAATTGTTATCACTTTCCTTACCACAGCTAAGCTCAGTTGGACGCCTCTTGTATCAGATAGCCGGTTCAGGCAATTGAGCCACTAGCCACTGCTTGATGTCAATTTTTATTCAGTGTTTATAAGTATGATTGCTGATAATTGGGAAAATAAGCAACTTAATGCTTTATTTCCTTTATTCAGGAAAACTTAAATTTACCTGGCCTACGATAGATAAATCATTCTATGGTGAATCTCAAATATTCATGGATAATCATGAGAAAAGTTCATGGGTAAAATATACACAACTCACTTTTACCTTGAAAGTGAAAATTTCTTCAATAGTTCGAAATCAAATGAAATAAAGTTCTTCTGATGGAATATGAGTTATTAGTGAAGTTGTTCAGTTCGTGAAGTGCACTAGGAAAGTTTATACCTGTCTGGAACTGTCGCTGTTCAATACACATCAGGATTTGGATTCCCTTTCACTCCAATGCTCTCAGGAACTCCAATACCAAAAAGAAGGAACCATACAAATTCAGAAATCAGCTTTGAATACTTGTATATGGTGTACAAATAAGGTAATGTTAGTTTTCTGCTTATTATGTTGAAATTAATGAATTTTTCTTTCTCTCCCAACAAAACGTGGCATTCGTTTTTTAAATTATTTTCGATCTCCTTCGTGGCTTTGTTTTTCGTTTCTTGGATACCATTTTTCCTCATTCTTTTTTATTTGAATTTTTGAATTCGCGCACTATGTTCTCACATTTTCACTGTTTGGGGTTATTTGTCAAAACTTATAAGTACAACTATTTTTACTTTCTTATGAACTATATACAATTTCAGTGATAATTGTCTCTGACACTTTCTCGTTCTTATTCTCTTACAATTTCAAACTTACATTTGACCATACTGTTCCCTGATTGGCTATTGTCATCAAGAAGTTTGCTGTTCTCCCATTGGCTACTTTTAGTTAGATACAATTTCATATACTGTATGTTTCAAGCTTATAATTTTGTGGATCACATTTTATTCAGGATGATTTTGTAAATCTAGACTTTTTGTTGTCTTTTGAACAATTATGGGTTGTAATCATTATGACAGTGTATGAAATTGATTGTATCATAGTATTTGGATATTTTTATCTATTTATATTATACAGAGGCTTAATAAAGGAAATAGAATTTCAAAAATTATGTAAGAACAATCTCTTGAAACTAATAGCTATTTAGTAATTATTCTTTTTGTGGGTTTTTTCTTTTTAAAATATATAACTGGTTTTTCATAACATAACAATATATATATATATATATATATATATATATATATATATATATATATATATATATTAGACCGACATATTAAGTGGTCCAGTTAAATACTTGTTATCCATCGCGTATATCTGTTATATTTTGTACTGGTTGATTGAAATTGCATCCGAAGAATAATACGGTTACGTAGATACCCATTAAAAAATTTGAAACTAATTATTAATCTCTGAAGCAATCACTGTTTTCGACTAATCAGCGACATAAATGTAATCTAATATTTTCGAATGCAACAATCGAAAGAGTACAAAATTCTGCTAAAAGAGTATTGGAGGACATTACATTTTCATCAAACAGAAACGTTGCTGACAAATAAAAATTTGTGACATCAACATTACATCTCAAATTAAATTTTTACAGGTATGTATTTCTTGAATTGAATAAAATTATAATTTACCTTTCCACTCGACTTTCTTACTCCAATTGTGGTTTCGAATGAAAAATTCTATTGAATCCGAATGGGGGACTGAAATGTAATCGACACGTAAAAATCATTTTCTTGATTTATACAAATATTGAAAATAAAGACGGAAAATGCAATTCTATTTCAGTTGTAGCTCCAGGACTATTAGATTAATGTGCATTGTTTTTGGTTAGTTATATAGTTGTCTGTCATAAAAATACAATTGACAGTATTTTTGTTATTCTGGTAATAAATCATGTTACTAAACTGATATGCATTCATTAACCTGTAAACAAAACACTGTGATGTAACACAGTTGTAGGTTAATCGTACTAATGTACAACTGTACGAGTGTTTTTTAAATCTCAATATTTCCTCCATTTTTTAATGAATAAATAAAATTATGAAAATGTGTCGAGAGATTCTCGATCTTCCATCAAACGTAATCAGAGTATTTTTTATGCAAATGTTTTGAATTCATATCGAAAACGTTAGCTTTCAACATTGAATGATTTCACCTACCGTTGACGAGCTTCTTCTTTGTCGATAGTTAACTTGGTAACACAATGAATGTAATTTATTAGGTATATGAAAATCTTCATTATTCAGATAACACAGGTGTTGCAAAAATATATATTTTTTTAATTCCACCAATTGGTAAAATGAGTTGTCTGTCCGATTCGCAAAACTTTTGCTTTTTTTGGTAGAGTACAAATACGAAGATATTTTTCTTTTGATTTTACTCTCATTTTCGTGTTGTAGACGAGGTTGCAAATGAATGCAACTTGCAACCATTATTGGAAACTTTTCTAATAATTCCGATACTTATTTCAATAAAAAATATCAATTTATTGAAAAAATATGTTTTTTGTTTGACGCAAGAGATTGTAAATTAAAACTCTTGTCAAGAACATTATTTCAGTTATTTTTTCGAGTTGCAAATTTATCAGAGGATGTAAATTGTTATTTATCAAAACTTCGAAAGTTTGCAGAACTTTTGCAAATTTTTCCGCGCCAATAATGTGAAAATTATTTAAATCCTGATTTTCAACATCTTCCGTTCAGAAAAAAGGGTTGCAAAACAGACTACATATCATATAAAAGTCCTCTTCACCTACTGAAGTTTTGAAACTTTTGTAATTATTATTAAATTTTGGGAAAATCATGTCTATCTCTATTGGCCTAATAAGAACCTGTGTAAACAAAGTGAAGTGGCGAAAATCAGTCTGTCCTTTTTCATGCGGGCGCTTACGAACACAGAGTACACCAACTAACAAGAGGCGAAAGCTTTGTCGGTTCCTTTGATGTTGGACACACACGATATTCAGAGTAAATACGTCACAGCATTGAAACAAACTACTTGATACACTTACAAAAGTAACAGATGTAATGATTCAAATTCTTACAAAACCGAACTACACTGAGAAAAATAATAGTGTTGATTAACATCCTTTATGACTAAAAAATATTTGACGGACTGAAGTACTGACATTCTTTCACTATTCAATTTCGTAAATGTAATTGTTATCCAAATTCACCAATGTTTTGACACAAAACGTTAGTTTGATATAAAATCGTCATTTTGTTAACATATTCAAGTCTTTAAAATTATACCCCAAGTAAATGGATACAGACACTTTTTTAAGTTCTAATTTTTTGTTTCCTGAAACCACATCAAAATGCTATGAATGTGGTAGAAATGGCTACAATTGGTAGCTATGATATCGATTAACAAATATAATTTAATTACTAAATAAAAAACAATGCTTGATTTCAGTTTTTCAAGCAAGTACATGTATAGGGGAACTTTTTTAAATTTTCGATCTTTTCGTTTTCTTTCCAGAGAATGATCTACGACATATCCTTGTTTTCTCAAGATTCCTTTTGTGTTGATGAACAATTAGATTTTGTCTACCTAAATCTGTTCGAACATTTGTATAATTGTTTTTTATGGAGGCTGTGTTGGATTTGAAAGAAAATTTCCGCTTCTCCATTTTGTACGAAAAATAAAATTTGGAATTCGAGGAAACTCTTCCAGATGTGGAATTAATGTATTTTGTTTTTTATTAAAGTTTTCTTCCGAAGCAAATGTCTTACATTGGGAATTTTTCATAATTCCAATGTAAATTTCTTTCAAATCCAAAGCCATACCACAGTTTCACATTCAAGAATGAATCATGAGACAGTTGCTGATTGGTATATTTTCCCAATATCAATTGCAGAAGCATAAAAAAGTCTTGCGGCGAAATCCTGTGAGCAGCAGTGGCGGAGATAACTAATTTTATTTGGATATTTTAAGATTTTAAAAATACTTCATAAATAATGAAAAATGAAAAAAAATTAAAGACAAGTTTTTATTTTTACAAATACATTAAGAAAGAAAAATAATTTCTTTCATTGTTTGATGTACTTTATTATTATATCCTAAAACGTATTTCGATCGGCACACACCAAGACCATAGACGCTACTGGTTTTTAATCTTTCAGAGCTATTAAAACACAAATATAACGCGTGATTTATGACCTCCCATCGTAGAGACACACCTGCCAGCATTAATGTCCGACTTGATTGGCCCAGACGAATCGGTTGTACAACAGACAGCCGTCACTCGAGTCCACGTTGACTATCGGCTCTTTTGATCTACCGTTTGCCGACGGAAAATGTTTACGAGTAGTACAGATTATTTTTCGTTCCGTTTCTTCGCATATACGCTCGTGTTAGCGAAGTGAGTTTTCATTTGCTCCCTATAGAAACAGCTTCTGCAATTGATATTGGATGGACGCTGAAATGGTTTCTTAGCCGTGAAACCCAGGTATGGCTTTATATTTAGAAGATCTTTCCGTTGAGTGGCAACACCTTTTCTATGAATTGTGTAAACTTCCCAATGAAAGTGAAACATTTGCTTGAGTTGAAAAACCAAATGTGAGAAACTGAGAAACCTTTTTCTGAATTAAAATTTCTTTGTCGGAAAAAATCGAATTATAGAAATAATTTTTCTCAAATCAATGAGAATTAATTGGACTATTTTTCTTGATTTCAAATTTGAGAATATTATATTTTTCTTTTTGCACTAATTGTTATTCATGTTCATGTGAATCACTGATTTGGAATAAGTTCGGATTTATCAAAAAATGGCTTCAATAAACTTCGTTGTCATTTTTTCGCGTAAAGAAAATTGGGTTTTTCCACTTTATCAATATACCATTTGTTCTTCTTAGTCATAATTGTCATTTTTGAACATTAAAAAAGAGCTATCTGAACTTTTGTTACATCTTTGAAAATCACATCAAAATAGCAAGCAAAAAATATTCTACTGTTTAATCTTTGGTGAAACAAATTCAACAAATAATAACTATTCAAGTATTCTGACTTTTTGTTTAATATTGATCTCCAAACTTTCTAGAAGGTCGAACCAGCTTTCAAAATCTACCGCTATTTTGAACCTATGTGGCCCATTAAATAATAAATGATTAGTATTGAACGCTTTCATTGGTTCTTATATAGTTAAAAAAAGAAATGGAACGCTAGTCACTTATTGTCATTTGTCTAAATAGTAACGATTACCAATATGATGTGAGAGATAAGAGAGGCTCTATTTCATTGGTTTATTTCAATTTAGAACCGAAATGATATTGCAAATAATGGACTCTTGGTTCATTAATTTTGATAGCCATGTCAAAGTTCAGTTTTGAGCTATTTGGTACAGAACAGTGAAATATCAATTTTTACAGTGTAGAAAAATGTAGTATAAATCCGTTATTAAGAATTATCGAGGACAACAACTATTTGATGATAAAAGTACTCCATCATATGAAGAGATTCCATCTTGCATCTTCATTACGGGCTCATTTTGTTGTGATTTTCGACATGAAATATATCTTTATTATGTAATGATCGAAATAGTGTCATTGGGAAGAAAACACAGCTTATCGAACGATAAAACAATATTCTTGAGCGAGCTGTTTTTATTAATAAAATACTCAGGTCACTGATCCTTGATAAACTGATATATTCGATTTCATTTCCATAATTTCATTACTCTTAGAAATAGTTTCTTTTCATTTCTCATGTTATGGTCCGATTCGATTCAAAATTGGTATGTGGGGGTTTTCGGAGTTTTGACAAAATTGATAAAATCAAAATGGCGTTTCCAAGATCGCCGACGATCTCTGTGATTAAGGTTCAATTCTATTAAAAGTTGATGTGTGGGGTTTTTTGGGAGATTATGAAATTTTTGTCAAAATTCACAAATTCAAGCTGGCGGACGAGTTTTGTAATATGGTCCGATTCGATTCAAAATTGGTATGTGGAGTTTTCGGGGTCTAAAATATGATTTTTTTGTCCAAATTCATAAAATTAAAATGGCCCTCCAAGATGGCGGACGATCTTTGTGATTATGGTCCGATACAAACCAAAATTGGTATGGGGAGATTATGAATTTAGGCGAAGATTATTGTTTTTTTGTCAAAATTCATAAATTGAAGATGGCAGATGGACGAGTTATCAATCAATCAATCAAAATATGCTTTATTGTCTGAAGATATAGATATATCTTATTGACAAACTCTTGCTACATAAAATGTAAAACAGTTGTTAATATCTATATACAAACATTTTTTTAAAAACAATTATTTATGGACAATACACAATATATTCAGCCATTTCACAATCAAAAAGAGAGAGAGAAAAAAAGACAAACATAGTCAAAGAAAATAATGTTATTATTGACAAAAGTTCAGAAGAATTAAAAATGTTCTGTTGTATCTACTAAATATCATTATTTCTAAACATATAAGAATACAAGTACATTGTTTTACAATTAAACGAAACTATTTGCATGGATTGCCTCTACCAAGTCTCAGAATAGTACTCCTCCAAACTATAGTAAGCTCCCTTAAGTAATGTTCTTTGACGGACTTTCGAAATTTGTTGAAAGACGTAATAGCCTTCAAGTGAATAGGTAGATGGTTGTATATTTTTATGCCTTCTTATATAATTGATTTTCTGGTCAGGTTCGAGGAAGGTATAGGAAGTGGCAGATTAAGATTATATGTCCTACGTGTTCTGTGATATAGCTGGGGATTATCCAAATTATGACGATTTTTAAAGACTAATACAAGTAAAGAAGGTAGCGTGAGTATTTTCTGGGAGACGAAGAGCGGTCTGCATGAATGAATGGGAGATACCCTACATATACAGGGTGTCCACGGAAGGTGGCTCGCCCCTATAACTTTTTTGTTTTCGGAGATATTGGAATGAAATTTGGAGGATTTGTTTAATGCATAAAACTGCGTTTTTTGACAGATAACTCCAATACATGCAAATTCCGGATACACCGGAAGTGACATAAACTTTCGATTTTTAAATGGGACACCTGGTATATTTTCAGTTTTTTTCTCCATATGACATTTAGAATACAACCATGTATCATTTGTTACTGTTTGTAACGTTTTTTATTTTTTTTCGAAATAATTTTTATTCTAGAGGGCTATGGATACGTTCAAATAACTAATTTCAGTCCTAAAATGTTTGTAAAAATACAACTTTACTGTTTTCGATCAAAATGTTTCAGCTATGTGACGTTTGATTTAAAAAAATTTATTACTATTTTTTTTCAAATGGCAACATGGTGGCTCGTCGGGTTAGAAAAAAATGAGCATTTTATTACGATTAATTTGATACCGCACTCTATTAAGTTGTAAGAAAACTTTCGATAAAAAAACTGAAAATATAACGTTAGAACTTTCGTTAAATGAAAATCTTATTGAGATTAAAATAAGATTTAAAATCATCTAGTAGCCTGTGACCAACACAACTGAAACATAATCATTAAATTGCTGCGGTAAAAATTGACGTGTCCACATATTATTTTACATCTATTCTACAAAGTCAATTAGGTAGTTATTGTGTACCTCATTGTTTGAAAATCATGGAAAATAACAATATTTATACAAGAACTGAAAAATTTGTTATGTCATTAGTTTTTGGAGAGTGTAGGCAAAATTCAACCGATGTTGCACGTCTCTACGCACAGAGATATCCTGATCGGCGTTGTTGTGAGTTGAATTCAATAAAATATATACTCGTAACACAAATATCTATTTCTCAATCAGTACAATAATAATCATGTCAAATCTGACTTTTCTACCATGACCCCTTCTCCCAGGTAACTCATATACAGAATGATATCACTACATCTTTCCCTTTTCAAATGAACAAAATAAAAGATTGAAATAAGTTTAAGTATATAAAACATCGGAACTGAAACTATAGTATATAATCCAGAAGGTGGCAAGGGAACTGAAACTATATATAATCCCGAAGGTAGCAAGGTTTTCTTATAGTACGACCAAAATTAGTTTTATATATACTGTCTCCCTCTTCAGCATTTGGTGTCTCACCTATTTCATTTTCTGAAATATCATTATTTACATTTACAGTCATTTCTTCATTCTCATTATTTTGATTTCCATTATCATTACAATTCAATGACCAATCACACTCTATATCAGATGTGACACTGGAAAAATTCGAGGAAATTTTCTTCAAAAATCTCCTATTTCTTAAGTAAATTCTACCATTTTATTCAATTTAACAACGAACGATCGAGGCCTATTTCGATCAACTCTTATAACTGTTGCTGGTTCCCAAACTCTACCAAATTGAACCATTATATGGTCTCCAGTTTTTAAATCAGGTAAGTTTCTTACATTTCTATCATAATATAATTTTTGTCTATATTTATTGTTCACAAAAATTTTATTTATATTTCTATGATAATTCCTTGGTTTCAAAACATTTTCTCTAACAGGTACATGACCCTTGAGAGTGCGACCAAATAAAAGTTGTGCGGAGATGGAGTATCACGACTGATTGGTGTATTTCTGTATTCTAGAAGTGTTAAATGTAAATCTTTACCGTCGAATAAAGCTTTCTTAATCATTTTCTTTATAGTTTGTACATGTCTCTCAATAAAACCATTTGATTGCGAATATGTAGGCGAATTAGTTTTATGAACAACTTCCCACTCTTTAAGAAACTGCTGAAATTCAGAATTTGCGAATTGAGGAGCATTATCACTATAAAAAATATCTGGTTTACCATGAATGGCAAAATAGATTTCAAGGCATCAATTACTCTTTTACTGGTTGTATCATTATCTAAACATTTAATTTCTGGGAATTTCTGAGTGTATCTACCAATAATAAAAATTGTTTTCCATCGAGATAAAAAAATCAGCAGCCACAGTATGCCACGGACGGGTGGGAATATCTCTACTTAACAAAGGTTCTCTCTGATTGCTATTTTGGAATCTCTGACAAGAAGAACAATTTCCTACTGTGTCAGATATTTCTTTCTGCATAAATGGCCAATAAACCATATCGCGAGCTCGTAATAACGTTTTCTCAGTGCCCATATGATTGTAATGTAACCTAGCTTTGATATCTTCCCTCATAGTTTTCGGAATAACCATCTGATTACCCTTGAAAATTACCCTTTTGTTCAACTAGTTCATCCCTCACACTCCAAAAGGCATTGCCAATTGAGTCACCTGATTTTATCGTGAGGCCACCCATTTTTTATATAATTCATAACTTCTATTAGTTCAATGTCTCTTTGAGTTTCTATTTTCAATACATCAAATTTTTGAGGACTAACACTATTGAATTCAATAATACCAACCTGAGCTTCTAAATCATTTTCTATGATATCAAAATTTTTGTCATCATAATAAGCACGCGACAAAGTATCTGCAAAATACAATAATGCACCAGGTTTATATCTAACTTTCAAATCATAATTTTGTAGAGTAATTCTGAGTCTTTGTAAACGCATAGGACATTTATTCAGTGGTTTTTGAAATATAGCTTCGAGTGGCTTGTGAGTTGAATTCAATAAAATATATACTCGTAACACAAATATCTATTTCTCAATCAGTACAATAATAATCATGTCAAATCTGACTTTTCTACCATGACCCCTTCTCCCAGGTAACTCATATACAGAATGATATCACTACAGGCGTCACCCGACCCGGCACTATTTTCCAAAACTGGTTGAAAAAAAGCGAAATGAGCCTGATAATGATGGGAACGATTCGTTTGTTGTGAGTGAAGAAAAAGAAATACGTAACTCAGGGAGATCGCAAGAGAATGTGACATTTCGAAGTCTTCTGCAGCTAACATTTTGAAGAAACATAAATATCATTCATTTAAATATCAACTACACCAGCACCTGTTCCAAAACGATACTGCAAGGAGACTTGAGTATTGCAATTGGTTCTTTGGAAAATATTTGGAGGATAAAACATTTCCATATAAAATTCTGTATACTGACGAAAGCCGTTTCACTAATTTGGGACATTTCAACAGAAATACAACACAAAAATTGAGCGTCATTGGTACCTTTGTTAGGCTGAAAGCCAAATTGTTCTGGGTAGATTATGTTGTTAATTAATACGAAGTTTTGAATGCGGATCTTCACTATTTTTTCAATTATTTTAGCTAAGCTAGGGATAAGCGATATGGGCCGGTAATTGGAGGGGTCTCTTTCACTGTCTCCTTTATGGCTAGGTATAACCACAGAAGTTTTCAAGACGAGAGGGAAAGTTCCGGTCCTGAACGAAGTGTTGATTAGTTCAACCAAAGCTGTCAAAGCAATATCAGGAAGATTAAGAATGACATTAATTGAAATATCATCTATCCCTGACCAGTTTTTGTTTTTAATATCTCTCAGGATCTCTTTGAGTGTAATAAGTATCTTTTGCTAGTTTGAGGACGCTGCGATATATTTTTCTATATTTGAGATTGTCATGAGTTATTGATAGCGTAGGCTAATGCATCTAATGCAGAATCAGGCAAATTCAAGAAAATATTCGCTGAAATACCATCTTTTCCCAGCAGAATTTTTGTTTCTGATACTCATAATAATTTCTTTCAGTTCCTGGGTATTGGTGGGAGTGAAGTTAATAGAATTTTGTGGGGGTTCAGTATTCAAATAATTAATGGGATCTGTGTAGGAAATCATATTTGATGTTATTTTGCTTGCAATATTACAATAGTAATCATTGAGTTGGTTGGGAGAAAGGTCATCAGGAAGGTCTACTTAACTCTTTCGATTTGTTTGCCGAATTTCATTTATGATATTCCAACAGTCCTTCTTTTTTAACCGACGAAACCAAAAAGGAGGAGGTTCTCTAGTCGACGCGTATATTTAAATTTTTTTATAATTTTTTTTTTATGTTTGATCACGCATAACTTTTTACTGAGACATCCGATTCCGATAATTATTTTCTCAGTGGATAGGGTGTACTTCGAAGTTGGTCCCATTTGAATTTCAGAAATGAAATCCAGCCCTAAGGGTAGCAAAATGAAGGATATTGATCACTCACCCTCTGAATTCTGGTCCGTTAACCAATTCTATCAGGCATAACTTTGTACTGGGATCTTCGATTTGGATTATTTTTTTTTTATCAGATAGGGTATACCTCATAGTTGATCATATTCCAATTTGAAATGAAATGATCCACCCTTATGGGTAGAAAAATAGAGGATGATTGATTTTTCACTTGTGAACAGTGGCACACATATGTAGTTGACATTGACAGATCCTCCTACATACGTCACAATAATAACTACATTAAATTAAAAGATGGAATTATCTACAAAGTGATGAAATCAACTTACCAGAACTTTCAAAAATAATTTATGTTACATAACAATAAATAGTTAAAGTAGATACTCATATTATTTAACAGTCAATAGTTGAAGTAAGCTAGGTAAGTAAATATTTTGGAAGTGATCAAAAATTAAGTAGGTAGTAATTAGTAGATTTCAGCCAACATACCACGCATATCTTTCCATAGAGTAGTCCGATTTCGATGATTATTTTTTTTTCAATGGGTAGGGTGTACTTCAAAGTTGGTCCCATCTCAAATTGAAAAAAAATGCCACCCCTAAGGGTAGCAAAATGGAGGATATCGATCGTTCACCCTCTGAATTTTGGCCCATTAACCCTTTCTATCAGGCATAACTTGTACTGGGTTATCCGATTTGGATGATTCTTTTTTAGCCACATGAAATTGAAAAATAATAACTTTTTAACAAAAAATTGAACCGACGAAATACGGAACTGAAAAGTAAAAAATAAAATAAACCTTCTTAGTCTCAATAACTAAGCTCCTAAACTAATGTAAGTAACTAATTTTGAGTCGGCGCCAAACAAACAAGCAGAAGATTTAGGTAAGGCGTAAAATGATGGCATCTGATAATGTTTTTGAAGTAATTTAATGATCTTCGTTGATTGTTCGTTTGGCGCCGACTCAAAATTAGTTACTTACATTAGTTTAGGAGCTTAGTTATTGAGACTGAGAAGGTTTATTTTATTCTTTACTTTTCAGTGCCGTATTTCGTCGGTTCACTTTTTTGTTAATGTTATTTGTGGCCGTGGTAATAATTTTGTTTCAATATTTTATATTCCTGAAAGTATTGATGGAAATGTATGTTATTTGTGAACCTTCTGATCATATGCAGCGAACGAAGGTTTTCAGATGAGGTTTTCAGGCCTTTAGTGATCCATGGTTTCTTTCGTTTGGGTTTCATGTTTTTGACAGGGGACGCCGTATTGAATTTAGAAACCAATGTTTCGTGAAATGCGTGAATTTGGTCACTGGCTGACAGAACAGACTCCCAGTCTGTATCTGAACATAGTTGATGGAACCTTTCATAACTGGCCTTGTTGAAGATCCTACCACGCTTTGAATGGGGATTGCTTGGCTTCGGAAGTACGGAAAATTTACCTAATACCAGCATTTATTACGGAGCATGATACATTGTCGATATTCGAACAAATGCAGTCTTTAGTTGGAGACGAGAATTGAGAGAACCTGGTAGGACCATCAACATGCTTACTTACGTATATTAAACGAGTAAAATGATTTTTTAGTCTTAGTGTATTAATGTTATCACTAAAATTAATGTTGAAGTCTCCTGTTAGAATAATTTTTGAGCGATTTAGAAAATCGCATATAATTGTTTCGAGTCTACTTAAGAATTCTGTCACACAGGAAGAGGGTGAACGATAAAGACATAGAATGTATAGATTGAGAACTAGATAGCTCAGAACTTACAGGAATGAAAAAAAGTAATTTAAAAAATCAAAAAACCCGACTGCGTAAAAAGTGTACTTTAAAAAAGATGGAAACAAGATGACTAGAAAATATTGTCAGAAAATTATGTTTTAAAAGGTTAACTATTAAACTTAATACTGTAAACAATCACACGCAGTCGGAGGCAATAATATATCTTCATTGTTAAATTAAAGAAGATGCCTCCTGTGTGAGATTGTTTACAGTATTAAGTTTAATAGTTGACCTCTTAAAACATAATTTTCTGACAATATTTCCTAATCATCTTGTTTCCATCTTTTTTAAAGTACACTTTTTACGCGGTCGGGTTTTTGATTTTTTGAATTAACTATTTTATTTAACACTTTTTAGTTGGGATTATAAGACGGTAATAATCTAAAGTCATTATTTCAATTTTCCTTTTTTATTTTACACTTTTCAGTTAGGATTATAAGAAGGTACATTTTTTGTGTGTGATTGTCTATTATAACTAAGATGCATTTGATCTCTAACGTGTTGCAATCGTTTCTGACGCGATGCCGGAGACTGAGTTTCGCGACGTGCACTTTTTTGTCGGGCTTTTTTGGTTTTACGAGAAAGATTTGCACACGACCCACTACGTTTTCAAGTTCGTAACATTTTGAGTTATAATTCTCGGGTATACAACAAATAGATACAAACTCTCACTGAATCATACACTAGCAAAGTCATGAAGATTTCACTAATATAAAATGAATATACTACAACAACAAAGTAGATGGATAATTTCAGTCACTAACGAGATACAGTCAAACCCCCAAAACATGATTGAGGGATCTATGGAATCTGAGGAAACGGGGAAACAAACATATAGAACTGTGAGATCAATAATAAAACCAAAGGAAAGAGAAATCAGAATTCCCTGAAGAAAAGGACAGCCCTCACACTGAAGTAATGCGAAAGCGGATTCCGGTGTGAGGGGCAGTACGAAAAGAGGAGAGGTTTTAGTCGGTAAGAATCCGGCACCCCGGAAAGACCGGGGTCTATGCAAGATTTCCTATCCTCTGAGAAAAAAAAATACAGTCAAACTCGGTTATAACGAACTACCGGGGAAAGATTGTTCAATCAAGTGCCGATAATTTGAGAATTTCAAGACCGCAGTCGACCAGTGGGATTCCCCTATTTTTCTGTTAGGGATTTGTTAGATATTCGTGTTAGTACGTGTTCAATATGGCGTCTGGTTATCGCCATATTGAATTTTGATTATTACTGTCATGTTTTTATTCACAATATGGCGTCTGGTTGTCGCCATATTGAATTTGATATATCATATTTGATTACTGTCTTTAGTGACACTTGCAAGATTAAGACAATTCGATTGTTGTAAGAATCATCAAAATCGGCCCACGCGTTTGGTCTCCAGAGCTCCATAAAGGAACAAACATACAACATGATAAGCATATTAATTCGTTGATTACTATCGTTTCGGACGTCCATCGTCTTAATGTATTTAAAAGGTTTTCCGAAAATCCACAAACCAGACATGCCACTGAGACCGATCACCAGCTCACGGAACTCACCAACCTACAAGTTATCGAAATACCTCCTACCGATACTACAACCCTTACAAGGAAATAGCAGTTCATACGTCAAGAATTCCAAGCACTTCGTTGACACCATCACAGATGTTGAACTTGGACCAGAAGATCGTTTCATCAGCTTCGACGTGGAGAGCCTTTACACCAATGTCCCTATAGAGGAATCTCTCAGGATCATCAAAAGGAAACTCGAAGAGGATGACCAGCTGCACGAGAGGACTGACCTTCCTACCCACGCAATATTGGAATTACTGCAGTGCTGCCTACAGAACTCATATTTCCAGGAAAAGGACCGATTCTTCTCTCAAGTCGACGGACTCCCGATGGGATCTTCCCTTTCTCCAATCATCGCCAACATATACATGGAGTGGTTCGAGGAATTGGCTATACGGGAGGCAGAATACAAACCAAAGCTGTGGTTGAGGTACGTGGATGACACCTTCATTGTATGGAATCACGGAGACGAACATCTCCAGGATTTCTTCTCAGGGATCAACAGAATCAGGGATTCGATCAAGTTCACGATGGAGATGGAAACCAACAGTACCTTACCCTTCCTCGATGTGAACGTTGAGAGAATAGGCAACGAAATTCGCACCTCCGTCTACAGAAAGAAGACACACACGGGGCAGTACCTCAGTTACAGCTCCAACCATCCGAGTTCGACGAAGAGAGGGATCGTGAGAACATTGGCGGAGAGAGCGACGCACCTATGCAACGACGTGGAGTCACTGGATGCCGAATTAAACCACATCAGAGAGACCTCCACCGGAATGGATATCCCAAGAAACTCCTAGAAGAAGTATTGAAACAACTCCGGAGAACGAAGACATCTGAAGAGCAACAACAAAGCACAGTGATCTGCCTTCCGTACATCAGAGGTGTCTCCGAGAAGATCAGACGGATCGGAAACAAGTTCAACATCAAGAGCTGCTTCCAATCCGGCAGTACTTTACGGAGTTTCCTGACCAAGACCAAACCTGACAACAAAAATGAAATCAGTAAGAATTGCATTTATGAAGTTCCATGTGAATGCGGAGATTCCTACATTGGAGAGACAAAGAGACCGTTATCGGTAAGATTGGATGAGCACAAGAAATGGACTCAACGTGGAGAAACATCAAAATCGGGAATCGCTGACCACGCCTGGACTGAGCACCATCGAGTTCTATGGGACGACGCAAGTGTTCTACATAGAGAGAGCATTGGTTCAAACGAAAGTTCAAAGAGGCCGCCTACATCGAAGCCAATAACGCCTTTAGTCAACCAAGCGTTGAGATCAAGAACGTATGGAAACCCTGATTGCTCTTTCTGGCGGGTGCAGAGGCGCGAAACTTCACGCACCACCACACCGCGCGAAAATTCACGCACCGCTGCACATGGCGGAATTGCACGCATCATTGCGCCGACAGTAATATAAATTGGTAAGTAGCACCTAAACTTGTCAGTATTCACCTGAAGACGATTGCAGATACAAGCATTCGAAACGTCGTGAAAACCTTTTAAATACATTAAGACGATGGACGTCCGAAACGATAGTAATCAAGTTACCACATCGTCTACAACCTTCAAACAAATATTAATTCGTGTTTTATATGGCTAAGAAGACTTGCCTATTTGGGCATTATTCGGGTGGAAATTTTGTAAGGAACGTCTCGAATACTAAATTTCAAAATATAATGATAAAAACGTGGTCAATTACGATTTTCCAGCAGACAAATGCGAGAATTCGCCAAAAAAATATTTTGAGCTACGCGGGATTTTAGTAAAGGCATCTGGGTAAATATAAAGTTACTGTACACATGCACTCTGAATATACCGTTCCCGAGTTAGAGCACTTTTATTTTTTCAACTCCATTTTCAAGCACCGTTTTCTTGCACAAAAATCACTAAAATGCCTCTTTTTTTCACAGCATAAACAATACACCCTAAATCTTTATTTTCGGCACAACTTTGTACAAAATATCGTCGTTTTTATCGAAAAAATCCTCTTTTTCACATAGTTCCAAATAAACAAATTTCACACATCTGACAGATGAAATTTAGTAACGTTGGCTTATTTTTCATGTTGGTAATAAATGAATCACCGCCAACTTTTCGAATTCAAATGTGTGCAATTGTTGTTGGGCACCATTTTGCATAAAAATATGGATTTAAAAAATTATATATTCAAGTATATTCAATCAATTTCATTATTAACAAAGAATTATTAATTTTGAAAAAGGAAACATTCTCAATTGAATATTGATAGTTTTTTTTTTTCTGTGAATTGAAAAATGATTTCTGGTGAGTACTCTCTTTTGGAAAACATTCTTCTTTGCCTCATTTATCTTTATGAGTTCTTAATTAAGACTGGAATAGAAAATCGAATAACTATCTGAATGAAAATGCAAATTTTCAATTTCAGATTTTTCTTTTGAGTTAGGGCCTTTTCAGAATATCTATCAGATGTAGTTCAATGTCCAGCGTGGCTTTAGTCGGGGAAGTAGTTGTTTTCTGTTAGACATTCACGAAAAATAACTTCATTTTAATCGTGGATTTTTCAATTCACAGAAAAAAAAAAAATTTCTATGAATGTTTCCCTTTTCAACATGAATACCCCACAAGAGGTTATCTTGACGATGGAAGAAAGTGACTAAAGTTTATCTTTCAGTCGCAGATGATTCCACTCCACATCTGATTTTATGAACATCCTGTTTATATTTTCAACAAATCAATCTATCATACCCCATGACAGGTTTTAATGTCAGAAAACACTAATTTCAAAGTGTCTCTCCGAAAGAAATAATTCTAACTTTTTCCATCTTTGCAAAGTGGGATTGCTTCTTGAAAATGTGTTTCCCATTTCTTCCGGTCTTCCTGATGATCGTGGAAGCGTGAAATAGATTTTCTTCGACAAAAATGTATTGAAGACCTAGTGAATGCGATGTCTCTCCTGCGTCAATGTTACGAATGATTTCTGGTGAGTACTCTCTTTTGGAAAACATTCTTCTTTGCCTCATTCATCTTTATGAGTTCTCAATTGGGACTGGAATAGAGAATCAGGTGGCTATCTGAATGAAAGTGCAAATTTTCAATTTCAGATTTTTTCTTTTGAGTTAGGGCCTTTTCAGAATATATATCAGATGTAGTTCAATGTCCAGCGTGGCTTTAGCCGGGGAAGTAGTTGTTTTCTGTTAGACATTAACAAAAAATAACATCATTTTAATCGTGGATTTTTCAATTCACAAAAAAATCTTTCCATCAATATTTAATTGAGAATGTTTCCCTTTTCAACATGAATACCCCACAAGAGGTTTTCTTGACGATGGAAGATAGTGACTAAAGTTTATCTTCCAGTCGCAGATGATTCCACATCTGATTTTATGAACATCCTGTTTATATTTTCAACAAATCAATCTATCATACCCCATGACAGGTTTTAATGTCAGAAAACACTAATTTCAAAGTGTCTCTCCAAAAGAAATGATTCTAACTTTTTCCATATTTGCAAAGTGAGATTGCTTCCTGAAAATGTGTTTCCCATTTCTTCCGGTCTTCCTGATGATCGTGGAAGCGTGAAATAGATTTTCGTCGACAAAAATGTATTGAAGACCTAGTGAATGCGATGTCTCTCCTCGTCAATGTTACGAATGATTTCTGGTGAGTACTCTCTTTGGAAAACATTCTTCTTTGCCTCATTCATCTTTATGAGTTCTTAATTAAGACTGGAATAGAAAATCAAATAACTATCTGAATGAAAATGCAAATTTTCAAATTCGAATTTTTTCTTTTGAGTTAGGGCCTCTTCAGAATATCTATCAGATGTAGTTCAATGTCCAGCGTGGCTTCAGCCGGGGAAGTAGTTGTTTTCTGTTAGACATTAACAAAAAATAACTTCATTTTAATCGTGGATTTTTCAATTCACAAAAAAATATTTCTATCAATATTCAATTGAGAATGTTTCCCTTTTCAATATTAATTCGTGTTTTATATGGCTAAGAAGACTTGCCTATTTGGGCATTATTTGGGTGGAAATTTCGTAAGGAACGTCTTATTCACTAAATTTCAAAATATAATGATAAAAACGTGGTCAATTACGATTTTCCAGCAGACAAATGCTAGAATTCGGCAAAAAATAATTTTGAGCTAGGCGGGATTTTAGTAAAGGCATCTGGGTAAATATAAAGTTAATGTACACATGCACTCTGAATATACCGCTCCCAAGTTAGAGCACTTTTATTCTTTTTAACTCGATTTTCAAGCACCGTTTTCTCGCACAAAAATCACTCAAAATGCATGAACAATATACCCTAAATCTTTTATTTTCGGTATAACTTTGTACAAAATATCGTCGTTTCTATCGAAAAAATCCTCCTTTTTACATAGTTCCAAATAAACAAATTTCACACATTTGACAGATGAAATTTAGTAACGTTGCCTTATTTTTCATGTTGGTAATAAATGAATCACCGCCAACTTTTCGAATTCAAATGTGAGCAATAGTTTCCCCTTCATTTATGTGTGCAATTGTTGTTGGGCACCATTTTGCATAAAAAATATGGATTTAAAAAATTATATATTCAAGTATATTCAATCAATTTCATTATTAACAAAGAATCAGTGATTGTTTACAATCCAAATAATAATTGTCAAAATGGTTACAAAAAACAATTGCAAACATAAATGAAGGAGAAACTATTGCTCACATTTGAATTCAAAAGTTGGCGGTGATTCATTTATTACCAACATGAAAAAAAGTTACTAAATTCTTGCAAATGTGTGAAATTTGTTTATTTGGAACTGTGTAAAGAAGAAGGATTTTTTCGATAAAAACGACGATATTTTGTGCAAAGTTGTGCGGGAAATAAGTGATTTAGGGTGTATTGTTTATGCTGGTAAAAAAAGGGGGCATTTTGAGTGATTTTTGTGCGAAAAAACGGAGCTTGAAAATGGGGTAAAAAAAATTAAAGTGCTTTAACTCGAGAACGGTATGAGACCGCCCATTTTTCTTCAGGAAGCAATAACACGTAAGAAAAGTTTTCCCTATATTCAGAGTGCATGTGTGCAGTAACTTTATATTTACCGTCATCTGTCGTCAATGGATTCACTAGATTTTTGGGAAAGGAATATGCGCTTTCGATAATTTTTATTTCATAAATAAAAATATTACTTTTCTTTGCAGATTGACGTCATATTAATTTGAAAAATACTCGTCTTGCAACAGCCATACATTTTTGTTTGTTTGAAATAATGAAGCTGAAATTACGCACAAAACAAGAACGTTTGTTTACATACCTGTAGCGGACAATTCTGCACACATTCCGTCTCTACTTCGCCGTCTAAATAATCAAAACAATTCGTCCTGCACACCAAACAAACAACTAGCACAAAAAAGTTCTTCATTGTCAATAAATCGCAAACTACGTCTTCATGACTCTTTCGGCAAAAACCAGTCCCGAACACTTTTTTCGTCTTGTTGGCGTTCCGCGCGCCTGTCAGTTTTTCAAAACAAAAGGGTACGCGCGCGCTTTGCCTCGGCGCTCTAGATCACAATAAAGGATTGACTGAGTACGTCGGTTAAGTCGAACCAAAGTCACGTTACCCAATCAAGTTGGCGTTCCGCCCCACTCTGTTGTAGTTAAATACCCGGCAAGTGCATCAATGAAAAAAATAATTAAAGCTTGTCAAACAATGCGCAACCACTTCCGCTTGGCTGGTTTTTTTTGAAGGATCGAGAGGAGTCGCCCTTAAAAGTTCATTTGTTCGTTTCCTGTCCTAAAGGTAGTTTAATTGGCCATTTACTGACTGAACTAATTATTGCTGGTATTATTCCAAAGAATATAGTACGATTGTTGATTGCTTCAAGTGGAGGAAATATCTCCCAGCGTCCTGTTTGTAATTGTACGTTAGATCAATTCAGTACAATGACTTCGATCGGGAATCTGTAGAATTAGGTCAAATTTTCTCAAAATTTGCATAGCTTTGGAGCATGCAATTATATTTTTCTACGACTGTCAATGAATGCCTTTTCTTGTAAACGTTCCACAAAATGCCCACTTTGGATACTGAAAACAGTTCCAAAATTCCACTTTATCGGACTATCAGAAAACTTATTATTATTATCCTAAAAACGTCTCAGGAGACGCAATAAACTTATAGATTATTTGAAATTTACTTTACCTTTTTTTATCAATGTTCAATTCATTTCTTGTTTTTTTTGTGATCACTGGGTAGATGATTATGTTCTTTTCTACGATCGTGCAAAAAGTTACTACTTTTTGCACTATCTATCAGCCAAAAGTTTAACTTTTTTGAACTAATGCAAAAAATACTTTGATACTCTATTGATTAGGAGTTTAATCTAAGGATAACATTTTTTCTCGTAGTTTGTATGAACATGGTAACAATAGGTACCATTACATATTCCTGGAAACGTTACTCTTTGATATTTTAAGGAAATATTTTTAACCGACGAAACCAAAAAGGAGGAGGTTCTCTAGTCGACGCGTACATTTTTTTTTATGTATGACCACTGATACGTCCGATTCCGATAATTCTTCGAAGTTGGTCCCATTTGAATTTGAGAGATGAAATCCACCCCTAAGGGTATCAAAATGAAGGATATTGATCACTCACCCTCTGAATTCTGGTCCGTTAACCGATTCTATCAGGCATAACTTTGTACTGGGTTCTTCAATTCGGATAATTCTTTTTTTATTATATAAAATATACTTCATAGTTGATCATATTTGGATTTCGAATGGAATTATCAACCCTTACTGGTAGAAAAATAGGGGATAAAATTGATTTTTCACTTGTGAACATTGGCACACATATGTAGTTGACAATGACAGATCGCTACTGTCATTATTTTTGTTCTCCTACATCCGTCACAATCATTATATTCTATGAGAGGATGGAATGATATACAAAGTAATGAAATAAACTAACCAGAACATCAAAAATAATTTATATTACAACAAATAGTAAAAGTAGATAATTATATTAATTAACTGGTAATAGTTGAAGTAAGGTGGGTAAGTAAGTATTTCGGAAGTAAATAAAAAAGAAGTAGATTTCAGCCACAAAAAATTGAAAAATAAAAACTTTTTAACACGACGAAATATGGAACTGAGAAGTAAAAAATAAAATGAACCTTCTTAGTCTCAATAACTGAGCTCCTAAACTAATGAAAGTAACTAATTTTGAGTCGGCGCCAAACAAACAAGCAAATGAATTAGGTAAGGCGTAAAATAAGGGCATCGAGTTGCGCGGTGACATTCTGATAATTTTTTTTAAGTAATTTAATGGTCTTCGTTGATTGTCCGTTTAGCTAAGAAGGTTTATTTTATTTTTTTACTTTTCAGTTCAGTCGGTTTGATTTTTTGTTAAAAAGTTTTTATTTTTCAATTTTTTGTGGCTGAAATCTACTAATTACGACTTACTTGTTTTTTGATTACTTCCAAAATACTTACTTACCCACCTTACTTCAAGTATTACCAGTTGAATAATATGATTATCTACTTTTACTAATGATTGTGACGGATGTAGGAGAACAAAAATAATGACAATAGCGATCTACATATGTGTGTCAATGGTCACAAGTGAAAAATCAATTATCCCCTATTTTTCTACCCGTAAGGGTGGATAATTCCATTCGAAATCCAAATACGATTAACTATGAAGTATACCCTATCTAATAAAAAAATAATCATCCAAATCGAAGAATCCAGTACAAAGTTATGCCTGATAGAATCGGTTAACGGACCAGAATTCAGAGGGTGAGTAATCAATATCCTTCATTTTTTTACCCTTAGGGCTGGATTTCATCTTTTAAATTCAAATAGGACCAACTTTGAAGTACACCCTAACCACTGAAAAAATAATTATCGGATTCGGACATCTCAGTAAAAGTTATGCGTGGTCATACATAAAAAAATATACGCGTCGACTAGAGAAGCTCCTCCTTTTTGGTTTCGTCGGTTAAAAAGTGTATGGAACGCCATGGAGGATGGAAATCTTCTACTGTGGCTGACGGCTACATTGAGGGGTCAATTTAAAAAAAACTGAAATAGCGGCTCAAATTCTGGAAGCTGAACCAAGTACCAGTACCAGAAACTTCACAACAATCCAAAAAAGAGTTTTAACAGAAGAACCTGAGACCTCCACAAGAAACAAAAATTCAAAAAATTACTGAAAATGGAGTTTGTCCATCAATTACCATAGTAAATTGCTCTAACTGCGATATTAAAATTGAAATTATATCAAAAAATAAATAACTATTTTTATAAAAATAACGTTATTTTAAACTGTATGTATTTTCTTGTATTGTAAAATACTTTTCAATTAAATTTGAAATAAAAACAAATTTAATTCGATCCTAGAAAAAATTTTGTGTGCAAAATGTGCAAAAAGCTTATTTGTTGCACTCAGATGAGTTTCGTTTCTGTGTATCTATCACGTCTGAATATGTTTTTAAATTTTAAGGAAATAACTACTTTTTGAACCCCGAGGATGAGATGAATTAATTCGAAACGTCGACAAGAAAACACCATTTTTTTTCTTCAATCCATATTGATCCCAATCCCGACTAAACCACAACCAAAACATTGGTACTGGATCACTAACCATTATACGAAGGCGTAGAAGGACTTTGAACTGATAATTGTCACTTTGAAGTGACAATTGTCACTTTGAACTGACAATTGTCACTTCGAAGTGACAATTGTCATTTACAAAACATCGGGAATTGCTATTTTGAAGTGACAATTGTCAATTTGAAGTGACAATTGTCACTTTGATCTGACAATTGTCACTTTGAAGTGACAATTTTCACTTCTAACTGACAATTGTTACTTCAAAGTGACAATTGTCACTTTGAAATGGCAATTCCAGATGTTTTTTAAGTGACAATTGTCACTTCAAAGTGACAATTGTCAGTTCAAAGTGGCAATTCCAAATGTTTTTGAAAAATATTTTGTTGTTGGCCCTTCTACGCCTTCGTACCATTACCTTTTGTTAATTATAGCACTTAATTTGCAATTAAAAAGTATTGACATTAATTTATCTTAAATAAGCAGCAAAAAATTGCATTTGGTTTCGACCTAAAAGTTTAATCACTTGATGCTTATTTTCAATTGAAACCAAAATTGAGGTATATCACTGTTAATGATAAAATTGAGGTTATTCTCCAATTAAAGAAATATGGGACTCAAATATAAGCTTCTAACTTAATATATTAGCGATGTAACTTCGTTAATATTTCTATTATATAGTTTAATAAAACATTACATTTTCAATTATTGAATGAATGTAAAATTAGATATTCTATCTTATAAATATTCAAAAATAATTATATTTCCTTAGTATCTTCAATACTAAGCTCTAAATAAGCTATTTGAATTATAAAATATTGATTATTAGAAAAACTAATCAAATAATAAATATAAAAAAAAAATAATTAAATGATCTAATGATAAACTGTTTCTAATATTTTTACCACCATAATATTCAAATCATATATCATATAAACTTCTTCTTAAAAATAAAGGATAAAAATTATTGCCCAAAGTCCTTATTATTAGTATATTTCATATCAAAGCAAAAACCTACCTAAAACGGGATAACGGGATGACAGGATAAGGGGATAAGGGGAAAGGGATATCGGGATAAAGAAAAATGGGATAACAAGAAAACGGGAAGAAGGATAACTGGATAAGGATAACGAAAAAACGGGAAAATGGGATAAATAACAAACGGGATAACAGGAAAACGGGATATCGGGAATAACGGGATAACGAAAAAACGGGATAATGGGATGACAGGATAAGGGGAAAACGGGATAACGGGATAAAGAAAAAGTGGGATAACAGGAAAACGGGATAACGGGATAATGGGATTACGGGAATAACTGGATAACAAAAAAACGGGATAACGGGATGACAGGATAAGGGGATAATGGGATAAAGAAAAAAAGGGGTAACAGGAAAATGGGATAACGGGATAACGGGAAAACGAGATAACGGGACAACAGGAAGCAGAAGGAGTCAAAAGCATAATCTAGATGGAACAACATAAAGGAAACATAGAAAAAAAGAAATTCTACGCGGACGAGAGTTTTCGGGAAAAACATTTTAGGGAACATAGAAATTTGGACAGGACAACGTCTGTCGGGTCCGCTAGTTAATATATAAATCCATAGGGGAAAGTATTCTGACACCTATACATTCCAAAGAGGGGACATTTATCCTCTTCACTAATGTATCATTCCAAGATTTTTAACTTTTTAGCGCATTTGAATAAAAGGTTTTTTATTTATTATTTTATTTTGTGGTTTTTAGTATGTACGCCTTAATCTATTCATTTTTGTTGGCAAACAGACCTAAATCCAAGCTGTGAGCGCCGTGGCGACGGATGTATGACACCGGCGTCTCAAATCAAACGGTGCCGCAACGGAGCCTCCGAGAAACAGGGCGAAATCTCGAAGTAATCAGCCTTAGCCCTGTGCAGGGGGCACTACAGGGCCGGACCAACTCCTTTTCCCTCACTCACTTGTGGGTACAAATGACCACGAGACGAAACACCGAAAGGGAATGAGGACAACTCTTGGCCCTCTCGGTTCCCTTCAACACACTGAAGAGGTTATGATTCCGAGCGTTATCCGAGATCGGGAGATCGGAAGAGGACTCTTCAGGGTGCTGAACAAACGACAGGGACCGGCCAGATGAACCTCCAGCACCGCAAGGTAGCCACGGAAGTACATGCAGTCGCTAGGAGGGAAATCGAAGCGTTACTTAACCGGGAACCATAGATACGACATGGCGAAAAAAATCGTACCAGGTAAGATACAATGGGCCAGAGGGTTCAAGTGTCGTCGGAGGCCACAGCCTGACGAGCCTACTGGGTGGAGGTTTCAGTGGGTAAACCTGTGCCAAAAAAAAGGCGGGTACTTCACGAAAGTCTGAAAGTTCCAAAAAACGTAAAATAGACATTACTTGTTGCGGGTCAACCATGCCAGATTAACTGAGAGACACTTTCTGGATGAAGTCCCCCGAAAATATGGAAAGCTACTATATTGAGAAGATGCTTCGTTTGCTCTCACACACAAAAGGAACAAAAGAAACGAAAGGACTGCAAATATATGTGCAAACAGTGTAATGTATGGTTATGCGTAACACCATGTTTCTTGGTTTACCACAAACAAGCCAATTGCTGATTCTTATATAATTTTCGTATTTTGTTTATTGAATATAATACTTTTCTTTTTTTGGGCTTTTTGTGCGTTTTTGGATTAAAAAGTGGTACGAATATGTTCATCACCATGAAAGTGACGAATATATTCATCAGCCGTCTGTCCGCCACTGCAAAAACTCTCGTTTGTGTGGTACGAAACCTTTCAGAGGGTGCCGTCTTTAAAAGGTTTAAAGCATCGTTATTATGAGGCCATTTTCCTATAAGTTCTGAGCTATCTAGTTCTCCAATGGGGAGACCATCTAAAGATTAATTCGTCCGCCATCCTGGAGCTAGCATCTTCAATGTATGAATTCTGACTGAAAAATCAATAATCTTCGACCAAATTCATAATCTCCGACCCCAAAACCCCCCACATACCAATTTTGAATAGAAACGGTCTATTATCACGAAACTTGTCCACCATCTTGGAGCCGCCATCTTGAATTTATGAATTTCGACAATAAATTCATAATATCCGACCCCGAAAACCCCCACATACCAATTTTGAATAGAATCGGGTCATAATCACAGATATCGTCGGCCATCTTGGAGCAGCCATTTTTATTTTATCACGGGAACTATGAACACCTGCCAAATTTCACGTTAATCGGGCAACTAGAAGTGGGCCAAATTTAACTGCAAATTTGATTACAGACACCGGGATAGGTGAAACTAAATAAAAGCTTGTAAAAAAAGAGACACTTCTAATCACGAACTTTTATTTTCTCATATAAAATTAAATATTAGTCAAAATTTCTCGAAATATATCAGTTGCAGATGGAACATTCTTTCTAAAAAACTACACAGGTTTCGAATATTTTGAATCATTTCAACATTCCTGTCATTTAGTATTTTTGACTAGTTAGTAAATAGGTATATTTTATTGGCTAAATGACACGAACATTTTGATTGATTTGGTCGTGACTGAAGAATTGGTGTTGAGCATCACATTCTTCGTTATTTTCGCCACACCAAAGCTGTTACCAAGTATCACACTGTATTATCTTCAAAAGTCGCCATACTTCTCTTTGGAATGGACCTTTTCGTTAAGGATTATGGATACATCAATGAAAATAGTTTGTGGCATTCAGACGAGAAAATGAAAACCAGAACTGAAAAATAAAAATGTGGATCGGCCAGGATTCGAACCTGGGACCTTTCGATTTCTAGTCGAACGCTCTGCCAACTGAGCCACCAGTCCTTGTTGAAACCGGCGATTCACACTTTTAAATTCAGTTCAGAACTGGTTTCGAACAAGGACTGGTGGTCAGTTGGCAGAGCGTTCGACTAGGAATCGAAAGGTCCCAGGTTCGAATCCTGGCCGATCCACATTTTTATTTTTCAGTTCTAGTTTTCATTTTCTCGTCTGAATGCCCCAAACTATTTTCATTGATATTCAATTACAGACGCTATCCACTTCATTATTATGGATATATTTAATTTTGTCGCTGTTGCAAAGATTCTTGCTTTTTTCCGATTTGTTTTCTATATCCTGAACTATTTGGAGTGCTTTGATGCATGTTGTACTGATCACTGTGTCTCTGGTCGGTGTTGAAAATTACCAAACGCGATGCCACTTCCCCATCACCGTTTCTTTGCCGCTTTCGGATCGAACGAATTCACGATGCTGTCGTAACCGGGCCTCTTCGGATTTTCCAGAGGAAACTCGTACTCCGGAATGCGGAAAGTTTTCCTCAAATCCTGCCACTGAGACTGGCTGAAGGATTTCATGAAATTCGACATTCGTATTCCCGGCTGTTCCTGCAGTTCGCCTTCATCCGTAAAGTCTCCATCGTAGTTCGAAGCTTCGTAGAATTTGGACGGTAGCGACGAAAAAGGATCTTCGCTGTCGGAATTCTCTGTGATCAGCCCCGCTAGGTTTGGTGGCTGCGGAGGCAGCAATCCTACCAAACTGGGATCCTGGCTCGTGGCTTCAACATGATTCGGGTACTGAGGGGTGGTAGCTTTGAAATTAGACTCGAAATTCACCAAGTTTGTTTCCTTGGGTGGTAACAAACCTTCGTCAAAGACACCGAGAGAAGGATCCACGTGTTGAGGGTTCTGAGGAGTTGTCGCCTTGAAGTTCGACTCGAAATTATTCCGCTTTGGAGGCAAAAGACCCACCTCACTGGGATTGGGACTGGTGTTGTCTACGAACGTGGGATATTGCGGAGTGGTAGCTTTGAAATTCGATTCATAATATTCATTGGAATTCTCGGTACCCTCTTCTGGGGGTAGGAATCCCAAGTCGCTCGGATTGGGACTAGTGGGATCCACAGAGGTGGGATACTGGGGAGTTGTAGCTTCGAAAGTCGATGGAAAATTAACGTTATTTTTCTTAGGAGGTAAAATTCCTAGTTGAGCCGGATTCGGACTGGTCGGGTCACATAATTGGGATATACAGGAGTCGTCGCTTTGAAGTCGGACTGAAAATGAACGTGGATCCTTGTAGCTGGTAGCTTCCCTTCCAGTTCCCGTATGAGCTCGTCCTTTGAAGGGTACACTGGAGTTGTTGCTTTGAAATTCGAAGGAAAATTAACTTTGTTCTCTGCGTCAGAAGAATAATCCGATGGCCTAACTTCACTTTGAGTCCCTCCCTCGGAAACATAAGGAGGTAGTAAATCTAAAGGCGGTTTGTTTTCTTTAGATGTGTCGAGTTTAGAATTAGCATAAGGTAAGGGTGGCAGGAGACCGATATTGTTGGGGGATGAGGTCGTGTCTTCTACAGATGTAGGATATACCGGGGTAGTCGCTTTGAAATTGGATTTGAATCCAACAGGCACAGTCACTCTGCCTCTGCTCGGTATGTTGTCAGAAAAACTGTTTCCTGGAAAAAAAAGATCCAATCATTATGTGATGCGCAAAAGAAATAATGAGTACACCTCATTTTACGAAATTCACTTGTTTAACTATAAATAGTGGACTTATTATAGTGAAACTCGATAAATGAATTCGAAAACCCAGTTCATTCTGAACTGTCATGGAAACGAATATACTACGCCACTGCATGTTTTGGCGTCACATAATTCTAGATAAACAATACGATTCGAGCGAATCCAAGAAAGGACGAGAAAACTACCGTGGCATTTTATTTATTTATTCGTTCGTTCGTTCGTTCGTTCGTTCGTTCGTTCGTTCGTTCGTTCGTTCGTTCGTTCGTTCGTTCGTTCGTTCGTTCGTTCGTTCGTTCGTTCGTTCGTTCGTTCGTTCGTTCGTTCGTTCGTTCTGTTCGTTCGTTCGTTCGTTCGTTCGTTCGTTCGTTCGTTCGTTCTTGCTTCGTTCGTTCTCGTTCGTTCGTTCGTTCGTTCGTTCGTTCGTTCGTTCGTTCGTTCGTTCGTTCGTTTCGTTCGTTCGTTCGTTCGTTCGTTCGTTCGTTCGTTTCGTTCGTTCGTTCGTTCTTCGTTCGTTCGTTCGTTCGTTCGTTCGTTCGTTCGTTCGTTTCGTTCGTTCGTTCGTTCGTTCGTTCGTTCGTTCGTTCGTTCGTTTGTTTGTTCTTTCGTTCGTTCGTTCGTTCGTTCGTTCGTTCGTTCGTTCGTTCGTTCGTTCGTTCGTTCGTTCGTTCGTTCGTTCGTTCGTTCGTTCGTTTGTTCGTTCGTTCATCAATTCACTCATCCGTTCATTTATTCATTCATTCAATTTACGACATTGCCATTTTTCAAAATATTCAACGAATTACACATATACAAAGATTTAACTATAGTTAAAACGTTTCCGTATGGCGAAATGGGCAATAAAGCATTGGTGAGACCTGACCCAAACTTTAACCACTGGTAAATATTTCTTTCGTGAAGCTCCTCTCAATCTTGGAACTCTTTCCCAAATAGTATATGTATGTCGTGCAATGATCATGTTTGTCAACAAATACCATTAAAGATAATTGATGGCTAATCTAAAATTTCGAAATGAAGACATCATTACTAGTGTATCTAAAACAAAGTACACTCAATGGGTACGCGGTACGCTACTAAAAAGGTCATTCTTTGCTGCTGTTTAGACAGCTCGCATCACAAGTATGTATAGCGGGTTGGCTATACTTCTGGAGCGCTTTTATTTATGAAGAACAGATTGATCTTGTGTAAGTAAACCTGGTGAATGTACTGATTCGATATTGTTGAAAGGGCACCAGAATCGGATTACCAAAGCCTCTATTTCTGTGTATAGATGGCGTTGTGCAGAAATAAATAACTCAATTACAACTAGAAACGACGTAATCCATTATTAAATAGGCAGGTGCCGCTAAGTTTATCCAAACTTGTATAGGTATTAGTGAGGGCACCAGGATTTCTAAAATTGATTTTGAAGATTTTTTCATTGGTATCTAGCAGATATTTCAGTATATTCTATGAACGTTCCTGAAACGAGTAGCACTATAATTCGGGCAAATTATTCAGTTTAAGGTAAAAAAATTTTTTTTTTGGAATTGGTTTTTGGGGTCGGAGATCATGATTTTTTTAAAACCAATTAAGGAATTTTAATAATTAAGAGCTTTTTACAATTTTTTGTTTGCATTTATGGAATTTTTGCTATAGAAAATTCAAAATGGCGGCTCTAATATGGCGGACGAGTTTTGTTATGGTTCGATTCTATGCATAAATTGGTATGTGAGGGTTTTCGGGGACAGAGATCACGAATTTTTTGTTAACATTCATAAATTCAAGATGGCGGGCTCCAATATGGCGACGAGTTTTGTGATTATAGCCCGATTCTATTAAAAATTGGTGTATGGGGGTTTTTGGGGTCGGACATTATGATGTTTTTGTCAAAATTCATGAATTTAAGATGGCGGCTCGAAGATGGCGATGTTATTTTGTTATTATGGTATGTGGGCTTTTTTGGGGTCGGAGATTATCAATTTTTTCAGATCAATAAGATAATTCCAGATAAAATTGAAATGTCAAAATATAGGCAAGTTTCTATAGCAAGAATAATTCTTTAAATTGTTTGACTATGTTTTCTGTGGTAGCGATTCAAAGCTTGCCGCGATGATAAAGGTATTTTGCGTGCAAGATTTGAATCTATCAAGAATAACCTCGTCAAACAAATAAAGAAATTATTTTTTCCTATTTAGTGCATTTGTAAAAAGCTTGTCTTCATTTTTTTCAGTCATTTTTATTTGTTTCTTTCTATTAGAGTGGAAAGTTTAATTGAGTTGAAAGGGTAGTGGGAAGGGGCCCTTATTTCTTGGACTCTATACGACGCGGACATATGAGTTCCTAACATTCACAGATATCAGGTATTATTTTTTTCAATATTATCGACAAATTATGACATGATTACCAAATAAGTGTGTTTTTTTACCGTACCGTTTCTATTTGCGGAATCAACTTGTACCGCCATGCCCTCATTTGGTCTTATGGAGCTATGATCCTTGTTTCTCCTCGAACTGTCGTAACTGGTCCTATAAACATTATTCGGTTGTTTTATTTCATGATACTGAGGGCGCCTGACCGATGGGGTATCTGAAGATCGCGCTGGTAGTTCAGTGGACCAGTGACTTGGAGGGAAGTACGTAGGTTCATCTGTAGAGTCTGAGTCATCGGATTCTGCCCCAACTATATTTTTCGGGGTGAAATTCTGGTTATGTCCTGACCTGTAAAAATAAAAATTATATTATATCTTCTAGATTAAAAAGAGTTGAGAGGGTTTGGTATGGTACATTTGATTTAAATATAACTACTTATTGTTCTTTATTTTTGATTAAAAGTTATCTATAAATTTCACACCTAATTTAACATTTCAAGCCATATGGTATCATATTCGAATTGATTCTGGACATGAATCCCATAAATGAACACAGTTTTAACCATGAAACCTTATCCTTCCGAAATACAAGTGATGGAAATCTTGGCTTTTCACAATTCTTTCTGGAGGAAGAATCCTTTTGGTCAGTTTTCGAATGCTCTGAAAGTATTCATATAATATATGAGACTTTCCTAAATACTCTTCAGTATTTCATTGACTTATCATGTCCTACAGTTGTAAGAAAATGTAACAGAAACCAGTGGGTGAACAAAGATATTATTTCTATGAGCAAAGAATTATTCTGGTTGATGAGGAACTCAAATGATAGCCATGTAACTGAAATCTACAAGGTATCAAAAAAAGGCTATCTACGAACAATTCAAAATACAAGAAGCGCATTTTACAAAAAAAAATGAAGCACAGGTCATCACCAGAAACAAAAACAAATATGGAATAAAGTCAGAGAAAAAATAGGAAATTCAAGATCTACATAAAATATTCAAATAAAACTAGAAAATAAAATAGTTGAAAACAAGAATGTCATTGCAAATGCTTTCGGTGCCTTTTTCTCAAACAATGCCAAAAAGTCCTAGAGCAACACTTCGGCTCGAAAGTATTCAACGATTATACTTCAATGTATGAAACTAACACATTCTATTTTTTCCTGTTTTGAGCTGTGATGTCCTAGATGCAATAGGTTCACTGAAAAAATCTAACTCAGTTGGAATAGACTGTATATCCACCAAAATTATTAAAAGTATGGCTGTGTACATCGCTGAACCTTTAGCTTTCATTATAAATCGATCGATAGAGTCAGGAAAATTTCCAAATTACCTAAAAACAGGTTTAGTGACCCCTATTTTCAAAAAGGGTGATACATCTATCATGAGTAATTTGCGACCAATAACAGTACCGGCTGTGATAGGTAAACTTATTGAAAGATGTTTCTATAACAAAATGTATTCATTCTTAACTAGATTTGAAATTCTATCAAAGTATGGTTTTTGTCCAAAAAAGTCGATTGAAAGTGCTTTCTACAACTTTTTCGAATATATTTACGATTCTATAGATAAAGGAAAATATGTTGGAGCACTCTTTTTCGATCTATCGAAATCATTCGATACCATTGACCTAAACATTATCGAAAGCAAACTCTACTCTTTAGGATTTCGTGGTAACTTTCTGTCGTGGTTAGTGTCATACATGCGCCTCAGAAAAATATCTGTCAAAATTGAAGAGCATAGGTCTGATTTCTATTCTATGGACCTGGGAATTCCTCAGGGTTCCATCTTAGGTCCACTGATTTTTTATTATTTATAAACGATCTACCATTTCATATAAGCACACAATCTATAATTCTCTATGCTGATGATTCAACTATGGCTGCTGATGCTGACAGTCCCGAGGAACTCCAAGGTGAATTGAATATATTGTCAAAGGAATTCACAACCTGGTGTGAAAAAAATTATTTCATTGTGAACTCAGTCAAAACGCTATGCAGTTCTATCGCATATGAGATGGGAAGCAAATATAAATGCTGTTTTTTTTAAGTTAAATAGTGGTTATTATGTCATTCTACAACTGAAAAATATTTTTGATATAACTCAACTGATCAATATTTATTATGCCATAATCTACTCCCACATCTCCTGTAATATCAACGTCTGGGGCAGCTCCAGCAACTCCAACAGAATATTTATTCTACAGAAAAGAGACATCAGACTCATTTTCAATCTGAAGAGAATATTTTAAAAGATTCAATATCTTAACATATCCATGTAGGTATATATATTTTTAAATGTATAATGTTATTTCTGAAACACAAACATATGTACGACACTGTTTCCCAACATCATAACTATTCCACTAGAAACGGAGATCCCATCAGGATCCCGACTCATAACACATCATTCTTTAAGAACAGTCCGTCATATACAGGAATTACATTTCTCAACCATCTTCCAACAGATCTGGGGAAATTTCAAAACAAAAATATGTTAAAACCAAAATTGAAGAATTATCTGCAAGAAAACCATTTCTACAGCATTTCTGCATTTTTAAACTCGAGATGAAATGTTAGTTCTGTCTGTGTATACAGGGTGTCCCTGGACTTCCTCTTTTCCTTTCGGGAATGTATAGATGGGGTCAAAAGCCTTCGTTACCAAGTTACAGGTCCTCAAAGTGACAAAATGAAAAATGTTTTTCTTTAATAACTTTCAAAGTGAATATTCAAAATCATCTAAATTTTGGTGATTAACTAAACAAATGAATTTATTCGATGAGCTTTCATGCAGGAACGGACTACCCCCGATGGTCCACACCCCAAAACTTTGAAATGACTGGGATTTGTCAATATGTTTTAACAAAACAAGGTTACCTAGACAATTTCCTGAATAAAAGTACTCGTGTGGAAAATCGATCGGAGCAACGATTTTTGATAAAAATGCATTTTTGTTCGACGACATCCAACGTGAGATGTCTACCATTATTCGAAAAGATTATTTTGTAATGAAAATAGAGATGAGGAGGAGCGCCATCATGCATAAACCACATATCTCTTCGGGTTTGCAATGGAACATGTTCCAAAAGTCTATTCAAATCGTTCTGAATGAACTCCAAATAACGTTGTCCATTCAATCGGTCATGTAGAACGAATGGTCCTATAAGATGGTTTCCTATGATACCAGCCCAAACATTCACGTTGAATTTCCGTTTGTGTTTGGTTTGCAATATCCCATGGGGATTTTCTTCGGTCCATATGTGGAGATTATGAGAGTTGATTACTCCATCTCTACTGAAACCTGCTTCATCAGTGAATAAAACTCGAGTAATGAAAGTCATATCCTCTCTTTGCTTATCCAGGAACCAATTGGTATATTCCAGTCGTGCTGAAAAATCTTCAGGTGTCATGGCATGAACCTTCTGGATGTGATATGGGTGGAGCAGTTGTTCCCTAATTATTCTATGAATAGTGGACTTGGATGTATGGAACTGTTCTGATAGGTTTCTGATGCTCATTGAAGGATCATCAGCGACAGCTACCAAAATATTTTCCTCCGATACAACGGTACGCACAGCCCTAGGAGCGCCCTCACCACCTCGTTTTGGCAAAACTGAACCTACAATAATATCGAAATAAAACAACAGGCTCCGATCAATTATCCATTAGACATACCTGTCTCCCTCAAGCTACGATCGACACGCTCGAACGTTTCTCTTGCCGGTAACGCTCGATCGGGAAAATGCTCGGCATACAGACGACGGGCTTCTGCAGCATTACTAAATGCTCGTCAATACAATGCATGCTTATCTGCATATTCGTTGAATGTAAACTGTTCGGCCATATCAAAACACTTCAAACTGTCCTACTAGAATATTGACAATACAATGACAACACACCACTCAACAAAACAAAATCGCATTCCAGTTGTCATTTTTTATCCACACTAATTTTATTTCTTTCTACAAGGTGTTTTTGTCAAATTTATTCACCGGATATTTTTCACCTATTCATGTGCAGCCGTTTCTGTAGTTTATTCGTTTGCTTTTAATTAGTTATGTCTTCCGATGTGCGTTTTTTCAGCTGAATTTATCTTCGGGTTGAAGATTTTCTCCCATGAAATTATACTTATCAGTGAAACTCCTCAACATTTAAGCTGTGAATACGAATTTGCAACATCCAAATGTTGAGTTTCATGAGATTCAGATAACACAACACGAAACGTGCTTATTCCACGCGTACATACAATATATGGACTGAATTCGATATTTCATAGTGGAGTAGCTTGTTAGTTCAAAAACACCACGAATCTACATAACTTCATTTGAAAAAATATCTACATTGTGAATGAAACTTTCAACTAGGTACTGTACTTTTTGTTTACGACTTTATTTTAGCATATTTTGTATTATCCCTGTTATAAATGTTATTGAATTAATGTTAGTATTAGTATTTCTACTGTGAAAATTTTTCATTTCAAATAATGGTGGACGATCGAGTTTGATGTCGTCGAGTAAAACTGCCTTTTTATTAAGAATCGTTGCTCCGATCGACTTTCCACACGAGTACTTTTATTCAGAAAATTGTCTACGTAACCTTATTTTGTTGAAAACTATTGAAAAATTATCTGTCATTTCAAAGTTTTGGGGTGTGGACCATCGGGGGTAGTCCGTTCCTGACTTTGTAGCAAAATAACTGACTCCTGCATGAGAGCTCATCGAAGGAATTCATTTGTTCAGTCAATCCCCAATATTTAGATGATTTTTAATATTCACTTTGAAAGTTATCAAAGAAAAACATTTTTCATTTTGTAACTTTGAAGGCCCGTAACTTGGTAACGAAGGCTTTTAGGAACAAAAGTGTTATGAAGTACTGGTGATATTTTGACCCCATCTATACATTCCCGAGAGGAAAAGAGGAAGTCCAGGGACACCCTGTATAATATATTTGAACTTAAAGGATTTTATAAATTATTATTATTATTATTATGAATATTGAATATGTCGAAAAAGCCCACTTATACAGCCTACTACACTAAAATGTTTCACACTACTTATTACCCATTTTTGTCAAAATAAGATAACGCCTACCTGTAGATAACATTGAACTCAGATGCGTTCGAAGGGGCAGAAAGCAGATCCGGCCTAGGGGTCCTCGAATAGGGGTTCGCTACTGAATCTTCAACGAACGGTTTCCTTGAACCAATGAGAGAATTCGCGCTGTAATCCGCTTCCGATTTGCTGCAGTTCACCATGTACCAGTGATCGCAGATGAGCATCCTTTGTTGGAAGAGCGTCGCATTGGGACACGTGTAACTAAATTGCCTGCCAAGACCATCGCACATGTGATATACCTGAAAAATTGGACAGTAGTTTAATGAAGAATCCCCCAAAATCTTCAGTATATATTCAGTTCAGTTAGACTCGACGTCCCAGAAACATTCACTTATATACCGAGTGGGCCAAATCGGACACTTTTAAAGGGAAAGTCCTGTTTTCAAACTAGATAGATGGAAACTGATGGCTGTGTCTGAGGGTCAATTTTTATGACAAACTTAATGGTGAAAACCGCATATCGTTATCTATCATCGTTTCTGAGTTACATGTTTTTCGAAAATGTTCATTTCCGAAAAGTTGCTGTAACTTTTTTCCTGTGAAAAATTCTTTGTTTCTATAAAAACATTTCCGAAGCACTTTTTTACGTAAAATTCAATGGTGTAAGTAATTTATTTTTTCAAGTCATATATCAATAGTTATTAATGGAAAAATATATTTTTTAAATGAGACAACCTGTATATTCTTGCATATTTTAATAGAGCTTGAAATTACCTTTCCAAAAATGTAGCACACTTGATGTTTTGCTAGAGTCACCTTTGAAATGCAGAGCTTTTAGGTTTTTTCATGTAGACTGTGAAACGCACTTTGAACAAGTAGGCTTTGGACGACGCGGCGATAAAACAGAAAGCAAGTGTTCACTAGAAGCTATCAAATGTTAAGAAAGCTGTTCACAGCAGTAATTAAAACTCATAGTTTCAATAAAACTGATTACAATTTATAGTATATTTACTAGTAATAAATGAAACTCCAACAATAATAATAAAGAACAAACAAGAGCAAAATATTTCTTTAGAGGAGGTGTTCGAAATGTCTACCACCTTCTCCTACACACAGGCGGCACCTTTTTTGAACATTTCTTGCCGAATTAATTAGCTCAATGGGAGTGAGAGAAGCAAAACTTTGCATCACTGCCGCTTCCAATTCGTGTCTACAGTTGGTCGGAAATTCAAAAATAAGATCTTTCAACCTTCCCCAACTTAGGGCCTTTGAATGTCGGATTAAACTCTCAAATTCCCGAATCGGAAAAAACAAAATATCTCGGTATAACGGTTGATCGCCATATGAGGTGGGACTTACAGACAAAAGAAATTGTCAGAAAACTCAGGGGATTCTTATCGAAATTTAAACACCTCAAAGATTTCCTAAACATAAAACATTTAAAAACACTATATTTCTCCCTAATAGAGTCTATACTATCATATGGAATATTAGGTTGGGGCGGAGTTAATGACTGTTTTCTAAATGAAGTACATGTTTTACAAAAATGGATATTAAAAATAATATACGGTAAAAAGGCATCTTTTCCCACAAATTCTTTATACAGCGAATCCCAAATAAAAGATGTGAGACAGATTTTTTGTCAAAATAGTATATTAAAGTATAAGTGGATAAAAAGGGCTTTAAAACACGCGCGATTTTTCGAGCACGACGGCGCAGCCGGAGTGCTCGAAATAGAGCAAGTGTTTTTAAGACCAGTTATCCACGAATACTTTACGTTATTTTTTTTTATTGGTGCACTTTGTAATCATATATACTGGTATTATTACTATAAAAAATAGAAATAAGAACTAATAATGCAAGAAGGTTGAATTCGTGATGTGACATCAGTATACCTTTCGTTGTCATGGAAATGAGAAAAACATTCATTTGCAATTTGTTACCAAAGATCAATATTTGTTGTCACCAGAGCTCAAAAATGAATGATTCTAATATCGATTTTTTGAATAGTGAGGCAGTATCGCGGTTAATACCACGAAAATCCAGTGATATATATAAAAAAGAATATGAAAAGTTCATCAAATGGATGGAGGAGCACATATAAATGAACGAATTATGAGTAATATTTTATTAAACGTTACAAGGTACTCCTGTCAGATCAATAATAAAAAATTTGTCATTTAGACTTCACGTTTCTCGATTTGTTGATGTTGTCATGGTTACCTTTAAAAAACGCGCGTTTTTTAAAGTTCGATTTAAACACGCTGAGGCGTGCTTTAAATGGGTAAAAAGGGGCACCAATAAAAAAAAAAAAAATTTTCGTAAAACTAGGAAAAATCGAACTCACTCTACATAAACACCCCTACAATACTCGAAAAATTGATGAAATTTTCTTCCCACGTTGCGAAAAAACTATCGGCCAACGAAATACCAATTATTTAGCACCCATAATCTATGCTTTATTACCAAACGAATTGAAAGATATAAAAAACTACCGAACGTTTAAAAAAGAATTGAAAAAATGGATTGCCAAAGATAGACTTATATTCACCGAAATTGTTAACCAGAGATAAAAACATATAACTGAGCAATTTATGATGTATATGTATGTGTGCATATTAGTGTATTTGTGTATATCAATGTGTGTATCCATCATGTATATTTCATAACTCTTCTTTATTAGTACTGGAAAATTACCCCAATTGTGACTGGAAAATTACCCCGATTGTGATAGAAAATTACTCCGATTGTGACTTACCCTCTAATATATGTAAAATCTCAATAGAAGAGCCAACTTATGATGTAATATACTACCGAATGTGGCAAATCCACAATTTTCTACCATGTTTACCATTTGAAAAAAAAAATACAAATTATATCCATTTTGATGTAATAAAAAATAAAAAAAAAATTACTATGGAAATCACATACACAAGTAGTTAATACTACTTCTGTGACCCACCTGTTTATTCACAAGCACACTTGTAAAGTATATATTATGTATTATTATTATGATGAATAAACATATATTATTATTATTATATTATTATAGGTAAAAGTCCATAGGCGTTAGGTCTGGTGACCTGGCCGGCCAACGGTTGGGTCCTTGGTTGTCTATAAAATTTTTGCCAAAATTTGCAGCAAAAAAATTGTTGACAATTGCAGTGTTGTGAGGCGAAGCCCCGTATTGCTGAAAACATATTTTTCTGAGCTGCATTAGCGACAATTCATCAACAAGGGGTTCAATTTGTTGCCTTAAAATTTCTAAATACCTCTGAGATGTGAGACTACCATTACAAATGAACGGGCCGATAATTCTACCCCTAAAAACACCTGCCCATATACTAAATCCAAATCTTCCTTGACTTCTCTGCTCCACAATAGAATGAGGATTTTGTTGTGCCGAAGTATAAGAATTGTAGCGGTTGAAAATGTCGGTACTGCTTACATAAGCCTCGACTCTCCAAATAAAATTTAATGAAAAATCAAGCACTTGGTTACAATTTTCCAGGAACCACTGGCAAAAATCCATGCGACGTTCAAAATCTCCTGGTCTGAGTTTATGAACTCTTCTGGTCCTGTATGGCTTAAATTTGTGCTTTTTCAAAATCCACCTAACGTTAGTTCTTGGTAGACCTGTTGATATTTTTGAATTTGGCGTTGACCTTTTGGGATTATTTGCAACAGCTCCTAAAACGAACATTTCTTCCAACTCCCTATCCTTATTTGATGCATTAAATTTTGGCCTTTTCTTTTCAAATTGACCACCATCAATTAGGTTGTGTCGAAATCTTGCGAAAATGTCTCTAAAAGGTTGCCTTCTCTCTGGATACCTCTCGTGGTACAAATTGATTGCTGCCTCTGCATTTTCCCCGGTTTGTATAAAACAGACTATCATATCTCATTTTTCATCATTCTCATAATTCATTGCAAATGTGTTTAAAAATGAACAAAAACCACGAATTGGGGAGCGTCTTTACTGCTTAAATCGAAATTTTACAGATACCAGTAAACATTTGCATTCTGTTTTATCGCCGCGTCGGCGTCGTCCAAAGCCTACTTGTTCAAACTGTGCGTTTCAAAGTCTACATGAAAAAACCTAAAAGCTCTGCATTTCAAAGGTGCTACATTCTGAATATGCAAGAATATACAGGTTGTCTCATTTAAAAAATATATTTTTCCATTAATAACTATTGATATATGATTTGAAAAAATAAATTACTTAAACCATTGAATTCTAGGTAAAAAAGTGCTTTAAAAATGTTTTCATAGAAACAAAGAATGTTTGACAGGAAAAAAGTTACAGCAACTTTTCGAAAATGTACATTTTCGAAAAACATGCTGTAACTCAGAAACGATGACAGATATCGATATGCGGTTTTCACCATTGAGTTTGTCATAAAAATTGAACCTTAGTCACAGCCATCAGTTTTCATCTATTTAGTTTGAAAACAGGACTTTCCCTTTAAAAGTGTACAATTTGACCCACTCGGTACATCCCCAAATGCCGAGTTTTTTTTAATTTCTTTGTATATTTCCAGATCATCAGCATATAGCAAGATTATGTGTTCTGAATCATTTTTCAATATCACTTGAAAATATACTAAAAAGTAAGGAACCCACTTGTGAACCTTGTGGAATACCTCTTCTGTGGTTTTTGTGTGAAATGTTGTATATTTAAGCTATATATTTGTGCTTAAATATATAAAAATTTATAAGATACAATAAATTTGGAATCGTCTTGTACACAGCAGTAGTGAATTTTCATCTTTTTTTACTTTTTGGTATTTTAACACAAAATATTTGTTTTTTCAGCAAGTGTATAGCACATGAAGTGTATAGCACATGAAGTGTTTCCTAAATCATTTTAGTCCAGAACAAAAAATACCAGTTTTGCAGCTCATCAAGGAAATAAGTTCCCAGCCAGCACAAACATCCCTGGGAGAAAAGGAAAACATTCTAATTTGCACATTGAATAGAAAGATTTTTCTGTAAATTGAAAAATCCACGATAAAAACAAATCAATCCCTGGGAGGTTTTGGGATGTTTTGAAAATGTTGGCATGGGGAAGTTTTTTGAGACGCAATATGCACTTCCCAAAGAGGACTTTAAAGGATGTTGGAAGTATTGTATTTGTTCTTCTGTGGCATTTCTTTGTATGCCTACTGAGAGGTATTGTCGTTGTCAAAAAAATGTTAAGTGGAAGTTCTTTCTAGACATAACATATCTAGTTCCTTCAGGGTTCATCCAAGATACTGAATATACGTTTTTATTGTCGTTTCATAATGGTTCTCGACAAAAAAAAATTATGACTTGATCATTTCACATAAAAAGTTAAAAATTTCATATGAATTAGATATTAGAAAAGTTATATTTTTCGACCCCTCACTCTCAACTATTCATTTCATTCTGTATTCCTTCATTTTAATACCAATACCTACTATTTTTCACAGGACAGAAACAACATTCTTATATTTTCATAAGCAAATGAAACCATTTTCTGCTTTCATTTTAAAATTCCCGCCATGTTACAATTTGGCCATTCAGTGTGCTAAACCTGATAAACTTCGCAGAACAACACTGGACTGTATATGGCACATGGAACACTGTGAAGCGTTGGTTGAAGTTTTTTTATTTTTAACTGAGAAAAACTGGAAAGTGATAAGTGTATGAAGTGTAGTGAACATTACCAATTATATAATAGACATTTTTGATATCATTGAATAAATAAATGAAGTAAGTATACATTAATTGAATGTATTAGCATAATATAACTCAAAAGCATACAATGGGTATTTTTTGGAGGGTGTTCGAATCTGTATTGACATATTCAACTGAAACTGAAAATTCTTGAATTTTTACACGTGCGGACAAAGGAAAAATTCTCTATCCATGAATGACGACTATTAATATAAAATTTGAACCAATCTAGTAATACATTGCTCGTCATGGATGATGAAATGAAATATAAAAAGATGGAAAAAATCAAAGATCCCCGATATTATTTCCCCAACATTCCGGGGACATAAAATTGAATAACATGGTTCAAGATATCATGAAAGTTAGTGTTTACTAATATTATCAGTTGTAATATCACAAGAGAGTGAGAATAAAGTGGAAATAATTCGTCAGATTTTCGAAAACTTGTTGCCAGGCAATAGACACGAGAGCCCCAAGGGCTCGAGTGGCTATTGCCAAATGACAACAAATTTGAGAAAGAAATCTTGGGAATTATTTTCTACTTTATCGAACTCTCGTGTGGTATTCTGTAGATTATTTTTTGATGTTACAATCATAAACCCATTTCCTCGCATAATGATATAATGTACTAAACCGGTTTTGATTCATTCCTCACTTTTCATGCGAATTGATGACAGACATCAAATTGAAAATATAGGTTTTCAGACAATAAAAACAAAATACCTCAAATTATTCCCGCGGCAATTTTCTAGATAGAATATTCCCACTATAATAATGTTTTGATTGTCCAAAACATATACAGGGTGATTCAAAAGTACTTTGACAAACTTGAGGAGATGATTCCTCACAATATTCTAATATGAATTGTCCAAATAAATATATGTCTGGAAAGGCTTCGTTTCCAAGATACACGGTGTTGATTTTTATTTTCGTTTTTTCTGAATAACTTTCGAATTACTGACCTTAATTGAACGAAAATTGGTATTGAGAGGTTTTTTGAGGTGTCGAATTCGAACCTGATGTTATTATTGCTCTTAGTCCTACACGTCTTTCTCTTTTTTGAAGATTCATAACTTTTTTGAGCGTACTTCTAGCACATTTTTTAGTAAAAAATCTAAAAAGCTACCTTCGTTACAAGTCGCTATAAGCAACCGTTTCCTAGATATTTGGACTTGAAAATTTCAAGTCGATTATTTGATAATCGATGCGTGTTGAAGTTATTACCATTATATCGCATTTTTCACAAAAATGCTTATGAAATGAATTTGACGTTTAAGTAAGTAGTTTTGGTTTTTTGTAGGGGGCGCCACCTATTCTATTCAATTTTACTCGTTTGAAATAGTTATTTTTGTATCAAGGGTGCAAAATCTGTATTTGTTTTAATAACATTTGCAAGAAATAACAACATTCTAATTCAAGAAATTTTGAATATGTAGAATAAAATAAAATAAAGGAAACTAAATTGTATTCAATTCAATTCAATTCAATTTCTTTATTTCCAATCAGACTTATACATACATAAGTATAGGATATTGTCAGGTCAATTTTAAATAATCTGTTGAAAAACAATCATTACAGAATACAAATATATAATAGTATAGTATATAATAATATAATATATGCTGATGTATATAAAAAACAGAGTGTAGAGACAAAAAACAGTGTATAAAGAAGTATATAAAGGACATTGTATAAAAGTGTACATAAGTAGGTGGTTATACCAGGTTACAACACATATATTCCGGAACCGAATAAAAAGACCCGTTAACTAAAAGTTTTCGAACTTCATATTTGAATTTGTTCACATTTGATAATATTTTAAGCCTAGTGGGTAAGTGGTTGTATAACTTGATCGAGCAAAACCAACGGACTGTTAGCCACAGTTGACAAACGATGGGATGGTATATTGATATTGAAGTTTTGCCTTAAGTTGTGTACCATATTTTCACGAGACTGGTTGAGAATAGCTGGGTTATTTTTTATATATAATATGCAATTATAAATGAAGAGAAGGGAACGTTAAAAGCTCAAGTTGTTTAAACAATTGGCGACAGGAAAACGTCCTGGGTTTGAACATCATGTTACGTACAATCTTTTTTTGTTGAATAAAAACTTCATTAGACCTAGAACTGTTGCCCCAGGCTAGAATCCCATTATTCATGGTTGAATAAACGTATGAATAATAGTACAATTTCAAGAGATTGTGATCAATTCTTGATCGAAGTTGCCAGATTACAAAACAATGTCTCGCTAATCTTTTTAGAACGTTATCGATTTGATACGTCCATGAAAGTTTAGAGTCTATTAAGACTCCCAAGTATTTTACTACTTGCTTTTGTTCGAAAGATTCATCATGTAATTTTATTATAAAACTTTTATTTAAATCCTTCAAGGAGAACATGATTAATTCAGTCTTGCTTTGATTCAATATAAGGTTGTTCTTTTGACAATAATTATTGATATAATTTGCGGCCTCAGTACATGTGTTGTTCAGATTTGCTAGTGATTCCCCAGAGCAGGCAACAGAAGTGTCATCTGCGTATAACGATATGTGAGTTCCAGACATATTTTTGTATGTTATATCATTTACAAAAATTATAAATAACAGAGGCCCCAGCAAACTCCCCTGAGGGACGCCGCTGCTTACCGCTTCTACTTCAGAGTAATACGAAATATCGTTAAGTCGTAATCTAACACGTTGCGTACGATTTGATAGAAATCCCTCAAGCCACTGTAAAGCATTTCCTCGTATCCCATAGCTTTCCAACTTTTGAAGTAGGAGTTCGATGTTAATTACTTCGAATGCTCTCTGTAAATCGAAAAAAAGACAGGCTGCAAACCTACTTTTATCTAAGTTTTGAAGAACTTCATTATACACTTTTGAAGTAGGAGTTCGATGTTCCCTTCTAAAACCGAATTGAAAGGGACTGAAAAATGTATTATTATCAAGAAATGTCACCAGTCTCTGGTAGAATGCTTTTTCAAAAACTTTGGAGAATACTGATAACAATGCCACCTATAATTAGAGATATCGTGAACGTCCCTTTTTATGAATTGGTTGAATGATTGCTATTTTAAAATATCAGGGAAACTTCCTTCTGAAAATGAATCATTAATAAGCTGAGTAAGAGGACTAGCGATATAAGTTGCCACATGTTTTAATAAAGAGCATGGTATATTATCAGAACCGGAGGAATTTTTTTTTGTTACTGCTATTATAATGTGATATACCTCCTCCTCTGTGTATGGTGCTAGAAAAAGTGATTGAACATTTATTCTAGCATTGGAAATTTCAGGTAAGGGCATATTTTCCGTTAGCTTTTTTATCGAGTTAATTGAAAAATTATTAAAACTTTCAGCAATCTCATTTGGATTGCAAAGTTGTTTATTCGTATCGTCAATAAAAAACTCTGGTAGCTTGGCGACCTTGTTTGTATTTATTTCATTTTTTATTATTTGCCACGACGTTTTTGATTTATTATTCGAATGAATTGTTCAAAGTGTCCACCTTCAACGAAGATACAGGCATTCAGTCTTCTAGTCATTGAATCTCGTACCCGCTCAAAAATTATTGTTGTGTTACTTATTGTTTCACAGGCGTCTACTATTCGGTTTCTTAGATCTTCCTCGTTCGCTACTGGAGTTTTATAAACTAGTGACTTCAAATGTCCCCAAAAATAAAAATCTAGCGGGTTTAGATCTGGGGACCTTGGTGCCCACGCCTGGTTAGGTTCTTCTACACTCCTACCGATCCTTCGATTTGGATAGACAGTGTTAAGGAATTCCCTGGCTACAACGCTTAAATGGGCCGGAGCCCCATCATGCATAAACCACATGCGGATACGAATTTCTAATGGTACATTCTGAAGTAGTACCGGCAATTCATTTTCTAAAAAGTCTCTGTAAGTTGCGTCATTCAGTCGGAACGGAAGAAAGAAAGGACCTATCAAGTAATTATCAATTATTGACGCCCATACATTTACTGAAAATTGATACTGATAATGTCTTTCACTAACTGCGTGCGGATTTTCCAGAGCCCAAACATGCTTGTTATGAAAGTTTGTGATAGCATTTCGGGAGAAGTTTGCCTCGTCCGTGAAGAGTACCTACATATCTTAGAAATTGAGGATTTCCAGCCAATTTTCTCAAAAACCACTGACACATAGTAATGCGTTGGGGAAAGTATCGTGGCAAAAGAGCTTGTACCCTTTGAATATGGTATGGATAAAATTGTTGATCGATCGTGGATAATTCTCCAAACTGTGGACTGAGTAGAATTGAGAGCTTCTTTCTGGATTCTCCTCGAGAGCGTTCAAAACAGATTTTTCCAATTCTGGGGTTCGGACTGCTCGTGGTCTTCCAATAATATCAGCTGCCCTCTCAAAGCTACCTGTTTCTGCCAAACGATGGTGGAGACTGGTAAATGTTGGAGCTGAAGGCAGTACTCGATCAGAAAATCGCTCCTGGTAAATACGTCTTGCTTCGCGCGCATTGCCATCCGCAAGGCCATAAACGAAATGCATATCGGCTAAATGAGCATTAGTGTTTAAATAATCCATAATCCAATAATTCCAGAATAACCGTATATAATGCAATACTTCAGCCTCATTTTGATTATTGTGGAAGTATATTATTTACTTTTGATTCTAATAAAATTGCCCGGCTGCAAATACTACAAAATCGAGGAATGCGAATCATTCTGAAGTGTAATAGATATACCAACATTTCATTCATGTTAGACACCTTGCAATGGTTATCAGTATCCCAAAGACTATATCAGACATCAATGATATTTATTTTCAAAATCTTGAATAACCTCTCTCCAGGATATTTCAGTGAATTTATTGTATACAAGTCTCAAGTTCATTTTTATCAGACAAGGGGAAGCAGTAGTCAACAATTGCACCTACCTAAATACAACATATCTAATACAATGAAATCTATATTTTATAAAGGCTTAGATGAGTATAACAAATTACCTGATTATGTGAGACAATCCAATACTGTCCACAAATTCAAAAAACAAATTATTGCCCACATCAGATCGTAAAATTATCAAAACAAAATTTTCAAAATAAAATTATTTTCATTCGTAATTGATTATTGTTAATATCAATGATTATTAGGTTTAAGGATTACTTATAAAATAATTTATTTTCTTTTAGTTGTATATTCACTTACTGTACTACAGATATATTATGTTATTAATTATGTGTATTAGGATATTCCTACTGAATAAAGCTCATTCATTCATGTTTTCAAAATTAGTGTTTTAAAACTTACAGAAACTTCAACAAAACAACAAAACGTTCAACTGTCACATAATATGTAATTACCAAAACTACTTACTTAAACGTCAAATTCATTTCCTAAGCATTCTTTTGAAAAATGCAAAATAATGGTAATAACTTCAACACGCATCGATTATCAAATAATCGACTTGAAATTTTCAAGTCCAAATATCTAGAAAACGGTTGCTTATAGCGACTTGTAACAAGGGTAGCTTTTTTACGTAGATATGATGGAGAAATTGATTTTTCCACTGGAAAATGTGCTGGAAGTACGCTCAAAAAAGGTATGAATCTTCAAAAAAATGACGTGTAGGTGGCGCCCCCTACAAGTAGGAGCAATAATAACATCAGTTGCGAATTTTGACACCTTAAAAAACCTCTCAATACCAATTTTCGTTCAATTAAGGTCAGTATTTCGAAAGTAATTTGAAAAAAACGAAAATAAAAAAAAACTTTAACACCCTGTATCTTGGAAACGAAGCGTTTCCGGACATATATTTATTGGGACAATTCATATTAGAATATTTTGAGGAATCACCTCCTCAAGTTTGCCAAAGTACTTTTGAACACCCTGTATAATGTTTAATTAAAGTTTCCTTGGTTTCTAGAAATGTCAAAAAAAATAAAAAAACAGAAATACAACGAGATATTGGGATTATTGCTCATTTATTGGAACTGATTGATGGTTTGCATTTATTCAATATAATATCTGTTATGGCCCAAAAAAAGCCCAATCCATTTAATTTAAATGAAAAAAAACATGATCTCATTAAAAAAAAATCGGTACCCACCTGACAACCTGTAGTTACATCAGCATAGTACCCCGTTCCGCGACCTTCGCATGAAAATCCTTGCGTTGTCAACTGAAAAAAAAAAATTTCACATTAATTTTTTACTTTCGATTTTTTCAGTGTCAGTCACGACATTTCAGACAGAAAATCACGAAAGGAGCCATTATCGATTTAGGGTTAATGGAAGAGAAAACGATATCTTTAATTTCAGTTTGAAGACATCGTAGGTATCTACCTAATCTTATGAAGACTTGAATCGAAAAATAATAATAAAACAATAAACTGAGTAAACAAAAAATTGATAAACTACCAAAAAATGCTAAATGAAAACTTAAATGGGATGGTTATTCGGTAACTTACATAGGTAGAACTTGCGGACCTCTAAAAGTTCGCATCAACGAACATTTTGGTCATGGCTTGAGTCCAATAACCACAATCACAGCCCAAATAGAAATCCAAATCTCTTCCAAGTCAATTCAAATAATTTCAATCGACTTGATTTTCTAGAAGACCTCCACGAGAAAAAGAATTACTCAACAGTTCATTTTGCCTGCACATCCAAGTCAATTTGAATAGATTTTACATTTCGCTTTGCCACGATTTTGTAAAATAAAATATTTTTACGAAATATACCTTGAATTATTCATTCATGTTTTTACAACTTCTTCGTGCAAAAAGAAGTTAATTGGTTTCATCCGATAATCATTCATCTGCAGCAGAAAACATCAAGCTATTAATTTTTCTTTCAAATACAAGATTTATAGGTGATTAATTCGATGTCACAACTAATCAATCAAATAAAATCAAACAGTGAGAAATATCTCCGTTCCTACGTGACATTCAATTAATCGTGTATTGAAGAGTCTCTGGCCAATATATCTTTCATGTACACGAGCATTGCTCGTAAGAATGTATAAAGACTCGTTTCACGACTTCATTGAATTTAGCACCATCATATTATGTAGGCACACACAAGAAGTATAATATCGATTTTCAACGGGAAAGTCTCCTAAAAATACCTTTCTTTTCATGGTACCGCCAAGTGTATAAAACTACATCAGAAAATCTATCATTGAAAAAGTAAACGAAACATCAAAAACGTTCGGTTTCTTTTTCTTAACACATTGGTTTTTCCTCTCTTTATTTAAACATCAGTGGAATGTATAAATAAATATGTTCGCCATCGAATCTATATACCTGAATAGGGTGTTTTTTTACGACAATTTTTTTTGTTTTTGCTCCTATCTATATCTTACCAAAGCGCGGTTTACTCAGGATTACATGCTCTACAAAAGAGCCCATCTCAACGTAGATGTAATCTGCACCTGTAACATTGTATGGGTCACTAAATCTGATTTTTGTAGAAAATTCGAAATTTTTGACGTTACTTCATAAATGACTGGATTTGTGGAAAAAACGTGAAAAACAAACTTGTAGGAAATGTAATTTCCTATAAAACAAGTCCTATAAACCGAATCGCTAAGATTGACATTTCTCGAGATATAAAGCGACAACTTTGTAGTAATATGAAAAGTTTATTCGATATTTCTCAAAAATATTTCAGAGAGAGGTTGAAAAGTAATGTCAGCAAAGACGGAAGGCACAGTAATGTATGAAATCAGGTCCACAAACTTCACTTTCAGAAAATTCGGTAATAATTGAAGCACCATTCGACATGTTGGTAATCTTGACCAGGTGTAGCGAAGGAATTATGAAAATTATACAATGCTTACGGCATCATTGTGTTCAATACCATTATAGACCATTGTTAAAGGCAGGGAAGATGTGTGTTTCTTTTTTTTTAACGAATAGCCAGAATTTTTTTGGTTCGATTCTGATTTGCTGCTCAATATTTCCGCAGTACAGTTGAAATTCAATTTCAGACTTCACTTCTCTTCTGATCGTTTGGAATTCAATTAATGCAAGCTGATCTTGAGATCTTTTGTGTCTGCTCCAAGCTTTGTGCTTACGATTAAGTTTTTTTATTTTACTAGTGTTATACCAAGGCGGGTAGTTTCTTTTACAGAGGCTTTAACTTGTGGCACAACAGAGTTAATGATTCCATTCAGTTGGTGATAGAACACATTGAATCCCTTATTGAAGTCAGATACATTTTTCAAAACAACCCAATCAGTATCAGCAATTGTTTTGTAGAGTTGTGGAAGATTTCCTTTTTAATGGTTATAATAGACCGAGTAAGTTTTGGAACGAAGTTCCTTATCGCGCGTTGCGAAAGGGGGCTAGACGGAATAAATTAAGACCAAAAGTTGTACCGACACTTTTTGCTGTAGTTGTAAGCAGTGCGCCGTGCGCATGTTTCTCTGTCTGTCTCTCTCTCTCATAGAAAGCAAGCCTATTTTCGTTTCGTCTTTCTATTTCGCATTGAACAGTGTGGTGTCGCGACGATTATTTTTGTTGAGTGTATACAGGTTTTTTGTACATAATAAATAATAAAAAATAATAACAATAATGAATCCTGACAGTGTTTCTGCATAAGTTTCGGATATTGCTGATGGAGTTAGGTTAGTAGAGATTTTATACAGACAATAATAAATACGTATGTATTTTTAGCAAGTACGCATTATAACCTCTCTTTACTATTGTGCTAACCAAGTCATACGCGTTATAATCTCTCCATTATTGTGTGTTTAGCAAGTGTACGCGTCATAACTTTAATAAATTTAAAAGCAAATTATATTTTAATATTACAATATCAATGCGTATGTACTAAAATTGAGCCTACTGATTAAGTTTATATTACATTATATTTGTTAATAATAAAAATAAAAAAATAAAAATTTTATTACAATTCCTTCACTAATTAATCGAAAGGAACTTCGTTCCATCCGGGTGTCCCTTGGCACCTCTCAGTTTTATTTTTATCATTACGACTCTTACCAATTCATATGTAATCAGGAGAGTGGGATGATGATGGTCTTCTTGAATTAATATTTCGGGAGCTGTTGGTGACATGAATAATATTATTTGAAAAATAGATTTTCATCTTTTCATTGGAATATTTTAATTAGAAGGTCTCGGTCAGCAAAATTCCTATGAAAATCACAATTATAGTTTATTTGCATTTTCTCCACTGTGGTACGGAGATTATCTATATGGCTCATTAGCAAATTATCTATACTCATAAAATGATATAAGAGGCCATACTTTTATTTTCAGACCAAAAGCTTCCATACAATGTACTTCTTTTGAATGTTTCCACGTTTTGCAGAACACTTGGCGGAACTTTTCAGAGTTCCGGGTCAACAGTCAGTATTCTCAATAACTGTCAAGGAGATTTATATAACACTAAAGGTGTGACCGAAAAAATAGGATGCGTTGAAGTGATAATCATGTCGAGGTTCGAAGGTCAAAAAACAACAAAGAAAATCAACACAAGGTTATACTATTAATTGAATTTCGAAGAAATTGTATACAGGGGTGAATATAATTGATACCATTCACAAGTAAGGAATAATAACACTAGTTTACAAAAAAAATATATTATTTTTACCCAAACATAAATTATACCGAATTCGTTTTATGTCTACCCCCTCATAACAAAAATATATGAAACGTAATTTTATCACGTCAAGTTTTTTAAATATGCCCACAAAAAGTTTTGAGGCAATGATGTTTTGATCTTTTGTTAGTGATATCTAGTGTGTCATTCGTTAAAGTCGTATTTGAATAATTGCTAGGCGTTTAATTTGATTTAAAGGCCTGCGTCTCACGGCGCGAGACTTGACGAGCTCGGCTAGGGGATTGTCGAGTCTCACGTCGTGAGAACGGTCGACTCGTGAAGGATCTAGACTTGTCAAGCGTGAGCTCGAAGAGACTCAACCGTTGTCGTGAAATTCCCAAACATCAAAGGCGCGAGGCTCGACTAGCTGGCTCGTCATACGGCGCGAGGGTGTCTGTCAGCTACGACGGGAGCCCAGTCACTTCGGAGAGTAAGTTTGGTGGTGGCAGAGAAAAGTTGAGTGTTGTTTTTATTATTGTGTATTAACATGGAATGGAATTCAGAAGCAATTGTTGAATTCGCATTTTATACGAGAAAGAAAAATTATGTATATAAAAATACGCTGCTGCGAATGCTATGTTGTGTTTCCCTTCCTAGGCTCGTGTACCAACTTCTAGCCACTGATAGACGACGAGTCAGTGGGATTATACACGCCGTGAGACCGATCAGGCTTGAGATTGCACAAACCTCACTCCTATGCACTGAGCATAATCCCCCAAGCCAAGCTCGTCAAGTCTCGCGCCGTGGGACGCCGGCTTTACAAGGTCTTTAAATAGTGTGAATTAAATCCAAACAACTTTCGCTATGTTTGTGGCAATATTATCCTAACAAAGACTAAGATACGAGATCAATCACAGAAGCAGTAATTAACCTTGACAAAAAATGGGTTTCTGGAGTAGTAGTGCGTGAAAATTGTAGAAATATACTAACTAATTGGGATTCTGAAAAAAAAATTCGCTATTCGGTGCCCCAATGTGGAGAGAACCAACAAATCACGCTACGGACTGTTATTTCTGCCTAACGAAAACATTTGGTTTTAACAAGAAAAAGAAGATACACGCCAAACAAACATTATGTTAAATATAAGCCTTTGATTGATCCGAAAAATGTGATGATACCACCACTTCATATCGAACTAGGATTGATGAAAAATTTTGTTAAGGCACTTGACAAAAAATTATCTGCTTTTGCCTACTTAAAATCCGTGTTTCCCCATCTCTCTGATGCTAAACTGAAAGAAGAAATCTGTGTGGGTCTTCAGACGAGAAAGATATTGAAGGATAAATATTTTGACCGTCACGTATCCAGTGTTGAAAAAGATGCTTGGTATTCTTTTAAAGCCGTTGTTGAAAATTTCTTGCGGGCAACTATAAAACAGAGGATTATGGAAGAAATTGTATCCAATTTATTGAAGAATTACTACAATTTTTTTAAGTTCCAAATATGTAAAACAAAAATGTAATAGTTATTTAATCAACTAGTGGTGGCGTTTAATGATCGATATATTTTAACGCGATTAATACATATCAATATTTATAAATGAATCCACTATTTACAATTCAACTTAATTTTTAAATTTTAGCCATTATATTCCGAGTAGTCCAATGAACTATCGTCGTTGGGGCTCTACACTGTTTTCTAGCAAGTTATCAGCTCCCCACATTCTTTCTTCCATTTCAATCACATGTTCGACGAACTTACTCCATTTTTCGCAATCCACTGTCTTCATTCCCTCTTGCAAGAGGTATTCAACGTCTCCTATTTTAAAAGTAGTGTTGCCTTGCTACAAACCCTTTTACTTACGCCCACACCAATTCTATGGGGTTTCATTCAAAGTGGCGGAAGGCGAAGAAGTACCGTTATATTCTGTTTTGAAGCGATTTCGCCGACAACAAATTTCGTACAAAGAGGTGTATTCAACTTTACAATCTCCAGTAGCTCCTTTTTCAGCATATCTTTGTGAAATGGATCCTTAGTTAAAGGAAGCCAATGAATTATGTCATTTTCTTGCAAGAAGACGTTGGTATTTTTTCGGATTCTCTTGAGTGGTAGCTGGCATTGTCCATGATTATAACAGACCCAGGAGAAATAAGATCCAGCATTTGCTGGAAGTATACGATAAAACCATCAGCTATAATAGATATTCCTGTTTTCCCTTCGAAACTGTCTAACTGCCCTCAAATATCGTCGTCGCCAGCAGATGATTTCTTCTTTCTCTATTAAAAGTTATTTTTAACCGACGAAACCAAAAAGGAGGAGGTTCTCTATTCGACCCGTATATTTTATGTTTTTCCATCATATGTTTTTATGTATGATCGCATAACTTTTTACTGAGACGTCCGATTCCGATAATTCAGTGGATAGGGTGTACTTCGAATTTGGTCCCATTTGAATTTAAAAGATGAAATCCACCCCTAAGGGTAGCGAAATGAAGGATATTGATCACTCACCCTCTGAATTCTGGTCCGTTAACCGATTCTATCAGGCATAACTTTGTGCTGGGTTCTTCGATTTGGATTATTCTTTTTTTTAATAGATAGGGTATACCTTATATTTGGATCTCGAAAGGAATTAGCCACCCTTACGGGTAGAAAAATAGGGGATAATTGATTTTTCACTAGTGAACATTAGCACACACATACAGTTGAATGAACCTCAATATGAAAATAAAAATAATTTTGAACCTCAGTATCAAAATAAAAATTATTTCGAAGATTCATACGAACAGACAGACCCATTGAATCAAAACTGTTTTCTTTTGGAAGATATAACTACAGTAGAAAACGATCAAGCGATAGTAGAAAATCATAATTTAAATTCTAAGGACATTTCCATGAATTTGGCAGAACCACTTCAAGTATACCAAATGACTCGAAGGAAAATCCAAAATTGCCCGAATTTATGAAAAACATATTACTTAAACCAAAAATAAAAGTAAGTTCTGAATCGAAATTAGATTCACAGATTGCCAACCAAGAAATAAAAATTCAAATTCTTCTACATATAAAGAATGTAATTTTTTTAAATTAAAATCCGACGAAAATACTATTTCAGTTGACAATGACAGATCGCTACTGACATTATTCTTGTTCCGTCAAAATCAGTATATGGATGGAATGATATACAAAGTAACGAAATAAACTAACCAGAACAATGAAAATAATTTATATTACAACAAATAGTAAAAGTAGATAATCATATTATTTAACTGGTAATAGTTGAAGTAAGGTGGGTAAGTAAGTATTTTGGAAGTAATCAAAAAACAAGTAGGTAGTAATTGGTAGATTTTAGCCACAAAAATTGAAAAAAAAACTTTTTAACAAAAAATTAAACCGACGAAATACGGAACTGAAAAGTAAAAAATAAAAACTTTTTAACAAAAAAATTAAACCGACGAAAAAATCAACTGAAAAGCAAAAAATAAAATGAACCTTTTTAGTCTAAATGATAATTGAGCTCCTAAACTAATGTAAGTAACTGATTTTGAGTCGGCGCCAAACAAACTTGCAATTGAATTAGGTGAAGCGTAAAATGATGGCAGCGAGATGCACGGCTGCGTTTTGATGACTTCTTTCATAGATAATGATCTTCGATAATTGTTTGTTTGGCGCCGACTCAAAATCAGTTACTTACATTAGTTTAGGAGCTCAATTATCATTCAGAGTAAGAAGGTTTATTTTATTTTTTGCTTTTCAGTTGATTTTTTCGTCGGTTTAATTTTTTGTTAAAAAGTTTTTATCTGTTTTGAATTTTTTCATAACGAAAATTAATTTCTTTCAAAGTTTTCCACACTTTCTTCCTACCCATGGGTGGAATGAAATCATCCTTTTTCATTTCAAGACATTATTTTGTTCAAGGAAGGTATTTTTTTTAAGTGAATCGAGTCTTCTGATGGCAGTCTTTTTATCCTCATTTATTACAGTTTCATTCCTTCGTGTACTTCTATTTGGTGACCTCATGGGGCCGGGTTTACCCTCTTGCCAAAGCTTTTGGAGTGTCTAGCAGGACCATGACTGTACTCTGATCCCGATTAGAAGCCTCTTTCACCCCAAGGATAATTCTGACAACTTGGCTAGTTGTTGAATGTCCATTTCTGAAGCCGAATTGCTCAGGAGGAAAAGCTTTTACCTTTTTTCCAGAGTCAAGAGCCAGTTCAAGTTGACTATCTATCACCTTGGCGACCATACTTAGCAGTGAGATAGGGCGGTAGCTTTCCTTCTTTTCTGGATTTTTTCCTGCTTTCGGGATATGAATAATAAGAGCCGTCTTCAGAACTTCTAGGTAATGCTGGGTTTTGAGAATGGCGTTGATTATTTCACTAATTGAATGATGGCTTTCTTGGGAAATTTTTTTAGCAGAACTATTTTTGTAACAGAGATTTCCATCCCTTCATAAAAGGATTAACAATTAACTCTTTTTCCTGACTGGCAACTTCTTCCTCAATATTTTCATTAAGTTGGTATTACCTCTTCCTCTCATTGACAATTGACATTTAAAACTGAAACTAATTGTCACTGATATAATGACATATCCACCTGGCCTTTGAATTCCGACATGTGATACGTTAGAATCTAAATTAGTTTTTTTTAATAAATAAAGTTTTATTCAGAATTAAAAAATACAAAAGCAAAGTTTTAAATATAAAATAATATCAAGATGAAAATCTTGATTGAAGCCCGGGACTCGGAGTGATGGCGCATTTGCTGTTTCAGTTGGAGGAAAACCCGGAAAAACCCACAACACCATCAGAAATCAGATCATCAACTTTCTCATAGAAAAGGACACATGCTCCCTGGGAGCTGAGAGAATCAATCTTGGAAAATACACGGCAGTCATCGAAGAGGTGCCAACAATTAGAATTAGGGTGTTTGCAATATGCAGTATAGTGTCCATTGGAAATGCTGCCGCTATGATTAGATATGGCGTAGATATCATAAAGAGTATTCATTCCATCCTGAGCAGAATATTGGTCCAAATTCAAATTTTGTATGGGAAAATTAATCACATTGTCCAATTTACTGCCATCAGTCGAAGAAACACGTTTTAAATGTATAAAATTTTTGGAAATGTTTGTAAACGAATCATCTTTTTGAATTCCCTTTTCATTCCACAAGTTGAAGTATGGGCTCGCATCGTTAGTCAAAGTCTCCTCTTCTGTCAACAGTTCAATACATTGTGTTAAATTCACGACTTCGTTTGGCAAGTCTGGAATAGGGATTGAAAGTACCCAGAAAGGTTCAAAAGTAACGGAGCAGATATTACAAAAAGTACATCTCAATATAGACTTCAGCTGACCGGCAAATGTATCTACAATTTTGGAATTATGAGTAGACAGATATCTTGTCCAAGAAATGGAAGCTTTCTGATTATCATTCGTGATAACAAAATCGTTTGGTGATGGATGAATCTCTGCACTCGCCTTGTTTAAATCTTCATGTAAACCTACCAGAAGGTATCTTAGAAATTTTTCCGAATCTGCTGGGATGTTATGATCGAAGGAAGGAGCAAAATTTCTGAATAGACGGACGAAATGTGAAGTATCCACCATTTTTCGAGAAGAATCAGGATTCCAGATATTTTCCGTCAAAGATATAAAAGATTTCACTAAATTTCCTTTCATTCTTGATGTAGTAGTATTTAAATCCTCCATACAAAAACCATTCTTGAAAAATTCCAACAAAACCTTGGTGTTCGAGAGACACTGTTTCTAGCACGGCCCACTCTCCTTCCAATTTCATGAATAAAAGACAGTTATCCTATGATTAACAATGTATTCAGCTATTGTATTACTTCCTGCACCTGACTTGTAAGTACTCAAAATAATTTTTATAATTTTTCAGAAATGTTCTTATCCTAATCCTTTTAAAATTTCAACTTCATTTCATAAAGTCTTTCACATTAGTCAACTAGATGACGAAAGTCGAAAGCGCTTTGCAAACTTTATGAAAATATACACTTTATACAAAAAATATCTCATTTAAATACTGAAAAGTCTTTGACAATATCATTATGATTAAACTTTTCAAATTAACGACGAAAATCAACTGAAAAGCAAAATAAAATAAACCTTCTTATCTAATGATTAGCTCCTAAACTAATGTAAGTAATTGATTTTGAGTCGGCGCCAAACAAACAATTATCGAAGATCATTATCTATGAAAGAAGTCATCAAAACGCAGCCGTGCATCTCGCTGCCATCATTTTACGCTTCACCTAATTCCATTGTTAGTTTGTTTGGCGCCGACTCAAAATCAGTTACTTACATTAGTTTAGGAGCTCAATTATCATTTAGACTAAGAAGGTTTAATTTATTTTGCTTTCAGTGATTTTCGTCGGTTTAATTTGTTAAAAAGTTTTATTTTACTTTTAGTTCCGTATTTCGTCGGTTTAATTTTTTGTTAAAAAGTTTTTATTTTTCAATTTTTTGTGGCTAAAATCTACCAATTACTACCTACTTGTTTTTTGATTACTTCCAAAATACTTACTTACCCACCTTACTTCAACTATTACCAGTTGAATAATATGATTATCTACTTTTACTATTTGTTGTAATATAAATTATTTTCGTTGTTCTGGTTAGTTTATTTCATTACTTTGTATATCATTCCATCCTCTCATAAAATATACTGATTTTGACGGATGTGAAACAAGAATAATGTCAGTAGCGATCTGTCATTGTCAACTACGTATGTGTATGCCAATGTTCACTAGTGAAAAATCAATTATCCCCTATTTTTCTAGGGTTTTTCGAAATCCAAATATAAGGTATACCCTATCTATTAAAAAAAGGATGGATGGATGGATAATTCCAATCGAAATCCAAATATGATCAACATGAGGTATATTATCCAATAAAAAAAGAATCATCCAAATCGAAGAACCCAGTACAAAGTTATGCCTGATAGAATCGGTTAACGGACCAGAATTCAGAGGGTGAGTGATCAATATCCTTCATTTCGCTACCCTTAGGGGTGGATTTCATCTTTTAAATTCAAATGGGACCAAATTCGAAGTACACCCTATCCACTGAAAAAAGAATTATCGGAATCGGACGCCTCAGTAAAAAGTTATGCGTGATCATACATAAAAAAATATGATGAAAAAAAAAATATACGGGTCGAATAGAGAACCTCCTCCTTTTTGGTTTCGTCGGTTAAAAAATATACGGGTCGAATAGAGAACCTCCTCCTTTTTGGTTTCGTCGGTTAAAAAGTGAGTAAAGAGTACCCCACGCTTTTTTTTACATAAATGAAAATTTTTTGGTCAATGACTTTATTCTTATTATGTTCAATTTTTTAGTCCTTATTGCCATATATGCGTATTTTTCAGTTTTTTCAAACTATAATTTTATTTTTAACTTTCAATTCCATATTACTAGAGAAGGCTACGGGAGAAAAACTCTTCGATCGATTCATCCACACGAGATGGAAGTTATTGATAACTAAGTTTTGGCGAATATGCTGAGAACCAGTGCATTCGCCATATCTTTGAATTATAAATTATGCTGAGAACGATATCAGTGCATTCACCATATTTTACTAGTAGCCACTGCAGAGTTCCCCAATATTCATCTCTTGGCTGCATCATCAGATCCAAGATACCAAATTATAGTATTGTCATCCAAACTACATATACATACCAAGTTTCATTTTGATATGACAATTAGAAGTAGGTAGAAATTGACTTCCAAGATTTGATTACATTGTTTGTTAGTTACAAGTAAAGCTAATAAAAGCGTGTTAAATTTGGTATTTGAGATCTTTGTTACAAACAAAGAGATACGTGTTTTTGGAAAACTCAACTCCTAAACGGGTGAAATGGAGTGAAAGTTTGTATGTGGGGTTCCGTTAGTTTTGAAGTTGCGTATGAAATTTATGAACTCGAAATCCAGGCGGGCGAAGCCGCGGGCTTAAGGTATTTCAAATATTATCGAGTCTGAAATGTTGAGTACTTTGGCCAACCATGACAGATAATTAACATAACAGTGCAACGAAAACCCCCAAGCAATAATAGAATTGAGCAGCTAGTCTCCCTATAATAATGATATTGGGTTCCATATTTGTTTTTCCTTCTCTCCACCCATTAATCGATATCGAAGAAGCATGATCTTTTCACGTAACCATAGTTCAAATGTCACCGGGGTCCAGTTGAATAACCCGATTGAATAACCAGAAAACGAAATTGCCGAACAAATATTCGCCGTCACTCTTTTATTGCATCCTCAAGAAACGACACAAACTGTGGCTGTATTTTTTTTGTCGGTTATATAAATAACACCTACGTAGAGTAAATCGTATTCGACCTATAAACGGGATAGAAAGGATGATGATGCTTATTTATTGCAGACACGATTGAGGCGCCGCCTAATGGAACAAGATTCTTCAAGTCATTGCCTTGTACGTACTTATACATGGTGCGCTAGAATTACACATCTTAGGTATTAGCCAGAAAAGCAGTTATTCTCTGATAAATATTTCAGCCAACACACACCTGCTATTCAATTAGATTCCAAAATTATGAATATATTTTTGACAGAAAATTAAACAGAGCGGGTAGTCTACTCGACAAGTTGAAAATGGTCTAAAATAGAGACACTGCTCTTAAACTTATGTGTGATAGCTCCTTGGATCTGGAATAACGCCTAGAAAAATGTGCCAGAAGCGTGTATTAGCACATAAAAAATTGAAAAGTTATAAACAATTGAAGATGAAAAAAAAGTGGCATTTGGTTTTTTGCCAATATTTCATAAACTATTAATATTTGAGAAATTTCAAAAAAAGATTCTGAAAGGAGAGGAAATTTCCAATGAAAAACTCCCAGCTTCCGGAACTCTATCTCTATTATTTATAATTTTTATTTAACGCTGAAAATGGGTCTACGAGCGACATTTTTAGGTTGCGCGCGCGGCGTCAAAAGCGAGTACGACACATTAATTTATTTATTTAAGGTATTAAATAATTTTTTTTTAAATTTGACAAAATTATGGTGTATTTGGAACACTATAAATAATTCATTCCCGTTGGAAATTTTACTTAAAGTTGATTTTTCAACAAGTTAAACGATTGTTAACAAACAAAATTTTCTCGAACTTCTGTATTGATTGTAAAGGAAAGAAAATTTTTAAATAATTGTCCTATAAACTTTTCGCTCCGTAGAGCCTTTCTTATATACATACTTAACAAGATCACGCCATAAAACTTGAAAAAATATTCATACTTTGTTTATAATAATTTTTGTACTTGAACAAAAAAAAAAACCAAGTAATGTGTTAAAAAAAGTTTTTTCTTTATCATCATATTCTCGTTTTTTCATTAATACAAGATATAAATTTATTTGCAAAAAAAAAATTTTAGCCATTTGTTGATAAATTTTTTATAAACAAATTGATTATTTCAATATTTTTGGTAAAAAAAAATCACAACTTCATCATATTACAAATATTATGATTTTTGAAAAAAATATTTTTATTTAATAACAATTTTTAATAGTTTATAATCGTTTTTTTTATATTTCTATTGTTTAAATATAATTTTTTAAAATCAATTTTTATCTATATTTTTTTTAATTTTTTTTCTGAAACTTCTAATATTTACAAAAACAACCATATATAACAAAGTATAGAAAACAATTGTTTCCAATTTTTTATTGTACTTGGGAATTGGAATTGGGAAAAATTGGGAATTTTTTTTGGGAAAAATTGGGTTTTTTTTGTAAATTCTAGTAGTTTCAGAAAAAAAAAAAAAATTAAAAATTTGTTTATAAAAATTGGTAAGTTAATAAACAATAAAATTGTTGATAAAAAAAATTTTTTTTTGTTACTCTATAGAGGACTGTTGATTATGATTTTTAGAAGAAAAATAATTTCCTAACTAATTATTTAAACAATAGAAATATAAAAAAACGATTTTTTCAAAAATCATAATATTTGTAATATAATGAAGTTGTGAGGAAAAACATTTAAAAAATATTGAAATAATCAATTTGTTTATAAAAAAATTATCAACAAATGGCGGGAAACATTTTTTTTGCAAATCAATTTAATCTTGATTAATGAAAAAACGATATGTGATTAAAAAAAAATAAAAAACTTTTTAACAACATTACTTGGATTTTTTTGTTTTTGTTCAAGTCAAAAATTATTATAAAAAATATGATTTTTTTTTTTAATGGTTATTTTTCAAGTATGTATATAAGAAAGGCTCTACGAAGCGAAAATTTTTTACGACAATTATTTAAACATTTTTTTTCATTTACAATTAAGACAGAAGTTCGAGAAAATTTTGTTGGTTAACAATCATTTAACTTGTTGAAAAATCAACTTTAAGTAAAATTTCCAACGGAAATAAATTATTTATAGTGTTCCAAATACACCATAATTTTTTCAAAAAAAAAAAAGTATTTAGTATCTTAAATATATTGATTAATTGTCGTACTCGCTTTTGACGCCGCGCGCGCAACCTAAAAATGTCGCTCGGAGACCCATTTTCAGCGTTCAATTAAAATTATAAATAATGGATATAGGGAGCTTGGAGTTTTTTATTGGAAATTTTCTCCTCTTTCAGAATCTTTTTTTGAAATATCTTGAATATCAATAGTTTATGAAATATTGGCAAAAAACGAAATGCCATTTTGTTTTCATCTTCAATTGTTTATAACTTTTGCAATTTGTTATGTGCTAATACACGCTTTTGGCACATTTTTCTAGGCGTTATTCCGGATCCAATGAGCTATCACACATAATTTTAAGAGCGGTATCTCTATTTTAGACCATTTTCAACTTGTCGAGTAGACTAGGGGGTGTGGGAAGAATACTTTAAAACACAAACAGAATATAACAGCCCTATCAGAGGAGAGCAAATGAAAGCATGTAGGAAGTTCTGTGAGAACATCGAGCAAACCTTAGAAAGTACAAAGAAACTATAGAGCTCATGCTGCACGCATAGTTCCCAGGATCAATTATTGTCGTCACAGCAATGAAACCCCTATAGCCAAGCGGATAATAACCTACTCAAAAGTTGTATGGACAGTAAATTATTTCAACTGATTGTTGATTATGGGGGAATTGATTTGGATGTACCTCCCCTCGGTACCAGGATCCATAAGATCTTTCGTACATTACCCTTCATCTATTCAAGGCCCGGAAATCCGAGATTCCTTGCGAAGCTTATCAGTTTTCTAGGAGCTAAGTTCCTGATGTCTGAGGGCGTTAGTAAAACCCCTTCGAGGAACTTGACCCTTTTGCCAAAGAGATTCAGCTGAGGAAACTGCTGAGTTTCGTCAGAGAAATCGACATGCCCAGGTGATTCTCAGATCACGTGGGCGCACAATACCCACGTGCACGGGTTCTCCGGAACCAGCCTACCATGTGCGTAGAAGAAGAAGACCCTTTTGCAAAACATCGCTTGGCAGTTGCAAATCGGGTGTTCTGTAGTTTCAGCGAAGTTCTCGCAGTAACAGCAAAGTTCACTGTCTAATTATCCATCTATTACACTCAGTAATTATTGATTAATTAGTCTCTTTAAGACGTTGATGACTGCTACCCAATTTTGGATGTTCTTGTTGAATTTACTATAATGTTTTTTCCATTGTTGTTCAATTAGGTAACTCATTGATCTATCTTCATTTCGAATATTGTATATAAATTTAGAGTATTTAAATTTTTTTTTTTTTTTTTTTTTTATTTTTTTTTATGGTTAGTTAAAAACAGCTCTTGCTGACACTTCCCTTTCATCATTTTAACTCTGTTTATTATTCCATGCCACTCTGTACCTTTCTTTTATTTTTAACTAAAATGATGAATAAAGCCGCTTTATTATTATTATTATTATTATAACGACATAAACATGTTCAAGTAGGCTCATTCTAAAAATATTTCTATTTATATACAGGACGTCCCAAATTAGATACATAACTGAGTTATTGAACGGCAACTAAATTGTCGATATAACAGATGTAGTACAATGTCCAGGGTGGCTTGAGTCGGGGAAGTAGTTGTTTTCTGTTAGACGTAACTTCATTTTCATCGTGGATTTTTCAATTCACAGAAAAATCTTTCTATTCAATATCCAATTGAGAATGTTTCCCTTTTCAACATGAATACCCCACAAGAGGTTATCTTGAACGATGGAAGATAGTGACTAAAGTTTATCTTTCAGTCGCAGATGATTCCACATCTGATTTTATGAACATCCTGTTCATATTTTCAAACGAATCGTCACCATCATGTTCGACACAAGCTGCTAGTCTTCTAGTAAATGAGCCTCGAACTCTAGCAAGCATTGGATTCCGTGTACCTATTTTCATATCATCTGCAGTTGTTGTACTACGATCTCTGAAAACCCTTTCCTTCACGTATTCGTATACGTGAACAAAGAACTACTAATTTTTGAACCACCTGGTATATCGCAACGAAATTTGGAGGACTCAAAAAGGAGATAAAAACCTACTTTTTCATGAAAAATCACAGCTGAAAGTTTCAAAATGGCGGCTGAGCGCCATCTTCAATAATTTTTTTAAATGGAACACTCCGTATATTATTCCATTTTCGAAATCTGCTCATAATTCTCAACAGTTTTCTCTAATACATTTTACTCCTAAATTCAATTGTTTTCGAAATATTAACGTTTGAAAAGTGACATGTTGGTCATTTCAAACCCAACCAAAAACACTAATGTTGCTTTCAATCAAGTTTGCATTGGAAAAAAAACGTTGTCGCGGTAACAACTTGTCTACTGTCAAACTGAACTGCTCACTGTCAAATAGTCCATTGTGCGCCTAAATCCTTTTATGAAAAGTGTGATCATAGCTCGTAGTTTAGACGATAAATTTGAAGCAGTTTTGATATTTGGAGAAGCTGGAAGAAATTATCATGTAGCAGTCCGTATGTTTAATGATAGATTTCCCGAGAATCCTATTTCAAGGTCATATTTGCGCAAACTTTTAAATAAGCTCCAAGCAACTGGTACGCTGAAAGATGCTCCACGATCAGAAAGACCGCCTCTTTCAGAAGAAAAAAAGTTATAAATTGTTGCTGAAATGGTAATCAATCCAACTCAGTCGACGTCTGCAGTTGCTGAATCCTGTGGAGTAAGTTCCAAAAGTGTCCAAAGAGTCTTACAAAAAGAAAAGTTTCATCCCTATAAAATGAAAATCATGCATGCTCTCACGGAGGATGATCCAGACCGGAGGGTTGAATTTTGTGTTAACAAGAACAATTGAAGGAGAACGGGGCTTCCTAAAAAGTGTATGTTTCGCAGACGAATGCACGTCTTTTCTTCATGGAAAAGTCAACAAACAGAATGTACGATACTGGAGGGATACTAATCCGCATATTTTTAGAGAGGGACATACCCAGTTTCCTAAAAAGGTGAATGTTTGGGCGGGGATTTTGGGCAATCGCGTTGTTGGACCGATTTTCATCAGAGGCAATCTTACAGACGTTCTTTACAGAAATCTTTTAGAAACTGAAATTGAACCTCGAATAAGACAAATTGTATTAAACAATCAGGAAGAGTTTGAAAATCGTGAAATCATATTTCAGTAGGATGGGGCACCTCCCCATTTCCATCGCATGGCTAGAGAGTTCCTCGATACAAACTTTCCTGGCCACAGAATGGCCACCAAGATCTCCGGATCTTACACCTCTAGATTTTTTCCTTTGGGGGTATCTGAAGTCGAAAATCTACGCCACTGAATGCCCAACAATAGAAGAGTTGGAACGCAGAATAAAAGATACATGTGAAGAAATAGATGAACAGACTTTCATCAACGTGAGAGAAGCTATTTATAATAGAGCACTTTATTGTCAAGATTGTCAAGACATTGAACACTTGATGAAATAATTGTTGGGGTTGAATGAAAGTGTTATACAAAAATAAATTATAATTTTTTAGCTAACTAATTTGTTTTGATTGTGAATTTACAGAACACATTCCTAGGCTTCGAGATTTTCCGGTAAGCGGTACTGTTTATCCTTAATATACTTTCTTTACGCCTCTCATTAGTCGAATTCATGAAGAGATTCAACTACAAATTAATAACAACGTTTAGTTAGCAAAATGTTTTACCGGAAGTAACCAAAATCCATACTTTTTTTAAACCGGAATGTCACTTTTCAAACGTTAATATTTCGAAAACAATTGAATTTAGAAGTAATGTGTATAAGAGAAAACTATTGAGAATTATGAGCAGATTTCAAAAATGGAATAATATACGGGGTATTACATTCAAAAAAATAATTGAAGATGGCGCTCAGCAGCCATTTTAAAACTTTTAGCTGTGATTTTTTCATGAAAAGGTAGGTTTCTATCTCCTATTCAAGCCCTCCAAATTTTGTTGCGATATACCAGGTGGTTCAAAAATTAGTAGGGGGGAACGGACTTTAGACGAGCACTGTATAGTAGTAAGGTCTGGGGATCGCGATGGCCAAGGATTAGTACCTCTTTTGCCTATCCAACGATTAGGATAGGATTGATCTAAAAATGCTCGCACTATTATATGGTTATACACTGCAGCACCATCTTATTGCAACCACATGGTCATTCTGGTGTTCAAATCCACTTTTTCTAACATTCTGGGAAGATGTTCGCGAAATGTAAATATCTTTCAGCATTCAGCACATTTTCGAAAAAGTAGGGTCCAATAATGTGATTTCCAGTAACTCCTCCCCAAACATTAAGCGACCATCGCTTTTGGTGATCAACAGTCCTCAACCAGTGGGGATTTTCGATTGCATAATAATGCATATTATGTCTGTTGCTTCATCAGAAAACAGAATTTTCTGTATTACAAACCGCTTCAATCATGCCATTCATTCAAGTACAAAACGCAACTATATTTGCAAAATCATTACCATATAATTCTTGATGTAAGTTCAGATGATGAGGGTTATGTTTCATTTTTCATTTCATTGTTTTCTACTATCTGCATATGAAGACTCCAACAACGTTGATGATCAACAGTGTCAAAGGCATTCGCAAGTTTTATAAATTCACCAATGGTAGGTTGGCTGTTGTCGATCGTGTTAAACATTTTTTCAGTAAAAAACCCAATGGCTCCCTCTCTGCATGAGTTGACTCAATAATAATTTATTTCTCATTGGAGAATATACACAATTTTAAAGACAGCATATAATGATTTTTTTTACAATTGTCAAATGCTCTGCGATAGTAGATAAATTTGTCACACTTTCCAGTTATGAAACGGTTAAATGAAACCGTGATATATTTTTTTTCACAGTCATGTTTTAGAAAGGTGCATTTCTCATAATCGATTCTGAATAAAAAAATTAACAATTCTGCATTTAAAAAATGAAAGTGAGTAATTGAACCGTAAGGTCAGAAGGCCATGAGCGGGTTACTATTTGTATATGTCAGTTTAAAATAGAAATGTGTGCATTATTTAAAAAAGATGTGAAACCATTTGATGTTATCATAGCAAAAACTCTATTATTCATATACCTTTAGATATAGACTTTCAGACATAAGAACCAAAGCCAAGGTCAGCGAGTCGGAGAGTTTTTTGTTTTCGACTGGCTGTAGGCTTTTTAGTACTCTGAACACATTCCACTCATATATTAGTCCGGTCAATTTAGACCAAAAAATGAGAGTGAAGTTACATAAAGTCCCAACAAGCTGAATTTTTGTGAAGTTGTTCAAAACATAATTACAAACAATGTCTAGAAGTTCCCCATCATTCCCCTGTAAGGAAAAAATTTAATTCAAGGTCAAAGGTCAAAAAAATGAGTTTTTCGCGATTTTCAGCAAAACGGTAAGTTTTATCATGAAAGTATCTCAGACAAAAATTGTAGATCATAAAATTATCTATAAAAAAAGTATCAATACTTTTTTTCTTACGAGCCACCGTTTCTGAGATATAACGATTCTAAAAGTTATAAAAGTTGTTATCGTCATAATATGCATGAGTACGCCACGTATATACATCTAGAGTTGTAAAATTTTATATAATATATATATATATATATTAAATGTTTAAATATTTTTCTATCGGTCATTGTAACTTATACTTACAATATAAAATATACATAAGTTTTAACTACAAGAATATCAGGTAAAAAGAAACCCAGTCCCTCAATCTTTAAGCCAGTGTAACTTCGAGACATCTGTCTCTTGTTTCATTGTGTACGTGGCTAGGGTCTTTACCTGCTATAATAAATGAAATACCGTTAGTCTCTGTAGTGTGATTCAACTCAACAAGAAGTTATTACCAACAGCATCCGCTTTCTTCTTTCTATGTACGGAGCTCCTAAAAAAACTACCTGTTTAGATAAACATCGATATGCATGTTTCGTTAAAAATACTAAAAATAAAAAACAAGTTCAATTAGCTTGTCTTCCTCCAACCTCAGTTGCTGCTCACCAACATCTTCTTCGAGTATATTACCAAGTTCAAGTGTGGCTTGGTTATCAGCTAGACCCTACAGACTGGGGTTGGAAGTTGGTCAACAATATATTAGAGCCAGTTCAAACTTTACTTCCACCTGCGCCGGAAAACTGCTGAACACTATTTTTTGCAACTGAAAAAGGGATGCAGTGCTAAATGTGGTTGCAAAAAAGTCGGTCTGTCTTGTTCTTTGGCATGCACAAATTGTCAAGGCCGGTCGTGCTCTAATATTGAATCACAAACAATGGAGGATTCGTTTGACTCCGACGAAGTATCATGCGATACATCGCTATTGACGCAATTTACTTGCATCCAAAATGAAGATGAAGAAGAAGCAGGAGAAGAAGAACAAGAAGAAGATCAAGAAGAAGAACAAGAATTTGAAACTTACGAATAAGACGAATAAACTTCAACACTTTTTTTTCATTTACATCGCTTTTATCTTTCCCAATCTTTGAAAATTTCCGTTATTTTGCAATAGTTTTACTTTAAACAGGATCACAACTGACCCGTGGAGTAGGCCTACTGGGGAAACCACGTTAACAAAAACGCGCTAAGTACACTACCTCATAGGTGGCGTGGAAACGTGTGCATATTATGACGATAACAACTTTTATAACTTTTAGAATCGTTATATCTCAGAAACGGTGGCTCGTAAGAAAAAAAGTATCGATACTTTTTTTATAGATAACTTTATGATCTACAATTTTTGTCTGAGGTACTTTTATGATAAAACCTACCGTTTTGCTGAAAATCGCGAAAAACTAATTTTTTTGACCTTGAATTAAATTTTTTCCTTACAGGGGAATGATGGGGAACTTCTAGACATTGTTTGTAATTATGTTTTGAACAACTTCACAGAAATTCAGCTTGTTGGGACTTTATGTAACTTCGAATGTCTAAATTGACCGGACTATATTAATAATAGTAATAATACAATAATTATTGGAAAATATTAGAAAATTGAATGCATTGTATTAAAAATACCGGAAAAAGTGAAATGTTTACCTATACCAATATTTCCTGTTTACATATGATTGTATACAAGCGAACATAAGGCGCGTGGGATTTCCTCAGTTGAGAAATATGTGAAAGCATATACGAGATATCACACTAGAACAAGAAAACTTAACTTAGATTAGAATAAAATTAATAGTACTGAAATATATTCATATCTCAGGCAGATTTCTGATGCTATTGAAATTAGTAAATTTTTTGAAATTCTTCTCTGAATAGTTTTCGCGAGTTTATTTCATGTACCAACTATTTTTTGTTTTATTTTTCGGAAGACATTTCAACGCTTAGCAGCAATGTGAGCGAAACTTCTCTGTAATTTTTTTTTGTTGCCAGGTATTTTTATGAAGTTCCCAGTTTTTTGTCCAGTATCTATGATAGATGTTTTTCAATGCAGCTTTGTGAGAATAAAAGTGCAACCCCACCTATCTTAGCGAAGCTCTCTATACTGAGTATGTCTTGAGTATTCGTGAAATATTATTCAGAAATCAATTTCAGAAAATAATATTTCACGAATATTCAAATCATACTCAGTAGAGGAGATGGGATAGTTGGGGTCTTTTATGAGAATGATTTTTAAAATTTTGTAAATTTTCTAGTTTATGTGGATGATTTGCTGATTTTTTCCAATGATGTGAGAACAACGAAAAATCTAAAAGAAGAATTGAAGAAAAAAATCCTTGAAGAAGCAAAGTATTGTAGTGGACTCCGAATTACAAGACGAAAAATAGTCACCTAAGAATGAACAAGAACGTGTAGAAATGATGAAGATACCGTACAAAAAGCAGTTGGTAGTATTTTTTACGTTTCACAAGGAACTAGGCCGGACATCACGTACGCTGTCAACACCGTTAGTCAATTCAACAAAAATTTCGGAAAAGCAGTCAAAAGAATTCTGCGATATCTTAAAGATACTGCGGAACGCAAAATTGGCATTCACAGGAGAATCTGAACAGGAAATAATAGGATATTGTGACTCTGATTAGGCAAATGATATGGACAACATGCACTGGATATGTATTTCTTAACCAAAGGGGACCGATTTATTGGAATTCGAAGAGACAGCCTACCATTTTGTTATAGACAACCGAAGCAGAGTATATGGCATTGTCTGCAGCTACGCAAGAGGCTATTTGTTTTTTTTTTTTATGTTCTGGTTCCCACGAAAAGGGATATCCTGTAATGTTCAGAGAACATCGTGGGAACCAAGGGAAGGAAGGTAGGAGGTGGTGTTCTTCTTAAATTTCTGGAGGTTGTATGCTAGGCAATGAGTTCCAAAGCCTCGCTGTTCGTTGGATGAACGAGTCTTTGAAAGTGATGTTCTGCAGGTCTCCAAAGTGACCACGAAGGGGTGTGATGACTGAACTTGACGGGTTAGTCTCGAAGAGACTGCCAAAGCAGGAACGATTGTTGATATTTCAGAAGAGCATCGCCCATGAAAATATCTATAAAATAGAGACAAATCGCCAGACAAGTGAGCGAGTTTGTAAGCGAGGCATCACCGACGAGACGAATTGCCCTTTTTTGGACAGAATCCAAAAGCCTCAGGATATGTTTGGGTGCCGCGCTCCAAATATGGGAACAGTATTCCAGGACAGGTCGGATCTGTGCCTTATAGATCATAAGCAGCTGGGTGGGGGTGAGATAGCTCTTGGCACGAAACAAAAAACCAAGTTTTTGGGATGCACTTTTGGCAATGGACCTCACGTGATTTTCCCAGGAAAGGTTATTGCTGATAGTAATACCAAGCATCGATATGGATGACTTCAGTGGTATGGTTACTCCTGACAAAGTTATGTTAGGCACAGTGAGATCGACTTTTCTAGAGAAAAGAAATGCTTGTGTTTTGTTTGCATTGAATTCTACCAAGTTATTAGATCCCCATTCGAGAATTGTTGCTAAGTCCATATTTATATTATTAACATTTCTTCCTCGTTCATTTCTGGTTTCACGGGCTGATATAGGGGCCCTGGAAGAGAAAGCGGTATGGAGGGTACTATCATCGGCAAAGCTGTGTACTGGACATGAAGTTGCTTTCAACAGGTCGTTGATGTGAAGTAGAAATAGTGTTGGTGCGAGAATAGATCCTTGCGGAACACCAGCATTTATGAGTAGAGTGTCAGATGAAACTCCATGGACCACTTCATTGAGAGGCCTGTTTGAAGAGAAAACTAGCAAGCAGAGAACACAGCTGAGGGGCAAGCCATAAGACGGAAGCTTGGCGAGGAGTCCCTGGTGCCAAACTCGATCGAACGCCTTGGAGATATCTAATGCCACAGCTAAAGTTTCTCCATACTTTTCAATAGATAGCTGCCATATATGTGAGACGTAAGCGAGCAGGTCTGATGGCGGAAGCCATATTGCCTATCGTTGACAATTCCTGAGTCTTCCAGATATTTCATGAGCTCGATGTTGATGGCTTTTTCCATGACCTTGAAATAATAGATAGCAGTGCGATAGGTCTGTAATTTGCTAGGTAGGGCCTTTTGCCTTTTTAGGGACTGGCTGTACTCTTGCAATTTTCCAATTGGACGGAAATACCCCCAAATTGTAAGAGTGGTTGAACAACTTGCAAAAGAACAGGTGTTAGTTTGGGGCGCATTTTTGAGAACAATTGGCGGGATTCCGTCAGATCCACAGGCTTTGTTGGTGTTGAGACCCAGCAAAATCTTTCTGATAGTACGTTGGCGAAAGGTGATCTCGGGCATGTGACTGTCAATAGGTGTAATGTTCGGGGGTTGTTTTCCCGATGAATCCAGAGTGGAATTTCCAGCAAATAGGTGCGCAAAGATATTGGCTTTCCTGGGCAGTCGTTGCTAGTGTTCCATCTTCTTGGTTAGAGGAGGAAATGAGCTGGAAGTGAAGTTTCTTCCACAGCTTTGAAAGACCAAAATGAACGGGATCCGTTAGGACATTCAGCAAGTTTTGATCTTATTTTGGCATTGTGGGCATCTTTGAGCATTCTATTGTCTCTTTGCATATGCCTCTAGCCTCGACATATGCTGCTCTGGTCTCAGAGCCCGGATTTTTAGCCATCGATGGTATGCTGCCTGTTTGGAAGCCACAGCTCTAGAGCAGTTTCTGTTAAACCAGGTCTTATCGGATGATGTTCTTCTTTCGGTATTCGGTATGTAGGTTTGCATCCCCAACATGATGATTTCAGAAATTGTCTCAGCACATCGTGTTGGATCTACTGAAAAGAAACAAACTCTCTCCATGGAAACGCTGAGAAAAACATACGAAGACCTTCCCAGTCGGCCGAATTGTAATGCCACATGAGACGGGGTGGTATTGTGCAGCCGATGGTAAATGGAAAGAGCATGTTGTGGAGATGAGGGTGTGATCAGAGTTTCCAAGTGGGCACAAACTTCTATTCTATACGGGTCAGGATTGGTGGTGAGGAAAAGATCTAGTGTATTGGCAGACTGGTTGTTGACATCAGGGATGCGGGTTGGTAGCTCGACTAGTTGTTCTAGACCATGAGTGATGGCGAGGCCCCGGCTTGACGACCCGCATCATCTGTTTTGTTAGAGAATTTGAGCCAGGCAGCGTTATGTACATTAAAGTCTCCCATGATTATGGTTTCAGCTGTTGGATGGTTCTCCGAATATAGTCCAGTTTGGAGTGATAAAAACTCAAAGAGGTCGTTATATGAAGGTTGCGTTGGTCGAAATGTAAAGGCAGCAGAGGAACTTAGTCAGTTTGGTATCAGATAGCTTGAACCACATCACATCAAAGTCTTTCGGTTCCAAACTCTCTTCACGCTGGCATGAAAGGTTAGCCTTAGCGTAAAGGCAGACTCCACCTTGAACCTGAATCGAGAATGGAGTTCGTAACCAGGACAAGGCATATGGACCTTGTTGGTGGACGAGTTTACTTGTGTTTCTGTTAGAGCCAGAATATCCGGTTTTTCGTCTGTAGGTGATGGTGGACGTCATTGATGTTCTTGTTGAGTCCGGGATGTTGCAAAATTAATCTTTAATGTTGAGTCCCTCGAGTACCTCTCGCCCGGAAACCGAATGGAGAGGTATTTGCTTCCGGAGTGTTTTACTCTAGGAGACTTCATCATTATATTATTAGGATGCACCTGAAAATGAAGGAGGAATTGGGGAAAAGGAAAGAGGGAGACCGGAAAGTATCGACCGAACACTGAAACATGGAATGATCCATTTCACAGCACACAAAGTCGATATGGTGGTATTTCACCGGGCGATGAGACCATCTTCCACCTACGGTTATCCTTTTAGTCGCCTCTTACGACAGGCAGGATTTACCATGGGGCTATTCTAAAGCCGACCCCATACAGTCAATTCGAAAATAATTTTGGCCAAACATATCCAAGCCGCCAGTTCTAATTATACTGTGAAAATAAAAGTGCAATAAATCTTGCCACAAGTGATGGTTATCGTGCAAGGACCAAGCTCATTGATATTCGTCATCATTTCGTAAGGCAGAAATTCATATTCAACATGTTGGAACAGAAGAAATTATTGCTGATATTTTAACCAAAGCAATATTCAAAAGCAAGCATGAAGTTTGTACGAAAAATATGAACATTGATGTGGAACTGTATTTTAGCGGGGGTGTTGGGAAATGAAAATACAGAACGTCCTGTATGACATTAGATACTGGTAGTAACTGTCCTACTTTTGTTTAATATGTCAATAGATGTTATAGAGTTTTCCATGTATTTAGTTTTGCACTATTAGTTGTTAAAGTGGTCCCTATTTGATTGCAATTACCATTTGCTGTTGTCCTCGTTGCATTCTCAACATTACCGATTCAAGGCATGGACTCAATTATAAACACTACTTTCAATCATTGTGTTTTTGTCAAATAATTTTAAGAAATAAAAAATTGCCATTTTTCTAGATGTGTCTATATTTTTGCTGTATAATATACTGAATGAAGCATTGTTGCCTTATAGCAAAAGCACTCCACATCTGCATAAAAAATTCCTTGCGCTAAAGCGCTCTAGATTTTTATACAGTGCTCGTCTAAAGTCCGTTCCCCCCCTACTAATTTTTGAACCACCTGGTATATCGCAACCAAATTTGGAGGGCTTGAATAGGAGATAAAAACCTAACACTTATTTAACCCCAACAATTATTTCATCAAGTGTTCAATGTGGCCCCCTCCTCAATCTTGACAATAAATTGCCCTATATAAATAGCTTCTCTCACGTTGATGAAAGTCTGTTCATCTATTTCTTCACATGTATCTATTATTCTGCGTTCCAACTCTTCTATTGTTTGACATTCAGTGGCGTAGATTTTTGACTTCAGATACCCCCGAAAGAAAAAAATCTAGAGGTGTAAGATCCGGAGATCTTGGTGGCCATTCTGTACTTCCCCTGCGACCTATCCATCGCCCAGGAAAGTTTGTGTCGAGGCACTCTCACTCTCACTTCACCTTTTTAGGGAACTGGGTATGTCCCTCTCTAAAAATATGTGGATTAGTATCGCTCCAGTATCGTATATTCTGTTTGAAAAAACGTGCATTCATCTGCGAAACATACACGTTTAAGGAAGCCCCGTTCTCCTTCAATTGTTGTTGTTGACCACTCACAAATTTCAACTCTCCGATCTGGATCATCCACCGTGAGAGCATGCAGGATTTTCATTTTATAGGGATGAAACTTTTTTTTTTAGGACTCTTTGGACACTTAGTCCACAGGATTCAGCAACTGCAGACGTCGACTGAGTCGGGTTGATTACCATTTCAGCAACAATTTCTACCTTTTTTTCTTCTGAAGGAGGCGGTCTTCCTGATCTTGGAGCATCTTTCAGCGTACCAGTTGCTTGGAGCTTATTTAAAAGTTTGCGCAAATATGACCTCGAAATAGGATTCTCGGGAAATCTATCATTAAACATACGGACTGCTAGATGAGAATTTCTTCCAGCTTCTCCAAATATCAAAACTGCTTCAAATTTATCGTCTAAACTACGAGCCATGATCACACTTTTCATAAAAGGATTTAGGCGCTCAACGGACTATTTGACAGTTAGCAGTTCAGTTTGACAGTAAACAAGATGTTACCGCGACAATGATTTTTTCCAATGCAAACTTGATTGAAAGCAACATTAGTGTTTTTGGTTGGGTTTGAAATGACCAAAATGTCACTTTTCAAACATTAATAATTCGAAAACAATTGAATTTAGGCGTAAAGTGTATCGAAGAAAACTGTTGAGAATTATGAGCAGATTTCGAAAATGAAATAATATACGGGGTGTTCTATTTAAAAAAATTATTGAAGATGGCGCTCAGCCGCCATTTCAAAACTTTTAGCTGTGATTTTTTCATGAGAAAGTAGGCTTTTATCTCCTATTTAAACCCTCCAAATTTCGTTGCGATATACCAGGTTCAAAAATTAGTACGGGGGGGGGGACTTTAGACGAGCACTGTATATGCAGACCTTTCGTGCTATTGCTAGGCAACAATGCTTTCGTATATTATATTGCCAACATTTTTGGCCGGCAAAATATTAGGTCTTGTTATATTATAAATAAAAAAATCTACGCGTTGCTAGAGACCACTTTTATCACTGGCGTACCACAAAACGTTCAATTTTGCCTATACCAGAATGTAGCGAATGACGAACCAAACATAATATATGTCTATTTATATGGCTAATCTTCCCAACCTTGTGCGTTATAAGATCATTTATAACAGTCATTAATTATCATTAGCGCTGCATCGACGGCCTTTTTCACAATAGCTTTGAAAATGTATACACACATCTTCTAATTGCCTTTCTAAGGTTATGTGCCCAAATTGATCTCCATTGTGTTATATATAGTTCTTCGTTTTCACAAACAGGAAATGGTGAGGTAACATCTGTAAGGTAATTTTCTTTAATTTATTCCCGACTGCCATTGTTTATCGCACAAAACAATCGAGAGCAATTTACTCAGACGCATAAAACACAGTCTTCTCACATAACATTTCATTTCCAGGACGACGATTGGCGTATTGGTTTACAATTTGTTCGGTATTCAGGACTGTGAAAGTAATTAACTGAAAGTTCTTTGCCGGGGAAAATTGTTTATTTGTTTTTTTTGCCAACACTTGAAGCAGTTTCAGCAGAATTGAAGCTGAATCATTAGTTGAATTTTCTCAATAATGATATGGGGATGGAAGAAAAATGTTTATTGCCAATTGGTGTGATTGGTAGGATGTAATGGTTAATTATGCATCAATAGGGTTGTATGGACTGCAGCGTGTGATTTTTGCAGGGTCTGCTAACCGAAACCACAAATGTGCGGCTGGTTTCTGTTTGTTGACTCCGTTGATTTGTCGTTTTCTACCAAGTGTTGTTCAACCTTGCACTTCTTCACCGTTCTGATGAGGGCCGAAAGCCCGAAACACGTCTCTACGGTTAACAGTTTTCTTTGAGGGCTATTTCCATTAATTTTTTTCCATTTATATATATATACTTATACACACTTATATAGCTGTACAATTATACGAAACTGCATACTGTCTCTACCAATTCTCTGAATAGTACTCTTCCAAATTATAGGAAGCTCCCCTCAAGTGATGCATCTTTAACAGACTGCCGATTTTTTTTTTAAATAGTTATTTAGCTGTAAATGTTAATAAGGGTAGGTGATTATATATTTTATGCCTTCATATATAATTGATTTCCTGGTCAAATACGAGAAGGGTATAGGCAGAGATAGATTTAGATTATTTGTCCTACGTGTTCTGTGATGTAACTGAGGATTTGCTAAATTATCACGGTTTTTTAAAACTAATCACACGCTTCCTAATATAAATGAAGAGGAGTATTTTCTCAGACACAAAGAACGGTTTGCACGAATGTTTGGGAGATACCCTACACATGTATCTTAACGCTCTCTTCTGAAGAATGAATATGTTATTAACCCTAGTTGGCTGCACATGCCCCTGAAAGCAATTCCGTATCTGAGGTGGGACTCCACGAGGGCGTAATACACTGTTTTTGCTGTTTCAGAACCAATCTCGATTGTGGCCAATTTTACAGCGTAACATCCTGAGGCCAGTTTTTTAGTAAGAGACAAAATGTGTTCTTGGAATTTCTGCTCGTTGTCAAAAATTAAGCCAAGGAATTTGGTATTGTGTTCACGTTCTAGTGTATCATGGCCAATAGTCATACCTTCAATGCCACACTTTTCTAAATCGTTCTGGATGGTTTCCTTCAATGCTGAAGAATCTTTTCCGTGCCACAGGATAGTGGTATCATCAGCAAACATCAGTGAACTTGCTCTGAACATTAAGAAGCGATAGATCATTTAGGAATAACAAAAGAGTATTGGTCCCAAAACTAACCCCTGTGGAATCAATTATCTATATATATATATATATATATATATATATATATATATATACATATATATATATATACATATATATATATATATATAATCATAATTTTATTCACTCAAGTTTATAATTTATAATTTCACAGTGTAATTGCATTTTTGGAATGGCGAATGGTGAATAAATTTAAGAAAATACTTACGAAGCAGGGTATGCCTGCTTGTGTGTAAGAATACAGTAGTTTAACAATATAGTAAGATTGTGCAATAATAAACATTCATTTGAGATATAAATAATTAACTATGGAAGGTATACAATATTAAAAGATTGGTAATACAGACAACAAGAAAATGGTGTAAAAATCAGGGTATATAACTGTCACAAGATAAAACTAAGGTATTAAAAGATTTTGAAGTAAAACGAACAGTGATAATAAATCTATAAAATGATATATAAGATTGGTAATACAGACAACAAGAAAATGGTGTAAAAATCAGGGTATATAACTGTCACAAGATAAAACTAAGGTATTAAAAGATTTTGAAGTAAAACGAATAGTGATAATAAATCTATAAAATGATATATATATATTATATACATATGTATACACACATATATATACACATATATATATATACACATATATACACACATACATATATATATATACATATATATATATAAGTGTTTGACAATCGTATATGAGAAAGAGTCAAGTCTTGCATTTAGTTTTCAATTTTCTCATGTATTTCTGCACGGGAAGTATGCTGAACGAAAAGTTTAAGTTTGTTTTTAAATTTTCTAGGGTTTGGCATTTCAGTGTTTCAGGTAGACAGCTGAAAAGTTTAGGGCCCAAGTAACAATAGTTCCTTTGACCGACTGACTTGTGCATGACTGGTATTACGATACGTTTTTTGTGGCGGGTGCTATAGTTATGACTGTAGGTGATCAATTCGTGTTTGTGTTTATATTGGACTGCGGTTATGTTTATGAAGAATAGTTGCCTTGGGTCAAATATTTCACTTTCCGAATAGAGGAGGTTGCTAGGATAGTTGTATCCTTTTTGCAGAATACATCTTAAGAAACGTCTTTGAATGACTTCAAGTGAATGTAGATGTGTTTTAGAGACTCCTCCCCACCCAATTATGCCATAGTTCAAGTGAGGTTCTACCAAACTTTTGTACAGAATTATTTTTTGTTTGTGGTCGAGTATGCTGATTATTTTTCTAAATTTGTACAGAATGCAACGTAGTTTTTTTACAAGATGTAATACTTGTTGGTCCCATCTTAGATGGCTATCTAGAATAATGCCGTGGTATTTGATTTTTTTGACAGGTTTGATGACGGCCGTGTCGGATATTGCTATGTCATATTCTGGCAATGATACATTATAGCTACTGAATGGTACGTAGTGCGTTTTGTCAAAATTTATTGATAGTAATCTATAGTCAAACCACTTCTTTATGTCGCGTAGGTCGCACTCTAACTTGAGTTTCAGATTGAACCAGTCATCGTCTTCGCAGAATATGACTGTGTCATCGGCAAAGCTGATAATTTTCGAGTGGGTACTCAATAAGAATGCCGTAGTTGATGTTCCCGCATACGGAAGATTTCTGTACGAAGAATACGTTTCATGTCCGGTTCGTCAAATAAGACTGGAAGCAGTCAAGCGCACATCCTCTAAATCCATAAGATTCAAGTTTTTGTAGCAGTATTATGTGATTTATACAATCAAAGACTCGGTTAAGTCACAGAACGCTGCTGCAACTATTTTTCCATCGTTAATTTGACCATAAATATGTTCCAAAAGTTCAAACATTGCATCATTTGTACTCTTATTGCTTCGAAAACCGAACTGGTTGTGGTTTAGTAGGCTGTGATGTTCTATGAAGGCCATGAACAACAACAAGTTTTTCGATTGTTTTGGATAGGGTCGTAGCAATGATAATGTATCTTACCTGTTCACTTTTTAACCGACGCGACGAAACCAAAAAGGAGGAGGTTGTCTAGTCGACGCGTATTTTTTTTTTATCGCGCGTTGCGAAAGGGGGCTAGACGGAATAAATTAAGACCAAAAGTTGTAACGACACTTTTTGCTGTAGTTGTAAGCCTTGAGGCGTGCGCGTGTTTCTCTGTCTGTCTCTCTCTCTCTCTCTCATAGAAAGCAAGCCAGTTATTTTCGTTTCGTCTTTCTATTTCGCATTGAACAGTGTGGTGTCGCGACGATTATTTTTGTTGAGTGTATACAGGTTTTTTGTACATAATAAATAATAAAAAATAATAACAATAATGAATCCTGACAGTGTTTCTGCACAAGTTCCGGATATTGCTGATGGAGTTAGGTAAGTAGAGATTTTATACAGACAATAATAAATGCTTATGTATTTTTAGCAAGTACGCATTATAACCTCTCTTTACTATTGTGCTAACCAAGTCATACGCGTTATAATCTCTCCATTATTGTGTGTTTAGCGTCATAACTTTAATAAATTTAAAAGCAAATTATATTTTAATATTACAATATCAATGCGTATGTACTAAAATTGAGCCTACTGATTAAGTTTATATTACATTATATTTGTTAATAATAAAAAAATATTATTATAACTTAAAAAAAAAAAAATTACAATTCCTTCACTAATTAATCGAAAGGAACTTCGTTCCATCCGGGTGTCCCTTGACACCTCTCAACTTTTTTTTTAATGTATGATCACGCATAACTTTTCACAGAGCAGTTCGATTCCGATGATTCTTTTTTCATTGGATAGGGTGTACTTTGACGTTGGTCCCATTTGAATTTGAACAAAAAATCCGTCCCTAAGGTTAGCAAAATTGAGGATATTGGTCCGTTAACCGATTCTATCAGGCATAACTTTGTAGTGGGTTTTCCGATTTGGATGGTTCTTTTTTTATTAGATAGGGTATACCTCATAGTTGATGATATTTCAATTCGGAATGAAATTATCTATCATCCCTAATCGATCATTTCTGAGATTGGTACCAAAAAGCCTTAAATAGAAGATTATGTACTCCTTGCATAGTATAACTCTACCACAATCAACAGCTGAAACACGGCGGCGCGTACTTACTCTGTCTTATGCGTAATCCACAAAGTCCTAACGTCTCTTCCTAGATTTCATAGGTAGTTAAACTGTAAACACATAACTTGAAATTCAGCAGTTTTGTTCCTGAGAGGAATTAATAAAACTAGGTATTTCATAAAAAACACTAATTTTTTCTCCATATAAATTGGTTAATGACGAGACCCTCAGTGAGCCGGATATACTCGCGCTTCAACATTTTATTGAGTGAGAAGAAAGTTGATCTGCTTTTTATCTATAGAGCACCCAAAAAATTAAACAGATTCAATTCTTTAGAAAACTGCCATCTGCTTTAATAAATCGAATATTATCTTTCTGTCTCTCTGTCTGTATTTATTGGACCTTGCTTTATATTCGGAGTACCCTCCCTTTATTGCGAAACCCGTAATTACGTTGGGTGGAATGTTTCAGGACATTGTACAATTTTCTTGAACATTTTAGAATTTTGTAGGAAAAACTCGAACATTCTTATTGGAAATTCAATAACGACTCACGTGTTTGAAGTCGACCACTTTCATCCCCTATATCTCCCACACCCCCACAGCTACCGACACACTACCATAGTGCACGATGGGAGACTTTTAGAACTAATGAAATGGTTGAAAAGTCGCGTGGTTCTCATAGCAAGCAACTTATTTCTCATCTGATTTCATCTAGTCTATACACACAAACACTTTATTCATTCGTTATATAACAATCCAAGTGGAAGATATGACTGGAGGTATAACTATTATAATCATATTAAGGTATATTATCGTCTTGGGAAAATTGCAAAATAATCACCAATGGTTGAATTATTTTATTAACACATTACAAATCATTTTTCATCCATTCTGTTTTTCTAGAATAGATATAAATAAAACTATTCGCAACATGATTAACAAGTGGAATCCACTATACCTAATACGTCGATTTAAACTAATCAACATCGACTCCATATTAGACGAATTCCCTAGAAGGGAAGGATGATTTCGCAATGATGTCATTCAATGTCATAGTAAGATTCATAAAAATGTCCTTCGAAGAAATATTCGCACTTACAGCCAATTCATTTCTAGGCCATACGTTTATGGTGCTCACTTTGGAATCTTCTTTCAATACTCACACTCATTAATTACGCATTAGTGCTCGAGCTTTCAGCCAATCAAGTCCAAGTACTACAAAAGTAGCGACAGCTATTACGTACTGCTACATGATTGTTTTTGCGATAATTTCATTTGATGTAGACCATCATTCTCAAGCCTTAGAAATATTTAGTTAGGTTAGATTCAGTTGGTGGAGTCCAAACGTCAGTAGCCCTTTCCAGCAGTGCCCATAGTAGCAGGGTCCTGTTAGCAGTGGAGAGTGCCCAGACTGTTCCCACTCTATTCCAGGATTTGCGCTATGTTACGTTCCGTTGGGTTGAATATGAATGCCTTCGTATGGGTTAGACATAGGCCATTGATGTATAGAACGAATAATAATGAGCTTAGAACAGTACCTTGAGGTACGCTATACCACTCCTTGCTTGTGAAACTACTTCCCATCAACTTTCTAACTACACCTCTAAAACCTACATCATCCTCTCAGTCAGAACTGAGAATGATTAACAGTGTCGAATGCCTTGACTAGGCACGGGCCTCGGGAGAATGGGGTTATTTTGAAATAAAACATTTTTAGGACTGTACGAAGTCAATTTGATCGGTCAATTCAAGAGTCATTCTACCGGTCAATTGACCAAGGGAGATATTTGACTCCAGTCAATTGAGCGGTCCTGTTTTGAACTTTGCCATTTTTTTATTTTCGACAGATGTCAGTTGGAGAAATATTTTTGACTGTTCTGAATACAGCTTTCAAATGATATATTGCAAGTCAAGTTTATAGTAGAGGAGACCGTGGGAGGTCGACCTTCACCGATCTGATAACTCGATGAGACATCTTTTTTATCAAATTTAATGTATAAGCAAATATTCCCATGATAACTTGCCTATCGAAAAGTGTTCATAGCTATTTTTAATTGAATTAATTTTAATCAATTTTCTTTCATCACCTTCACTCTTTTGATAACCGAATGAGTTTCACCTCAACTGATAGTTTTTAACACACAGAATATGCCTAGGTAGGCTTGCCTACTTATTTCTATGCATGGCTACCTGGCAAGCAGATGTGTACAGGTAAGTCAATATAGGTAACTACACCGATCTGTTAACCAATCGAAATTGATATCATAGGTAAGATAATTTAATTACAAAACCAATCGTATAGGCTTGCCTGCAAAAAATCGTACATAAAATATTATTGCCAAGCCATAAAGTCTTAGAATTTTAGCTATTTGGACACAACATAGCAGCTGCACGCTACCTGACCGTTGAATGTATCCGAGTGCGCATGCTCGTGTACATGTGAGTGACAGTGACAGCATTTATTTACACTCGACAGTAATTTTGAACTCTTTTATATGCTTTGTAATAAACCCTTTCAACAACATAAATGTATTGAATTTTATTTTTCTATATTGATGATTTTTTAAATTTATTATACTAAAATTTAAAAGTAACACTTATTCTTTCTCGCTTTACGGCATTTATTTGATTTCAAATAATGGATAAATTATTCTTTATTCAATTTTAAATAAAAAATATAGATTTTTTTATCATTTTTAAATTTTATAATTTAGCTTTAAAATGAGGAAAAAAAATTTTTTTTTTTATTTATCATTATATTAAATTATTTATTTTTGATTATTTCATAGCTGTAAGTATATATAGTGTGAAATAATACAAAAATTGTGATCGAAATTAGAGTTATAATAAATTAGAGTTCAAAATTACTGTCAAGTGTAAATAAATGCTGTCACTGTCACTCACATGTACACGAGCATGCGCACTCGGATACATTCAACGTTCAGGTAGCGTGCAGCTGCTATGTTGTCCTGTTCTATCACACGGACCTCGGACGCTCTACTTTCTCTCTCGCACCTATCAAATAGCTAAAATTCTAAGACTTTATAGCTTGGCAATAATATTTTCTGTACGATTTTTGCAGGCAAGCCTATACGATTGGTTTTGTAATTAAATTATCTTACCTATGATATCAATTTCGATGGGTTAACAGATCGGTGTAGTTACCTATATTGACTTACCTGTTCACATCTGCTTGCCAGGTAGCCATGCATAGAAATAAGTAGGCAAGCCTACCTAGGCATATTCTGTGTGTTAAAAACTACCAGTTGAGGTGAAACTCATTCGGTTATCAAAAGAGTGAAGGTGATGAAAGAAAATTGATTAAAATTAATTCAATTAAAAATAGCTATGAACACTTTTCGATAGGCAAGTTATCATAGGCATATTTGTTTATAAATTATATTTGATAACAAATATGTCTCATCGAGATTACAGACACGCGACACACACACAAAACAGACTTCACTCTGGAAATGGTCTCAATTGTCTCGGGTTACCTCAAAACAGATATTTCCGTCAATATCTCGATTTTTTTTTTTCGAACGATTGCATTACTTGTCCACTTGAGGGGGTTGGTCAAATAAAATAAAAAGTTTTTTTCCACTGTCTAAATTATTTGTTTTTACCCTCGGTGTCTGTCTGTCTGCCTGTAATCAAATCTTGCACGTTAAATTTGACCCACTTCTAGTTGCCCGACTATTGAGAAATTTGGCAGGTGTTCATAGTTACCGTGACAATGCATTATGGAATTTTTGATAGAGAAAAAACAAAATGGTCTCTCTAAGATGGCGGACGAGATTTGTGTTTACGGTCCGATTCGGCTCAAAATTGGTATGTGGTGATTCTCGGGGTCGAAGATTATGAATAAAAATGGCGGCTCCAAGATGGCCGACGATCTCTGTGATAATGGACCGTTTCTATTCAAAATTGGTATGTCGAGTTTTTGGGGTCGGAGATTATGAATTTAGTCGAAGATTATTGATTTTTTGTCAGAATTCATAAATTGAAGATGGCAGCTCCAGGATGGCGGACGAGTTAATCTTTAGATGGTCTACTCATTGAAGAACTAGATAGCTCAGAACTTACAGAAAAAAGGTATCATAATGACGATGCATTAACAAAAAGGCATAGATTATGGCGTACTTACTAAAAAACTTTTTAGGTTATTCCGTGAGTTAAGATTGAAAAGCTTGTCGCTTTTGTATTCGAACTGAAAATTTTGCGCGACAAGCTATTAAATTTATAACTCACGGAATAACCTACGTCGCACATCCAAAGCAATTATTTTTTACTTTTTGGCGCATTTGAATAAAAGCTTGTTTTTAAAAAGTTTTTTTTTATTAATTATTGTTTCGCTGTTAGATGAGAGAAACCTAAATCATTCTCCCAGACATCTAAGAGCTGAGAATGATTAACAGTGTCGAATGCCTTGACTAAATCTAAAAAAAACAAATTAATTTTTTTTCACTGTCTACATTATTTGTTTTTTTCGATGTTAGATGAGCGATGGCAGTTTGAGTAGAATTTTTCATTTGAAATCCATATTGTTGCTTATTTATCAATTTATTTTTTGTGGCTTAATAAGTTACTAACCTTGATTTGAATAATATGATATTATCGTCTATAATTTTTCATGGAGTTTTTCAACCTGGTTTATGAATTGATGAGATTATAGTTTTAAAAAAATGCGAAGGATAAATTCCGGATATAAAAATTGTATTAGTTATATGTGATATATGTTCAAAGATTTCATTAGCATTATTTTAACATCTCAACTGTTATGGAGATTTTTTTAACTGCGTAATGATTGTGGTGATTCTTTCAGAATTCGGAGGTGTGAAAAACAGATTATGAGTTTGAATGTCCCTGTTTGGTACAAAATCAGATTTTTATTGCCACGAGTTTCAGCTCTAAATTGTGCATATTCCAATTAGTTTGATTTCTTTCAAAAATTTCCTTTTGATCTTTCAGAATCTATATGTTAATTTTTCAAAAATTATATTTTCATAATACCGACTTTAAGCTTTTTTTAATTGAGGAATTGTATTTTTAAGTTTATATTCAATGCTTTGTACATTCTTATCCCTATTTACCTTTCGTTTATTTATGATTTTTTTTTAATTTTCAATTTACTCTTTTCTAACGCATTTAGTATATTTTCATAGTATCGGTTATCGTATTGACATATTGATACCGTATTTGGCTCTCAAAAACACTCAAAAAAATTGCTTCCACATAAAAAACTTAACTCTATAGACTCTCTATATGAGATGACGCATGTTTTTTTTCATTTTCAAAAGAAATTTTTGTGCCCTCAGAAATATTATCTAGAGATAATTTTTTGACCTTTCTAGAAACCAATGGAAACTTCCAAATCAAATCATTCATGTACGTTTTGGCCAATCAAAACATTATTATAGTGGGAATATTCTACCTAGAAAATTTCCGCGGGAATAATTTGAGGTATTTTGTTTTTATTGTTTGACAACCAATATTTTTAATTTGACGTATGTCATCAATTCGCATGAAAAGTGAGAAATGAATCAAAACCGGTTTAGTACATTATATCATTTTGCAAGGTAATGTGTTTATGATCGTAACAACAAAAAATAATCTATAGAATACCACACGAGAGAATATTGATAGAAAGATTTTTCTGTGAATTGAAAAATCAACATGAGTACCCCACAAGAGGTTATCTTGACGATGGAAGATAGTGACTAAAGTTTATCTTTCAGTCGCAGATGATTCCACATCTGATTTTATGAACATCCTGTTTATATTTTCAACAAATCAACCACACGAGAGTTCGATAAAATAGAAAATAATTTTCCAGATTTCTTTCTCAAACTTGTTGGTGTTTGGCAATAGACACGAGAGCCCCAAGTTTTCGAAAATCTGTCGAATTATTTTCACTTTATTCTCACTCTCGTGTGATATTACAACTGAAAATAATTCGATAGATTTTGGCATTTTGTTTTCTTCAGTTCATATGACTTAAAAAGTTTTTTTAAACATTTATAGTAAGAAAAATTGAAAAAAAACTGTGACGTTCTTAAATATGAATGAACAAGATCAATTCACAGATTTGAAATAAATGCAATTTCAGATTTTCCGGTTGATAATAATGGGTTCGGATCAGACCTTGTCTTCTGAAGCAAAATAGCCATTGAGCAAGCTCATCCTATAATTATCCACTTCGTGCCTAATTTATGTTAAAAACCGAACAAATAATTGGATAATTTCGACGATTATCCGTCTCAGAATATGTGATGTTAGTCAAGGTAATTATTTCAAGAATATTTGTTTTAAAACATTCCGGATTTCAGCCACTGATTAATCAGAAGTTATTTGATTAAGTGACTGAAAATATACAGGGTTTATAATTCTATTTTATAACAACAATGGTTAAAATTTCAAAAAAATTTCAAAAAAATTGTCAAATTCGTTTAAATTTTGGGAACCGCGAAATAACGAAGTATTGGTCGATTAAATATTTTTTATATTTTTTCTGTCTTTTTAAGGACTTCGCACCTTACATCAATTTGGATAGAAAACTGCAGATATGTTCCAATATTAAAGCCAATGTATTTATTAAATCATTATAAATTCCAATTATATTCAGTTCCATCTCAATCAAATCCATAAATGAATATTTTAGGCATTGTTGGGAATGCATTCAAAAAGGTGGTGGTGTTCTGAGGGTCATCAATAGTTTTCTCGATAAAATCTACAACTATTTTTCCAAAAAGCCCGCACGGTATTACACGCACGTTATTACTCATACTGAAACAACAGAATTGTGAGATACAAAGGTCATATGAAATGCACTCATGCCATAAAAATACAAAATTTTAATAAATCACGTCGTTTTTCTAGCCACTATTTTCCTCATTATTTTTGAACCAATCAAATGGCCGAAATTTCAATCAGATCAGTTTTTTTTATCAAAATCACATATATTTCATTTCATTTTGAAATATATATATATATATATATATATATATATATATATATATATATATATATATATATATATATTATATGATTGTTAGTAATTTTTTTTCATTTATTTACATTTTTGTGATATATACTAATATAACAAAAAAAACTCCGGCTATGATGCTTGTTACCCTTTTTTCCTGTACACTTTACCTCTCCTTTTTTTTCTTTTTTTTTCCTTTTTCCAGCTAAGTCGGTACGCCTATGTAGAGATGATTCTCTCAATCTCAGGAGGATTGCATCTGCACCATCTAGTTGTTTTCTTGGTGTCAATATACTGTTAGAAAGATTGATTGTAAAATGATCAAATAATAAATGATGAGTCCAAAAATGGTAAGATAGTTGTTTTTTTATTGAAATATTACTCAAAACAGCCTATGCCTGCGATATCTATCTTATTCTAGTAATACTTTCCAACCAATCAAAATTGAAAACTTTAAATTTGATTGCTTATGCGCAATAATAGAAATATTCCAAAATAAATATTTATAGGTTATTCTCAGTCTTTTTGATAAACAGAAGAAGAATATTTTCACTCAAAATAATCTGTTTTTTTTTTAATGAAACCGAGAATGTAACAGTTCGATGAATATTCCACTTGATATAGTTTATGAAGATAAAATACCTGTTATGAGAATTTCTTGCACTCACACGAATCCAGGGATGTTCTGTGGTTAGTTTGTAGTGGATGTCTAGCAAAATTCGGCCTCCTTACTGCTAGTGAAGTGAAAAGTTGGGGCTCTAACCTCCAATTCTTGGTAAGTGGTTTCCTTAGTAGATTTTGCTCCTGATTTGTTACAAAGTTGATTGTATGCATGAATGTATCTCAAATGCGGCAGTTATAAGTATTTTTCCTTCAAAATTGATCATAGAAATTTGCAGTTCTTTTCATTTTCATTTCTCGACTCCTCTTATTTTTCTTTCTCCTTGGTAACCATAATTTTTTGCTATCTTTATCAATTTTCACTATTAGCACCTTTTTTAAAACACATTTTTCAACTTCTTACCTATTATACTTATGTTATTTACAAATTTGATTTCTACACATAGTACTATTCACAAATATTTCTTCAAAGTTGACATTTTCCATTTTTCTGTGCTCAAATTTTATTATTTTGATCATTTAGAAGAAAAATAATATGACATTTGCCTGTCATGTTTCCTTTTGGTTCTTGCATATAAATATAATGTTTAGTGTATTCTGAATATTTATTTCTAAATTTGGATTTGTATATTTTTATAGGTTGTTCCAATTGAATGAACTGATAAACACCCTCTTGAATTATCTGCGTCGACTAGAATATGACCAAAGGTTTTCAAGATGCAAATAGTTCAGAAAAAAAAATATAAAAACATTCCTAGTCGATCCGTCGTGGAGTGAACATGGCGGAATCTAGTGTAGTCCAAGTGTTAACGACTGAGCTGAATAAGCTAAAAAAAATGAATTGATCGATATAATCCTTACTTTGAAAGCACCTTCGTCGGTGACAAACATTCAGCTAGTGAATTACGTGAATAAACTTTTTAATATCAACAATCGGAACAGTGCCGTAGAAAAGTTCAACGATTGTCAAAATAACCTAATCTGTGCATCATGTGACAATAACGTTAAAGAATTGGAGAGAGCAAGAAGTGATCTAAGTTCAATTAGCAAACTCGCCTTTCATTTGGAGAAGCGCACACAAGAGCAAGAAGATCTCATACTTCTGCTAAAACAATATAATAATTTTAATATTGTTGAGAAATCTGCTACGCCTTCCTGTAGTGCCAGTTCGAGTTCACCTATTAACGTAAAAAACAACTCTGGTCCCGACCCAGATAATAAAAAGCCAGAAGATAAGAAGAGCCACAAAACATTTAGCGACGTTGTAAAAACAGTTGTCGATAAACCACAACAAAAACCGGAAAACTCGGGTTTGTTTTCGGTGAACACAGACGATACCTACAACGTGAATCACCAACGGAATCCCCCATTTAAAAGAAGATATCAGACTAAATCGATCATCGGAAGCAACAATGACTCTAATGTCACAGTAGTTCCAAGAAGAGGATATTTACATGTATCTCGCATTGGACATGAAGTAACTGCCGATGACATTTTGAAATTACTTAAGAAATCTGCACCCGAAATCGACATCACCTGTGAGGAATGGCACAGAAATGATCAAGTTTCTACATACAAAGTATCCTTCCCTCTAGATAAGCTGAAAGTCGCCTATGACCCTTCTATTTGGCCGAAAGGTGCTGAAGTTCGCAGATTCCAGTTCAGGGAAAATTTTCTGAAGAACGCCAGGTCGAGCCAAACAACGTAGTTTCCAAATTGAACAATAACGATGCACCAGTTGACGAAAATTACAAAAGTTCACTTCCTCAATGTAAAGGTGGGGCAAGTATATTTAGTATATTTCATATTAATGCTCAATGTTTAGCTAACAAGGTTGAAATGTTTGATGTATTTCTAGAGGGGCAAAACTTTGATATTTGTTGCATAAGTGAACACTGGCTGAATGAAACTAATCTTCGCAGTATAAATTTAAATGGTTATATCTGTGCTGCTTCCTTTTCAAGAAGCAATATGATCCACGGAGGAACCGCAATATTTGCGAAAATTGATATTACTTTTAAAGTACTAAATGTTAATAAATTCAATATAGAACAGTCATGCGAGTTCTGTGCAATCGAGTTACCGAAGATGAAACTTACTATCTTGACTTTGTATAGGTCCGGCAAGGGTAATATTGGTGTATTTTTCGAAAACTTAGAGAGTGTTCTAAATGATATTATTTCAGCTGAAACAAGAATAATAATAGTAGGCGATTTTAATATAAATTTCAAGGTTAACTCTAAAGAGTTGAATGATCTGAATTGTATTCTAATGTCTTTTGGTTTGTCAGCTACCATAAGTGATTACACAAGAATCACAGCTACATCATCTACTTGTTTGGACAATATAATAACAAATATTAGTGAATCCTTGTTTGAAAGTGGAGTTATAGAACCTTGCCTTTCCGACCACCGCGGCCAGTTTATAAGTATTCAGGAGAAAGAAGTTGTAAATTCAAACTTTTTCTACAAGAGGTCTTTCAGTAAAAAATCCATTTCAAATATAAAAAACGCTCTAAACGTTAATAATTACATTCAATTCAAAACGATATACAACTGTTCGTTGAAGAAAGCAAAAAAGGCAGCTTATGATCGATATATTATTTCAGCCGTAAACAAATCGAAAGCATGCTGGCAGATAATAAACTTTGAAAGAAATAATTTTTACCGTGTCAATTCGGTTCCCGATTTCAATGATTTTTTTGTCAATATTGCTGTTGATATAATAAATTCCTTACCACTTGTATCGTCCAGTGAACTTTTAAATTTCAAGAATTTTCCAGCCCCTTGTGGGTCTTTTTATTTGTCGCCGGTAACACCTCAAGAAGTATCGGATGCCATAAAATCTCTGAAGAAATCTAAAAGTCTTGATATACATGAACTCAACTCTCAAATTATAGCAGATACTAGCGACATTATTTTAGTTCCACTTACTGATCTAATAAACTCCATCTTCATATCAGGAATATTTCCTGATTGCTTTAAAATTTCCAAAATAACACCGTTGTTTAAAAAAGGTGATAGAAATAATATCAACAATTACCGTCCTATTTCCATCATCTCAGTCTTTGCGAAAATAATAGAAAAAATCTTGAATAAACGATTGAGGTGCTATTTTGAGTCAAATAATTTTTTTAGCAACACTCAATATGGTTTTCGACCCAATCGCTCTACTGCTCTCGCTGTCTTGAAAGTCGTGAATGATATAATATCTACCTTGGAGGATGGAATGCAAGCTGCTATCACCCTGTGTGACCTTTCCAAGGCATTTGATTGCGTATCACATGATATATTACTTGATAAATTACATTATTATGGCATTAGGGGAGTACCACTCAATCTGATACAATCCTATCTGAAAAACCGCTTTCAAGCGGTAAGTATTGGAAATTCCCTATCTGATTTCAAACATAATGAGCATGGTGTCCCTCAAGGGTCTATATTAGGACCGTTGTTATTCATAATATACACAAACGACTTAAGTAACTATATGGTTCCAGTGAAAACTATTTCATTTGCAGATGATACGACATTCCTTTATTCTGGAAAACTGAGATCGGAGCTGTACAGAACTCATGAAGAATTAGCTAATAAATCTGAAAATTGGTTCGCAGCCAATAAACTCAAACTGAACAACGATAAATCGCAATCTCTTTATCTTTCGTCCACGAATGCCACAGAAACTCATTCTGCAAATTTACTAGGAGTAACTCTGGATAGTGATCTATCATGGAAACCCTCATATCACCAAATTGAAAAGTAAACTCAGCAGTGCTCTGTTTGTCCTAAGACAACTTCAAACTGTAAACCAATTTTAATGCACTCAGAACAACATATTTTTCGTTATTTCATTCGCACATCAGTTACGCTACTATTCTTTGGGGTGGTTCGCCTGATTCTCTCTCAATTTTCGTTTACAGAAAAAGCTGTCAGGATCTTATCCAGTGTAAGCTATCTGGAACACTGCCAACCTTTGTTTATTAAGCACAGAATAATGCCCTTGCCGTGTTTGTATATTTTTCAAGTTCTGATAGAGATTCACAAAACTCCTCGATGATCACTAAGCAATCTGATATACACAGCTATGGTATAGACAAGCAGATAACCTGAGACCAAACAGGTTCCGCCTAACCAAATCCAAGAGAAATTCACTGAATTATTATCTCTACAATATACTACCACCAGAATTGAAATCATTAAGTTTAAACTTATTCAAAATAAGGATAAAAAAATATTTTTGACACATTGCTTTTTATTCCACAGAGGAATACATTGGACATTTCAGACTTTGTAGGGAATAGAATTGTCTCGCCCAATTTCCATTCTTATGTTCACTTTCTATGTTTTTTTTTTATCTATTTGCCACACTTTTACAATAATTTACAATATTTTTACACTATACGTGATGTACTAGTATTATTTTAATAATGTGTTATATTTTATATTTTAACAATATTTTATATTTTAACAATTTTTTGCTCTACAGTATTGTCGTTTTTTTATGACGTGCTACAAACATGTATTTGTAATGTAGTTAAATAAATATACTCTACTCTACTCTACATAGCAGGTATTTATGCAGTTTTTATATATCATTATGCCCTATTTTTATTTGACATATATTCCATATCATAACAATATATATATATATATATATATATATATATATATATATATATATATATATATATATATATGTGTGTGAAAGTGGGAAATTATTGTCCGTGAGAAATTATGAAAAATCTGTCCATTATGCCACAAATTCATTTTTCATATATATATATATAACAAATTGATTATTGGGGTATGCAGCAAAAGAAAAAGTGTACTCTTTAAAGTTTGTCCAAGCTTTCGGAATGTTTTATTTCCATCTTCAGGGATACTACAATGAAGAATTGAACAAATTATTGTGTCATTCGGACCTTAAGATACTAATAACTTACATCTTTGTTGAGATTAGTTTCTATGTTGTTTATGAATGTTCTTCATGTAAAGTACGGTGAAATATAAGTTCTGAATTTGAAGTTGGCAACACATGTTTTAAATCGTCAACTAAGTATACACATTAAAATTCATTGAAACGTTACTAATTAAAATATTAAAAATATAAAGTCTGAAACATGTGTGTCTTGAAAAAGTACAATAGGTTATAAATTGTGGGAAAATTATTTATTCACTTGTCATATGCTTTGACAGTCACTGGTACCAACTGAGGGTAGTACCAACTGATATGAAATGGTTTGCCATTATTGGCCAAAGTATTTTAGTAATTTTCTTGTTAGTACCAACTGAAGGTTGGGCCAACTTGAAAATATATTAATAACTGGTAATGAGCTCAGATTGATTTGAGGAAAATTCTGTATTTTCCATTGCTAATAAGAAGGAATGAATTTCACTCAGATGGTTGACATCCGTTTTTTTGTTCATATGATTTTTTTCCTGTGATATGAAAGCCATTTCCAGAAAAGTTCTCTTGGCAGTGTGCCGTTCATTAGTTAATATGTTTACTTCATCATAGTTCATATGATGGTCGAATTTGTTCACGTGATCTGCTAGAGCACATCTTTCTGGATGGTGCCTGCAATCACTTTTATGGGATATTAATCTCTGTTTTAATAATCTTGCAGTCTGACCAATATACACTTTGTCACAACCCTGGCAAGGTATACTATATATAACATTCCTGCTGTCTAACATTGGTACTTTGTCTTTCACTTTGGAATAAATAGACTTAATTGTAAGGACTGTTTTGTTTGCTATTTTGATATTATCTATGGTTTTGAAAAGTCTAGCAAGTTTGGGTGAAATATCTCTTAGGTACGGTAAAGAGGTAAAAATACTGGGGACAATATTGATAGTAGTCACTGTGTTATTATTCGATATATTAAGGTCCGAATGACACAATAATTTGTTCAATTCTTCATTGTAGTATCCCTGAAGATGGAAATAAAACATTCCGAAAGCTTGGACAAACTTTAAAGAGTACACTTTTTCTTTTGCTGCATACCCCAATAATCAATTTGTTACACCTAACTAGTCAGCAACGACTATCTTTCACTATAAATATATATATATATATATATATATATATATGAATAAATATATATATATATATATATATATATATATTATGTTTTTGAGTGAGTTCAAGAGCAGTGAATTCTGGTAGTTTTATTCAGTTTCAAATGTTATTCGAGAAATATTCTCATCAAATCTCATTCGTGCTAGAGAATTGTATCGCATTTTTTTTTTTATTTTCCCCTTAAGCATATTGCCTCAAGGAAATTTAATTTATTTTCAAAGATTAAACTACTCAAGCTTCGCTTTCGTGGTTTGATCAGATAATAAGAATGCAAATCGCACTCAGTAAAATTTCCAGGCAAAATGCTTTTGAAAATTTGAAAAAAAATTGAGCGAGAATTCCATTCATCTTTCAAAACTGACATCCCAACAATAAACTGACATGTTTTAATTGGTAATTTGAACCAATCAGAATATGATTACGTGATAATTGCACAGTACAGGGTATTATAGGTACCTATCAATTTTATGAGAAAAAATAAGCAAGTCAAGCGTCTCTTGCCTTCTTAAATGTTACATCATTAGAGGGGTCAATAGCTACACCAAGCTCTCTATTGAATTTTTCTTGAACAAATTTAGATGTTACGTTCCACATAGTTTTGACCACATTTTCGTTGTAGAATGATCAATTTTTTTCCGCATGTTGTTCCCCCAGTCTTGTAAAATTGAAGAGAGCAGCTTCTCTTTTGATGTACACTTGTCCAGAATATAGGTACTGTTTTTCAGCAAGTCTAGAAATTGTCTCCAAATTGAAGCTTTATACCTTTTGGTCACTCCACATCATTTCGTATCGTATATTATATTGCCAATATTTTTACCAGGCAAAATATCAGCTCTTGTTATAGTATACACAGTGCTCGTCTAAAATCCGTCCCCCCCCCTACTAATTTTTGAACCACCTGGTATATCGCAACGAAATTTGGAGGGCTTGAATAGGAGATGAAAACCTACTTTTTCATGAAAAAATCACAGCCAAAAGTTTCGAAATGGCGGCTGAGCGCCATCTTCAATAATTTTTTTTTTAAATAGAACACCTCGTATTTTATTTTCGAAATCTGCTCATAATTCTCAACAGTTTTCTTTTATACACTTCACTCCTGAATTCAATTTTTTTCGAAATATTAACGTTTGAAAAGTGACATTTTGGTCATTTCAAACCCAACCAAAAACACTAATGTTGCTTCCAATCAAGTTTGCATTGGAAAAAATCATTGTCGCGGTAACATCTTGTTTACTGTCAAACTGAACTGCTAACTGTCAAATAGTCCGTTGAGCGCCTAAATCCTTTTATGAAAAGTGTGATCATGGCTCGTAGTTTAGATGATAAATTTGAAGCAGTTTTGATTAGCAGTCCGTATGTTTAATGATAGATTTCCTGAGAATCCTATTTCGAGGTCATATTTGCGCAAACCTTTAAATAAGCTCCAAGCAACTGGTACGCTGAAAGATGCTCCAAGATCAGGAAGACCGCCTCTTTCAGAAGAAAAAAATTGTTGGTGAAATGGTAATCAATCCGACTCAGTCGACGTCTGCAGTTGCTGAATCATGTGGAGTAAGTTCAAAAAGTGTCCAAACAGTCTTAAAAAAAAAAAAGTTTCATCCCTATAAAATGAAAATCCAGACCGGAGGCTTGAATTTTGTGAGTGGTTAACAAGAACAATTGAAGAAGAACGGGGCTTCCTAAAACGTGTATGTTTCGCAGACGAATGCACGTTTTTTCTTAATGGAAAAGTCGTCAACAAACAGAATGTACGATACTGGAGCAATACTAATCCGCATATTTTTAGAGAGGGACAGTTTCCTAAAAAGGTGAATGTTTGGGAGGGGATTTTGGACCGATTTTCATCAGAGGCAATCTTACAGGATTTCTTTACAGAAATATTTCAGAAACTGAAATTGAACCTCGAATAAGACAAACTGTATTAAACAATCAAGAAGAGTTTGAAAATCGTGAAATCATATGTCAGCAGGATGGGGCACCTCCCCATTTCGATCGCATGGCTAGAGAGTTCCTCGATACAAACTTTCCTGGGCGATGGATAGGTTGAAGGGGAAGTACAGAATAGCCACCAAGATCTCCGGATTTTTTCCTTTGGGGTATCTGAAGTCAAAAATCTACGCCCCTGAATGCCAAACAATAGGAGAGTTGGAACGCAGAATAATAGATACAAGTGAGGAAATAGATGAACAGACTTTCATCAACATGAGAGAAGCTATTTATAATAGGGCACTTTATTGTCAAGATTTAGGAGGGGGCCACATTGAACACTTGATGAAATAATTGTTGGGGTTAAATAAAAGTGTTATTCAAAAATAAATTATAATTTTTTAACTAACTATTTTGTTTTTATTGTGAATTTACAGAACACATTCGTAGGCTTCGAGATTTTCCGGTAAGCAGTACTGTTTATTCTTAATAAACTCTCTTCACGCCTCTTATTAGTCGAATTCATTGAGAGATTCAACTACAAATTAATAACAACGTTTTTAAAATTTTACCGGAAGTACCAAAATCCATACTTCATTTTAAACCGGAATTACTTTTCAAACGTTAATATTTCGAAAACATTGAATTTAGGATAAAGTGTATTGAGAAAACTATTGAGAATTATGAGCAGATTTCGAAAATGGAATAATATACGGGGTGTTCTATTTAAAAAAATTATTGATGATGGCGCTCAGCCGCCATTTTAAAACTTTTAGCTATGATTTTTTCATGAAAAAGTAGGTTTTTATCTCCTTTATACCACGTGGTTCAAAAATTAGTAGGGGGGGAACGAACTTTAGACGAGCACTGTATATATAAGAAAAACAGCATACACATACATCAAAGAATGCTTAAAACTGTGCATTCTTTTTTATGAACAGTCGAGTAAAAACATCTCATTGACTTTGGCCCATAAATTACTATATTCATGTTTATTTCAAATTGAGAATCCATTTGATTAGAAAATAAACTACAACATTAATAAAGCCAACATTCAATAGAGTTTCAGAAATCGATTTTGCTGTCACAAAATTATGGAAAGGTTAAGATGAAATCGAAATTTATAGCTTGATTAAATAATAATCGCTTGCCTCGAATCTGATATCGATAAATGGTCGTCTTGTATATACTTGAGGCGCCTATTAAAGGTTGAATTGGTGTTTCGAATTTTAATTGCTCAATACAATATATGGGTTTGAATCTTGATACTGTTCTTCCAAGGAAAATGTTATGCAACGATGACGAATGTTATTGTTTACTTAGATAAATTACCATATCACGCAGATTTATGTTCGCGTGTTTTTATTCACGTCCACATTCCGTTTCATCTGAAAATATTGAAATTTTATCTGAAAACGATGCTGGATTCACAACATCTGTAGGCCATTTCACAAAACGTACAAGTTTTGTAGCTACTCCAGTCAAATGATTTTTATATAATATATTAAAAAGGGAAACATTCTCAATTGAATATTGATAGAAATATTTTTCTGTGAATTGAAAAATCCACGATTAAAATGAAGTTATTTTTTGTGAATGTCTAACAGAAAACAACTACTTCCCCGGCTAAAGCCACGCTGGACATTGAACTCAAAAGAAAAAATCTGAAATTGAAAATTTGCATTTTCATTCAGATAGTTATTTGATTTTCTATTCCAGTCTTAATTAAGAACTCATAAAGATGAATGAGGCAAAGAAGAATGTTTTCCAAAAGAGAGTACTCACCAGAAATCATTGTAACATTGACGCAGGAGGGACATCGCATTCACTAGGTCTTCAATACATTTTTGTCGACGAAAATCTATTTCACGCTTCCACGATCATCAGGAAGACCGGAAGAAATGGGAAACACATTTTCAAGAAGCAATCTCACTTTGCAAAGATGGAAAAAGTTAGAATCATTTCTTTTGGAGAGACACTTTGAAATTAGTGTTTTCTGACATTAAAACCTGTCATGGGGTATGATAGATTGATTTGTTGAAAATATAAGCAGGATGTTCATGAAAAACTTTTTAACAAAAAATTAAACCGACCAAATACGGAAGTGAAAAGTAAAAAATAAAATAAACCTTTTTAGTCTCAAGTAACTAAGCTCCTAAACTAATGTAAGTAACTAATTTTGAGTCGGCGCCAAACAAACAAGCAAATGAATTAGGTAAGGCGTAAAATGATGGCATCGAGTTGCGCGGTGACATTCTGATAATTTTTTTGAAGTAATTTAATGATGTTCGTTGATTGTTTGTTTGGCGCCGACTCAAAATTAGTTACTTACATTAGTTTAGGAGGTTAGTTACTGAGACTAAGAAGGTTCATTTTATTTGATACTTTTCAGTTCCGTATTTCGTCGGTTTAATTTTTTGTTAAAAAGCTTTTATTTTTCAATTTTGTATGGCTAAAATATACTAATTACTACCTACTTGTTTTTTTATTACTTCTAAAATACTTACTTACCCACCTTACTTCACTATTACCAGTTAAATAATATGATTATCTACTTTTACTATTTGTTGTAGTATAAATTATTTTTGTTGTTCTGGTTAGTTTATTTCATTACTTTGTATATCATTCCATCCTCTCATAGAATATAATGGTTTTGACGGATGTGGAACAGAAATAATGTCAGTAGCGATCTGTCATTGTCAACTACGTATGTGTGTGCTAATGTTCATAAGTGAAAAATCAATTATCCTCTATTTTTCTACCCGTAAGGGTATATAATTCCATTCGAAATCTAAATATAAGGTATACCCTATCTATTAAAAAAAGAATCATCCAAATCGAAGAACCCAGTACAAAGTTATGCCTGATAGAATCGGTTAACGGACCAGAATTCAGAGGGTGAGTGATCAATATCCTTCATAAAAAAAAACATTCAGCGTTCTGCGTGGTATTAGCTAGGAAAGTTGTTGTTTTTCCCCTGTGATCTACCATTTTGTGGTTCAATTTATATTGAATCCTCGTGTGAAAATGGACTGTGTACTCACTGAAATATAACAGGTTATATTTCAGTGTGTGTACTTCGATTTTTCTATTTCATTCCACTTTTCACATGGCTCTTTACTTTTTACGATTTGCTAGTCAGGCTTGCCACTCCTACTGAGAAGGAATCTTTTATTTAGAATCCTATCGAGGTGGGAGATGTATGGAGTGTTTCTTTCTGGCACTAGGTACCACCAGTTAAAAGTTATCTTTTCCGGCGTACCTATAGATGTTATAAGCTCGATGATGATTTGTTTACGTTGTGTCTCGCTTCAGCCAGAGCTCTTCGGATCTTTGGCTGGTGACTACTCCGTACTGATGAGGGCCAAAAAAGCCTGAAACCGGTATGCGGATTGCTAGGCGAACACGACATAAATTGAACATAATCGAGCTTATCAGAAAGAAACATTTGCAATCAATTTCCATTTATATGGAAGTTTGCATGGATTTTCAGGTGAATATCATTCAACGTTCTGCGTGGTATTAGTTAGGAAAGTAGTTATTTTGTGGTTCAATTTATATTGAATCCTTGTGTGAAAATAGACTGTGTACTTCGATTTTTCGATTTTTCTATTTCAATATCCTTCATGTTGCTACCCTTAGGGGTGGATTTCATCTTTCAAATTCAAATGGGACCACTTTCGAAGTACACCCTTTCCACTGAAGAAAGAATTATCGAAATCGGACGCCTCAGTAAAAAGTTATGCGTGATCATACATAAAAAAAATGATGGAAAAAAAAATACGGGTCGACTAGAGAACCTCCTCCTTTTTGGTTTCGTCGGTTAAAAATCAGATGTGGAATCAGAGGTTATCTTGACGATGGAAGATAGTGACTAAAGCCTATCTTTCAGTCGCAGATGATTCCACATCTGATTTTATGAACATCCTGTTTATATTTTCAACAAATCAATTATATATTAGTTCCAGACCCCGACGAAAAATCCAAGTTTTCGACCTTGGGAGGTCGACAATGAAAAGCAAATTCCACCAACCTGGCTGTAAACTCGGTACCAATGGGCTCACTCCAGTAAAAATGTCAAAGAAACCTAACCCAGATACCTTATTGAATGTCATTTCAGGCAATTGCAAAAAGGGATACGGTGGCTGCAGAAAAAGTGGCATGAAGTGCTCTGTTCTATCAATCAATCAATCAATCAATCAAACTTTTATTGAATAAGTGTTTTTTCACAATAAATATCAGAACAAAAGAAGAAAATTCATAACATCATTGCAAAATACTGACTAATTCAACAGGTCAAACATCGAGATATACACACATTTATATATAATAAAACACATTGTATTCGCACACTTAAGAGTAAGTTGCAAATTAAAATTGAATATGATTCGCGATTACACAGAACAAACAATCGACAAGTAAGTATTAAAAGAAATTCCTCAAAAACACATTAAGGTGTTTGGAGATACTCATCAACGGAGTATTATGCATGCTGAAGTAGAAATACCTTAAGTTGCCTTTTAAACAGAAAGATATTTGAGGTCAATTTCATGTCTTCACTAAGATGGTTATACAGCTTGACCCCATAGCACATGGGATGATTATGAGATACTGCCAATCTGCCTTAAGGCTGATGGAGTTGTGAAGAATCTCTGGTAAAATGATCATGAATTTGTTCATTTTTGGGTATGCTTGAAATATTTTTCTTGATATATATTAAAGTATGATAAATATACAAACTAGGCATTGTCAGTATATTAAACTGTATGAATAATGGCCTGCAATGATCCCTTGAGGATGCACCTGCCATAATTCTGATTGCCTTCTTTTGTACAACAAATACTTCATGGGCTTTGGCAGCTAATCCCCATTGTTCTAGTCCGTAGGCTATAACAGCCTGGAACAAACTGTGGTATAGGAGTTTGAGAACATCGAATGATACGTATGCTTTAACTGTCGAAGTAAATATATATGTTTACTTAGCTTTAATTTAACACTTATGATATGATCCTTCCAGGTTAGCTTATTATCAATGGTGACCCCTAAAAATTTTGTGGAATTCATTTGATGTATCGTCTCCTTATTTAGTTTAATCAGATAACTTATATCTACTGGAGTGTTTTTTGCAACAAAATTAAGCATTTGAGATTTGGGAGTATTTAGCAGCAGACCATTTAGGGAGCACCACTCAGAAATTTGAGCTGTGACTATTTGAGCTCTATTAATTACTTCAGAACTATTCCCAGCAGATACCAAAATATTAGTGTCATCAGCAAAGACCACAGTGATAGAGGCTTCCGTGCAGAATTTTGGAAGATCATTAATGAAAACTAAAAATAAAAGTGGTCCCAAAATGGAGCCTTGTGGAACTCCAATTGATACACTTTTTACACTCGAACTTGTCCCGTTTACACTGACCATCTGACTCCGACCTGCTAGGTAAGACGTAAGCCAATTCAGTGCAGAACCACGTATTCCGTAGATCTGCAGTTTATGCAACAGCACTGCATGGTCAACAAGATCGAATGCCTTGCTCATGTCAAAGAATAAGCCTAAAATTTGCTGTTTTTTGTCTAGCATTTCAACTACATGCCTGATAAGCTGATCAATAGCTGTAATAGTAGATCTATTTTTTCTATAACCATTCTGGCTGTGTGAAAATAATCTGAATGTCTCAAAAAAGTCATATAACCTTTGATAAAAGCAATATTCCAAGATCTTAGAAAACTGATTGAGTAAGGATATTGGTCTATAGGAGGAACAATCCTCGCGAGAACCTTTGTTTTTGTAAATAGGTAAAATTTTTGAAAATTTCAAGATGTTTGGAAAACTCCCCTCAATGAACGAAGTGTTCACGATATGGCTCAGTGGCTCAGAAATCAAATTGGCTACCTTTTTTATGACATGGCCCGGAATTTCGTCCATCCCTGAAGATTTTTTCTTGCAAACTTTTCTAATAACCTCTTCGATCTCGAATTTAGTTGTTGGATACAGATAAATACTCTGTAGGGATGGTGAAATGTAATTTATATTCTGGGTGTCAGGTTTGGATATGTTGTTATGCGGATTCTGCAATGAATAATCATGCCAGAGTTCATCAACGAGAGCGACGACGAAAATGAGACAATGACATGGATGGACGCACAGATTCTCAGTGAGGAAAATGGGTTAGAAGATAACACTGACAACAATTACGGCGATTATGAAGACATCAACCGATCCGGACCATCAAAAAGACATTTTCTCGGGGACATAAATTACGTAATTACGTACTCAATTGCAATAAATAATAGTTTGAAAAAATTAAAAAACACGCTTTTATAGAAAACCAGACTGAAAAAATAGAAAATAAGAAAAACATGTATTTTATTTAAAAAAAAAGCGTGGGGTGCATGGTATCGCCTCTGCCAACAATTACCTGTGATCTGAGACATTTCTTACGTTACTGCCCTAGGTGTGTAATGTACTATATAATTATTGATACCATGCACCCCACGCTTTTTTTTAAATAAAATAATATTTTTTCTTATTTTCTATTTTTTCAGTCTGGTTTTCTATAAAAGCGTGTTTTTTAATTTTTTCAAACTATTATTTATTTCCTACTTTTTAGTGTGGTTTATTTATAAAAGCGTGTTTTTTTAGTATTTTTTAAACTATTATTTTTATATTTTTTTTGCAAATAAAAAAATGGAATAATTTTATCAAATCAGGTAATTATTATCTCCGACCCCAAAAACCCCCACATACCAATTTTGAATAGAATCAGACCATAATCATAAACACGGCCGCCATTTAAAGCCGCCATTTTGAATTTTTCAATTTTTACAAAAGAATCGTAATATTCGACTCCAAAAACCCGCACTTACCAATTTTGAATAGAATCAGACCATAATCACAAAACTCGGCCGCCATTTTAAAGCCGCCATCTGGAATTTTTCAATTTTCACGAAAGAATCATAATATTCGACCCCAAAAACCCCCACATACCAATTTTGAATGAAATCAGACCATAATCACAAAACTCGGCCGCCATTTTGAAGCCGCCAGCAGAAATTTTTCAATTTTCACAAAAGAATCATAATATTCGACCCCAAAAATACCCACATACCAATTTTGAATAGAAGCAGACCATAATCACAAAACTCGGCCGCCATTTTAAAGCCGTCATCTTGAATTTTCCAATTTTCACAAAATAATCATAATATTCGACCTCAAAAACCCACACATACCAATTTTGAATAGAATCAGACCATAATCACAAAACTCGGCAGCCATTTGAAAGCCGCCATCATGAATTTTACAATTTTCACAAAAGAATCATAATATTCGACCCCAAAAATCCTCATATATCAATTTTGAATAGAATCGGGCTATAATCAAAACTCGGCCGCCATTTTAAAGCCGCCATCTGGAATTTTTCAATTTTCACGAAAGAATCATAATATTCGACCCCAAAACCCCCACATACCAATTTTGAATGAAATCAGACCATAATCACAAAACTCGGCCGCCATTTTGAAGCCGCCAGCAGAAATTTTTCAATTTTCACAAAAGAATCATAATATTCGACCCCAAAAATACCCACATACCAATTTTGAATAGAAGCAGACCATAATCACAAAACTCGGCCGCCATTTTAAAGCCGTCATCTTGAATTTTCCAATTTTCACAAAATAATCATAATATTCGACCTCAAAACCCACACATACCAATTTTGAATAGAATCAGACCATAATCACAAAACTCGGCAGCCATTTGAAAGCCGCCATCATGAATTTTACAATTTTCACAAAAGAATCATAATATTCGACCCCAAAAATCCTCATATATCAATTTTGAATAGAATCGGGCTATAATCACAAAACTCGGCCGCCATTTTAAAGCCGCCATCTGGAATTTTTCAATTTTCACGAAAGAATCATAATATTCGACCTCAAAACCCTCATATACCATTTTTGAATAGAATCAGACCATAATCACAAAACTCGGCAGCCATTTTAAAGCCGCCATCTGGAATTTTTCAATTTTCACAAAAGAATCATAATATTCGACCCCAAAAATCCTCATATATCAATTTTGAATAGAATCGGGCTATAATCACAAAACTCGACTGCCATTTTGAAGCCGCCATCTTGAATTTTTCAATTTTCACGAAAGAATAATATTCGACCCCAAAAACCCCCAATACCAATTTTGAATGAATCAGACCATAATCACAAAACTCGGCCGCCATTTTGAAGCCGCCACAAATTTTTTCAATTTTGACAAAAGAATCATAATCTCCGACCACGAAAACCCTCAGATACCAATTTTGAAGCGAATTGGACCATAATCACAAAACTCGTACGCCATATTGGAGCCGCCATTCTGTTTTTTTTTTATCACACAAAAATTTCTTAATGCATTGTCACCGGAATTATGTACACCTGCCAAATTTCAAATCATTCGGAAGTCTGGAAGTGGGTGAAAATCGCGCCCAAAGGAGTCGGTTACAAAACAAACATACAAGTGAAGCTAATATAAAGCGTGTAAAAAAAGAACATCTGCGGCCTACTGGGGATACTACAATTTTAACAAACGCCCCGTTCACTCTACCCCATGGTGGTGAGAACATGAGTTGACTTTGAATTTACAAAATTATAATTATATAGTTAATAACTTCGAATGATTTCTTGAAATGAGAAAAACGAGCACGATTTTTTGCGTGCGTGTTTCTTAAACATTACAAGTTATAACTGAGTAGCACTTATACCTACTCTACGGAATGGGGAGTCCACAACTGATGCTTTTTTAAAGGTCGTGAGTTGCATAGTTGAAGGCTTCGTGGCTATTATACTGTGTAACTTTTCCAAGACCTTCGACTACGTATAGTGTGTATCTCATGTTTTACTTTTTGAAAAGCTGGAATACTTACTATGGAATAAGAGGGCTACGTCTGGAATTGTTCAAATCCCATTTCCTAGGAATCTATGTAGGATTTCGGTTTAGATCAGCTAAACAACATCCACCCCAACATTAAGTTCACAATGGAAACCGAATCGGATAACTCACTTCCTTTCCTAGATGCTCTAATCACAAAAACTAACGACTCCTTCACTAACACAGTCTAAAAATAATGTTTACCACAGAACAATATCACATAGACTCTAGATACTCTTAACAACTTGGACCCACATATTCAATTCACAATCGAGCTAGAAGCCAACGATAATTCGGTACCATTCCTGGATACCAAACTCATACGTACTCCTCAAAATACAATATTTGTTGATTGGTACAGAAAGCCATGTAGTTCTGTCAGATACATCAACTATGAGTCGAAGGACAATCACTCAATGAAAGTGAACTTGATCAAACAAATGAAGAACAGAGGAATCAGAATCTCGAATAAAACTGTTTATACATTTTTTTTAAATATCCTTCTTAATTTTTTTGTAGACAATTCATACCCGCCAAGCTTATCAAAGAGTATTTTGTACTACACACCTTCCACTTTAGAATCACAAACAATATCAACAATATTAGTAATCCACCCATTAATATGAATGAATCTAATGCTACCCCTACACCTCACTTCCGTACATCAAGGATATTACACCCAAACTCACTAGACTTTTATGCTCGGTAAGCAATTGTAAAATTGACAACAAAACAATATTAACACTAAAGTCAATTTTCTCCAAAGTCAAAGATAAGACTCCAGTCACTTCAATGTCAAAAATCATATATAGTATTCCGTGTCAAGATTGTAATAGACATTATATTGGCCATACTTCAAGAACATTAACCAGTCGTATAACCTCTCACAAAAGTGATTGCAGGCTACATCCAGAGAGATGTGCTTTAGCACTTCATGTTAACACACACGATCATCACATGGACTATGGGTCAGTGAGTGTGTTGGCAAGCGAGTCACACTGGGCGAAAAGGGTCATTCTAGAAATGGCTTTCATATCCCAAGAGAATAACTGCATTAACAAAAAAACCGATATCAATCACTTGAGTGAAATTTATGCTTATTTACTGTCACTAGACATGAACTCAACTAGAACGAACTTTTCTGCAATTACACTGTAACCAAACCTTTTTCCATAAAACTTCATTCATTTCACAATATTATAAATATCATAATTTTCAAGGCTAAAGTTAAAACAACCTAACCATAGGACTTAGTTAACCACACCAGTTGGTACCACTGTCTCAGTTGGAACCCTGGATGTCATAAATATTACTTGACATGCGTCAGTTCACTGTCATGTACAACTGTCTAATTTTGAATTTAATTTCTAACCATGTCAGTTTGATTCCAACCACATGGTTGAAGACCTTTTTACAAATTTTATTGTATAATTTTTAACATATAAGTGAGGTAATGAACATTTGTCATTTCTCTGTTTTTACATTTCTCATTATTTAGTACCATAATGTCAAAAGACAAAAAAAATTTAACATCGTGTCATCCAATCTCACCTAATTTGTAAGTATTATTATTTCACTGAATGATAATCTCTCATATCTGTTATATTTCAAATTGATGATGGAATAAAATTAATTCCGAAACTTGGACACACTTACAAGTGGATTTTTTCTTTTTGACATTACTGCATTCCCCACTATTAACTAGTTTATATCCTAACTAGTCAGCAAAGACTACCCTTTCATATATATATATATATAGTTATTGTTTATTTTCTTGAACCCTGTATATGTTTTTTTTTTTTCCTTTTTCCTTTTTTTTTTTTTTTTATATATATATATATATATATATATATATATATATATCCCCAGATCTCTTGACGGATTTTGATTAGTATATATGGTCACTGTGCTGTAAAATTAGGAAATCAAATAAATCTTCATTTTACGACCGTAGAAGGTAATATTTGATAAGTACCTATAATTCAACAATTAGTAAATATTTACATGTAAGTGATAATAAGCTAGTGAAACATTATATAATGAATAAACAAGCGAACTTTTCTCATAATAGAAAGTGAATTTAATCGATCTTCGTGAACAATATATTATTTAGAAAATTCTATTAATCATGCGATATCTAATATCTTTTATAAAATAATTATGAAATCACGTTTGGAATTCAAAGATCACGAACAACTAGTATTATATACTTTTTCAGCTTCGTTCCGCTTCAATTGCACGAAAATGTTATGCTCTCCATGTTAGGTTCGAATGTTTTTTAATATCAATGGGTTTATTTTCCGTTCTCAGCAGTGGAAGTAAAAGATCCGCTATTGTTTGGATATAGATAATAATGGGTGGTATGAATGAATGAAAAATTATATTCAGGATGTCTCATACATAAAACTCCGTGTGCAAATATCCTCGAAATAAATGAAAATATGAATGTTTCCTAAAAAAGAATGAGTTAAGGGTCGAAAAAACCACCAGCGTGGCTTTGGCCGGGGAAGTAGTTGTTTTCTGTTAGACATTCACAAAAAATAACTTCGTTTTTATCGTGGATTTTTCAATTCACAGAAAAATATTTCTATTTGCTATTCAATTGAGAATGTTTCCCTTTTTAACCGACGAAACCAAAAAGGAGGAGGTTCTCTAGTCGACGGGTATATTTATTTTTATTTTTTTATTATGATCACGCATAACTTTTTACTGAGAAGACCGATTCCGATAATTCTTTTTACAGTGGATAGGGTGTACTTCGAAGATGGTCCCATTCGAATTTAAAAGATGAAATCCATCCCTAAGGGTAGCAAATTCTGGTCCGTTAACCGATTCTATCAGGCATAACTTTGTACTGGGTCCTTCGATTTGGATGATTCTTTTTTTAGATAGGGTGTACCTTATATATGGATTTCGAATGAAATTATCCACCCTTACGGGTAGAAAAATAGGGATAATTGACTTACTTGTGAACATTGGCACACACATACGTAGTTGACAATGACAGATCGCTACTGACATTATTTTTGTTCTACATCCGTCAAAATCATTATATTCTATGAGAGGATGGAATGATATACAAAGTAATAAAATGAACTAACCAGAACAACAAAAATGATTTATATTACAACAAATAGTAAAAGTAGATAATCATATTATTTAACTGGTAATAGTTGAAGTAAGGTGGGTAAGTAAGTATTTTGGAAGTAATCAAAAAACAAGTAAGTAGTAATTAGTAGATTTTAGTTAAAAATTGAAGTAAAACTTTTTAACAGATTAAACGAGAATAGGAACTGAAAGTAAAAATAAAATAAACCTTCTAGTATCAGTAACTAGCTCTAACTATGTAGTAACTAATTTTGAGTCGGCGCCAAACGAACAATCAATCATTGAATTAAATTACTTAAAAAAAATTATCAGAATGTCACCGCGCAACTCGATGCCATCATTTTACGCCTTACCTAATTCATTTGCTTGTTTGTTTGGCGCCGACTCAAAATTAGTTACTTACATTAGTTTAGGAGCTTTGTTACTGAGACTAAGGTTTATTTTATTTTTTACTTTTCAGTTCCGTATTTCGTCGGTTTAAGTTTTTGTTAAAAAGTTTTTATTTTTCAATGTTTTCAACATAAATACCCACAAGAGGTTATCTTGAACGATGGAAGATAGTGACTGAAGTTTATCTTTCACATCTCATTCAAATTTTCAAACAAATCAATCTATTGATTTGTGTTGTTCAATCTATTGGTTTGTGCTTTCGATGTACCACAAAAAAGTTCTGGGCCAATTGGGACACGTCATGCTCCTTCTCGGGCAAATGAATCTGCCTCTTCGTTGCCCTTGTAGTCTATGTGGCCTGGCACCCAAGCCAGATATAGTCTGTTTTGACTGCCTACCTTTTGTAGGGTTTTCAAGCAGTCCCAGACAAGTTTGGACTTAACTTGCATGGAGCTGATTGCTTTAATAGCCGCTTGGCTGTCAGAGTATATAGCAATGGTGTTTTCCTCAAACGCTTGCCTCAGTAACTGCTCTGTACAGATGTATTGCTGCAACTTCTGCTTGGAACATCGTCACATATTTGCCTAAGCTCAGTGTGCATTAATTGGAGGTCCTCCCTTCCATGCCTCTCTGTCTGCTATGACTGTTTTAAAGTTCTGTTCGAAGCTATACTTGGAAAGCACGTCGTCCAATGACATTCCCATTATGGGGTCGGTTTCCAACTCTTTGCATAGATCGTTATACACTTTGTCGTGCAGTCTACTTATGGGCGCTTGCCCTCTGGTAAGTTTACTGGCTACCGACATGGCTTCGCCTCGTATGTGAATATGAATTGGTGATAGGTTCTAAGGCGGTCTTTGGCCACCATATCACCAAACCGTATGCTATCATGGGTGTGATGACCCTGCTATATAGCCAAATGATAATTATTTTTTGTGGGTGTTGATTCCATGTCAGCTTGTGGTCAAAGATGACTCCCAAGTATTTTGCCTCTTGTGCAATTGGAATTTAACCCTGTTCAGAACTGGTGGCTTGAGTCCTCTCAGTACTCTTTTTTTGTAAAAGCAACTATTGTGGTTTTTTTGGGGGTTACAGTTAGTTCCTCCTCCTGACACCAATTATTTATTAAGTTTAGAGCAGTCTGCGTATGCTCCGCAACAGTCCCTGCAAATTTACCTTTTGCAATGATTGCAAGATCTTCGGCATATCCTAAGCAATGCATGCCTTTGGATGTTAGCCTTACCAGTAGTTCGTCTACTAGGATAGCCCACAGAAGAGGTGGGCACCCCCTGCCTGCTCTAGCTATGGTAGATATGATTACCCTTTCCACCAAACTGGTGTTTACCCATTGACACAGGAGGGATGGGACCTCTTCATTTTCTAGAGCTTTGGTAATTGACTTTGTAGATGCATTGTTGAGAACACCCTCGATATCGACAAAGGTCGCGATGGCTATCTCTTTGTCCTCCAGGGATTTTGTTAGTAGCCTGTTGAGATCAACCAGTGCCAAGTCTGTTGATTCACCTGGCTGAAACGCGTATTGGCGTTCGTTGAGGGGGATTGTTAAGTATACCATACTGATGCAATCTTTTCTAGTTGATGCCCGTTCGTTGTGAATATATGGTGGTTATTTCTAACCACTTCATAATTCACTTCGAAGCCGTACCTAGCTGGCATGGTAGTGCGTAAGAAGAAATTAGGAATTAAAACTATTTTTTAGAAAAATAACATCAAATATGCTAAAGGATTCAATCATATGAATTTATAAATTTTTTCCGAGGCAATTTGCCCCTACGAAATTTAACTCATGCAAATTTGGGCATTATTACCAAAGATCAAACCACTCGAATTTCGTGTTTCAATTTCTAGGCTTTCTCGAAAATTTATAAAATTATGAGCAATAAAAACTTACGATATTATCCTCGAAAAATTCGCACTTCCATAAAACGAACCCACTGTATTTATGTTTGTTTTTATCTATTCTCTTGACATCATTCCATTTCAAGCACCTTGTATGTAGATTGCAAAATCGTTACGGAATATATTTGCAGCAGATACAATAAATAGACTGCTTCATTTCTCGCCAGATTCTTCAAAAGAGTGTTTAACGTTTTTTCCTTGACATTTCAATTCGTGTGTACGCTCTGCTCTGGAACACTCCTATACTCTCAATACATTCTACTTTTAGAAGAATACTAACATATTCCAAACGTCCCGACTTCACGAATTTTAGTTATCAATTATACCGTCTTCTCAATCGGAGCTTCAAAAGACTAGTTAGCATCATGATAATAAGTAACAATCCACTTTAGCTTCTTCAACTTAACCTTTGAATGAAAAGTATAATATATTCATGAATTATGAATGTTGTCTATAATACTATTCATAGATAGATTTGTTTGCACAAAAGAAATTCACAAAAATGTATATACAGGGTGAGTCAACAGGATTCCCGTGGTTCATTGCTCCTTAATGTATCACTATTTCGATTTCTTATATTTTTTTGTCAAAGGGACCATCTAAGACCACCTTCCAAAATAATTTTCATTCATATAGGGTGCATCATTGATGCGTGGCTAATCAAAGTTGTTCTTTTTCAAATGAATATTTTCATATATTCCGATCGGCTGTTCCATTGGCTGCTCAACGATTTGAAAAATTACCTATTTCACATTTCGAAATATTTAATAAAGATAATTGGGGAATCGTTGGTCGATATGATGATGTTTTGTACTTTATGTACTTGAACTTTTCTTTGTGGATAAGAAACAAATAAATTGGTTTAACTTGCAAAATATTTATTCGCTTCTTGCATACATTGACAAATATGTCATGTCTCTTTTAACGTCATGTTTTTCACCTGTCATTAGACAATTATAGTATAGGCGTAAACATACCGCCCGCCTTGAAAGGGTTGAACTTTCAAAGATATAAACAACTTGAACACATAAATAAATTAAAGGAAAATTATAAATTGCAGTTCATTTGTTTTATATAACAGAGTTCCTGGTTTTACACGTTACACTTGTCGTTACGTACACTATCAGTATCTACTGCTGTTCATTTTCAACTGGAAGTTGACAAATTCTTGAAAATGATCGCTTCACTGTACCAGATGTAGTTCGGATACTTGCAACCCTTGTAATTCCGTCTGGCCCAGGGTATAAGGAGATTATTCGTCCAAGCTGCCAATGAAGTGGTGAGGTGTGATCATCCTTTATGACCACCAAGTCGCCAACCTCAAGAGAAAGCTGATTGATCTTCCACTTGGTTCTTATTTGCATTTCTGAGATGAACTCCTTTGACCAGCGAGTCCAGAAATGCTGCTGCATTTGCTGCAGTAACTGATATCTTGACAGTCTTGTGGTCTGGATATGTGTGACATCAGGATCAGGCAGTGTTGTTAATGGTCGACCAATGAGAAAGTGAGATGGGGTAAGTGCGGAAAAATCATTGGGATCTGAGGAAATTGGGGAAATAGGACGAGAATTTAGAATTGCCTCTATTTCGGTTAACAAGGTTAATAATTCTTCGAAAATTAAGCAAGTATCTCCTATGACCCTTTTCAGATGCAATTTTGCCGACTTAACTCCTGCCTCCCAGATCCCTCCGAAATGGGGAGAATAGGCAGGTATAAAATGCCAAGTGACACCTAAATTGGTGATGTCTTCCTGGATTTGGTTATGATTATTTGATAGGAAACTAGCTAAATCTATTAGTTCTGACTTAGCACCCACAAAAGTGGTTCCATTATCGGAATAAACTTCTGCTGGTTTACCCCTACGAGAACTAAACCGTCGAAACGCTGCTATAAACGCGTCTTTGGTTAAATCACTAACTAGTTCTAGATGAACGGATTTTGTTGTTAAACAAACAAATAAACATAGGTATGCCTTCAGCACCTTTGCTCCTCGGCCCTTTCTATCTTTGATTTTGATTGGTCCGCATAATCTACTCCGGTCAGATTAAAGGCTGGTGCAGGGCAAATTCTTGTTTTTGGTAAATTGCCCATTATTGGGTTATTTTGACGAGGTTTAGCACGAAAACATCTCAAACAAGAATGAACCGTTTGTCTCGCTAAATTTCGTCCAGACAATGGCCAAAAAACTTCGCGAATAGAGAATAGCAAATGTTGAGAACCGCAATGAAATAGTCTATTGTGTTCTTGCTGGAAAATCAATTTGGTTAAGTGATGTTTGTTGGAGAGTAAAGCAGGATGTTTTTTATCAAAATTATAGTTAGATAACTGTAGTCTACCACCCACTCTCAAAATTTCATTTTGATCCATAAATGGATTCAAACAGAGTATTTTGGATCCCCTTTGTAATGGTTTGTCATTTTTTAGTAAGGACAATTCTTTCGGAAAGCTTTCAATTTGCGATAATCTAACTAAACAATTCAATGCTTGGTTTAATTCGAGAACATCAAGTGTACCAAACTTTCGATTAGACTCATTATTTCTGCAGTTGAAAATGAATCGTTGGCAGTATGCCATTACTCTTTGTAATCGTTTTAATTTTGAATATCGGTTCATCGGAAATAAATCAGATTCATTAACGACTCGATTGACGGTATGACAGATAGTTCCTTGTTTTTTCCTCTCCGGGATTTCATGGATAAATGGACTAATTGACATAGGCCAGACATCCTTGGATGATGCTAGCCAAGGAGGCCCTAGCCACCACAACGTGGAATTTTGCAGATCTTTGGGATACATTCCTCTGGTCAGAAGATCACTAGGGTTTTCCTTGGTTCTAATAAAATTCCAATCAGAAGGATTGGTGAGAGATTGAATTTGAGCAACTCTATTTTGCACAAATGTTTTGAGAATATTAGGCTGTGTTTTTATCCAACACAGGCAAACACTAGAATCACTCCAATAATATGAAGCATCATATCGAATTCTCATAGACGTTTTTACCTTGTTAACTAGCTGAGCTAGCAACAAAGCACCACATAACTCTAATTGAGGTATGGTAAGAGATTTCAATGGAGCAACCCTTGCCTTTGAGCATAAAAGTCGAATTTGAATTTCGCCTGATTTGGTGATTATACGGACGTATAAAGCTGCCCCGTAAGCCTCAAGAGATGCATCTGAGAAAGCGTGTAGCTCTGTTCTAGTAGCCTCATTACTCAAAACTCTTCTGGTAATTTGTAATGTATTCAATTCTGGTAACTGATTTCTTAATTTAAACCAATTAGAATAAACATTTTCCGGTATTGCTTCATCCCACGTTAGTTTAAGCATCCACAATTTTGAAGTATCATTTTACCTAAGATTATACAAGGGCTTAATAATCCTAGTGGATCAAATATCTGCGCTATTTCGGACAGAATTGACCGTTTGGTAATAGGTTTTGTTGTATTGAATTTTCCAATACTATACATTAGGGCATCTGCTGAGCTGAACCAATAAAGTCCCAAGGTTTTTGTTCTTTCATTTTCCCCCAATTTTAAAATAGCTAAAGGATCTATGGCTTGCACATGATCAAGAACCCCTTTGTGGTTTGAAGCCCATTTCTGTAAGTGAAACCCACCGGAATTCAAAATACTGGAGATTTCGTTACACAACCTCACAGCCTCCTCTACCGTGTTACAACCAGTTAAAAGATCGTCCATGTAGAAATCCTGCAACATGACAGTTGAGGCTTGTGGAAACCTTTCAACATTTTCTTTAGCAAGTTGATGTAAACAACGAACTGCGAGCCATGGAGCCGATTTGGTCCCATAGGAAACAGTATTTAATTGGTAGATCTGCAAATTTTCTGATGGATTACTCCTCCAGAATATTTGTTGTAAGCATCGTTGTTCAGGTTGAACAAATATTTGACGATACATCTTGACGATGTCTGCGCAAATCACTATATTATATTCACGAAAACGTAATAGGATGGACACAAGGTCATCCTGTATGGTTGGACCTGCATATTGCGAATCATTAAATGAAACTCCCGATTCTGAAGGACAAGAACCATCGAAGACTACTCTCAAACGGGTTGTCTGGTTCTTCTCATTCAACACTCCATGATGAGGAAAAAATAATTTATATCATTTATGAGGCCCTGAATTTTGGACATGTGACCTAGTAGTATGTATTCTTCCATGAAATCAACATATAATTGACATATGTCAGGGTTTCTCTTAAGTTTAGATTCTATAGATCGAAATCGATTGAACGCGTTTTTTCTTGAGTCACCTAGAGAGTTGAGGGAGCCCTTTATAGGTATTTGTACAATGAATCGACCTTGTTCATCCCGCCTTGTGGTTTTTTGAAATATTTCCTCACATAAATTTTCATCTTTGGAAAAAATAGGTTTTTCATGAAAGGGTTCCTCGATTTCCCAAAACCTTGACAACTGAATTTGTATTTGGGAATTTATGTCATTGGTACTTAAGTTACAATGAACCCTTGGAGATGATTGAACTGGACTAATCGCTCCGGAAACAATCCACCCAAATACGGTTTTTTGACCTATGCACAGCAAGTCATAGAAAATTCCTGCACCTAGAAGTATATCAATCTTGCCACATTCATTAAAACCTGGATCAGCCAATTTGAGATGCTGAGGAATGTTCAACATCGATATATCTATAGGATGAATTGGTAAACTTTCATTGATTTTGGTAAAATTAAACAGGTAACATTGTTGCTGAATGCATTATGAAGCGATTCTATGTTTACTGTACATTGTTGATTTATATCAGTCGTCACTTGATTAATACCTACTACCGATATGTGAATTTTAGTCTTTGGTAAATTTAATTTTTGGCACAATTCGTTGGTTATGAAATGACTTTGTGATGCGGAGTCCAGCAGGACCCTACAAGTATGTAAACCTCCTGCCTTATCTCTCACTTGCACCAATGCGGTTGATAGTAGAATGTTTGAATTTGTTTTTACCTGATCAACACTTGAATAGTTGACTATTTCACTGTCAGATGTACTGGCACAATTTGCCTTGGTAGTTTGTTCAACATTTTCATGTTTTTGAGTGTTTTGGGTTTCAATATGAAGAAGAGTGTTGTGTTTACCGTTGCATTTTCTGCAATGACCCGAAAAACAATATTTGTTGAGATGGTTTCCACGTAAACAATTTATGCAGAGTTTTATTCGCTTAATTTGCTCAATACGCTCCTGAACAGGTAACTTCAAAAACTTAGAACATGCTTGAATGTAGTGATGCTGATCTTTACAGAACACACACATTGGTTTATTTCTATGCTGAGTATTTGTTTGATAGGTAACTTGAGAAGATTTGCCTTTCGATCTTTTCACATCATTGGTTGATTTCAAGGTTTCTAGTAGGTCAGCTTTATTTTTTATAAACGATTTGAAATCATCAAATGTGGAGAGTTGTTGCTTGTTTGCCCTATTATTGTTAGCCTTGAATTCTTCCCACTCTCGTGCGGTTATTTTATCCAATTTATTGCTCAATATATAAATAAGTAGGGTATCCCAGTGTTCAACTGGTTGTCCAAGAGTTTCCAATGATTTCAAATGTTTGGAAACAGTGTCAAGAAGTTTCCGTAGATCATGAGCTGATTCTTGATTTATCGTTGCAATAGAAAAAATCGACTTGACATGATTATTCACTAACAAACTATCATTATTATAACGATCGAGCAAAGCTTCCCAAGCTACTGTATAATTTGTAGCAGAAAATTCTAAAGACCGAATAACCTGCGCTGCACCATCTTCCAATGCTGCCCGTAAATAGTGGAATTTTTGTATTTGACTAATTGCAGGATTTAAATTAATTAACGAGTCAAACGTATCTCGAAACTCCAGCCAATTTTCGTACGCTCCGGAAAACCTTGGTAGATGTATTTGTGGTAATTTAATATTTTCAATTGGTGAAAGGAGGTTAGGTTTATCTGACTGCATATTTTGGCTAGCTAACTTGTTTGCGTCTCTTGCAGTATAATATTTTGAAATATAACTTCTAGCCAAAGAGGTTACAAAAAAAAACGTTTTTTGAAACTCTTCCCTCTCAATCAATTGTTCGTTTGGATCGCTTTCAGAAGCTTCAATTGCAAATTGTACATCTTCGAATTCAGTTAACAAAACTTCTTGTTTTTCTAAACGTAACTGTAATTCTAAAATGTTTTCAAACTGAATTTCATAAAGAGGTTTATCACTTATCAAAAAGGTAAATGACTCTAGATAGGTTTTAAACATTGCTTGTCGTTGTTTTAGTGAATTTCTTTTGAATTTTAACATTTTGATTTCTTCAGCCATCTTGGTAAATGATATCTAGAGATTAGATTATCAAATAAATATCGCACTGAATTTATTTCGAATCACGGAACGAGAGCTACTTGCAATACCCTTGTTAACAACTAAATAAACGCAATTCAAAATAAAACAGTGGTTGGAATCTGGGAAGGTAACATGGAAGGAACTCACTAGTCTTTCTTGTACATAAACACTGTTGCTTGCCCCTGCTCCAGTTGCAATGATCCACTGCGCCGCTGTTATGGCTATCGTCTATCCCTTTTTGCTTCGAATATATGGTAATTTTCTTCCAAATTTCGATGTTTTCACCCTTTTCACTGGTAATATCTCGTTCGAAGGACCAAATATATTTTGTACTTTATGTACTTGAACTTTTCTTTGTGGATAAGAAACAAATAAATTGGTTTAACTTGCAAAATATTTATTCGCTTCTTGCATACATTGACAAATATGTCATGTCTCTTTTAACGTCATGTTTTTCACCTGTCATTAGACAATTATAGTATAGGCGTAAACAGATGATGTTCATTGAGAATACCAATAATTTGGAATAAATTGTACAGGATGTTCGATACAACAACACAAACTTAGCCATTTTCAAACATCGGTATTGTGATTTTTTCAAATGGAACACCCTGTATATTTTCATTTCAATCAACTCCTTTTCAATAACTCTACATTTTTCCTTCATCATGTCATATACCTAAAACAACTCGTTTCCGAGATATTCTACATCCAAAAGATGGTTATTTTTCCACAGAAAATATTGACAATGTTCGCCTTTGGTATCATATTTGGAATTAAACTTTGCATAAAAATCATATTTATTCGAATCTAACAGAAAATAACAATTATTAATGCAGCAAATGTTCAATGTGCCTGGCATTTTCACCAATACACTCTCAATCTGTTCAATATCGCTGGACAGCTGGTGCATTCTCGCCACTCGATTAAGGTAAGGAAACCACAGCCCCGTTTTGATTCTTCCCTAAAATCATTGAATATCAGAAAATAAATCCATCAGTCCACTAAAAGAGCGAGTTCGAGCCAGTAGGTAAGTATGTTTTTTGGAAGTAATCAAAAATTAAGTAGGTAGTAATTAGTAGATTTCAGCCACAAAAAATTGAAAAATAAAAACTTTTTAACAAAAAATTAAACCGACGAAAAAATCTACTGGAAAGCAAAAAATAAAATAAACCTTCTTAGTCTTAATGATAATTGACCTCCTCAACTAATGTAAGTAACTGATTTTGAGTCGGCGCCAAACAAACTAGCAATTGAATTAGGTGAAGCGTAAAATGATGGCAGCGAGATGCACAGCGGCGTTTTAATTACTTCTTCAAAGTAATATAATGATCTTCGATAATTGTTTGTTTGGCGCCGACTCAAAATTAGTTGCTCACATTAGTTTAGAAGCTCAATTATCATTAAGACTAAGAAGGTTTATTTATTTTTTTGCTTTTCAGTTGATTTTGTCGTCGGTTTAATTTCTTTTTGTATATTGACTCTTCCAATATCATGATCTTGCTGGAATTAAAGAATGTTATTATTATTATTTTTATTCAAGATTTATAAGAAGCATTAACTACTATTTTGAGACTAGCTATCTCAAGAGCACAAAACTATGAATGAAATTCATGGTTGAATGCTGAAGTTGTTATAGTTCCACACGATATTCGATTTAAAGAAAATGCAAACACCACCATGCTGATTTTCACTTTGAAAGTAATAGGTAGCTGGCCAAATAGTATCACTGTATATTGACGCTCTTCAAGTTGAGTTCAGTTTGCCAGTAAAATACTTATTTTTTTTATCATTTAGGAGAAAATTCACCAATTCGATTTTGTTGGCGAAACATATCTAGATAACGGCATGAAGATGAGTTTATTGAATAATATACAATATCAATTAATAACAATATAATAATATAATATTGAAGGATATATGATAAATTATCATATATAAAAAACGATAAGTGAGTTCTTGTGTTCAAAAAACATTTTAGAGGTATTATTTATCAACTACCTGGCATATATCGATAAAATCGAATCCAATGTTGTTCGATTTATGACGAAGATGCGAAATTTATGTTATGATGAGATGTGATAAACATTGTCCAAGGCAAACTGGTACCGATGGAATTTCGTTCGACCATAAAAATGACACGGAAGCTTTTAATTTGGTGAATATGTAAATCCTGACGATCTGACTTCGTTACGAAACTTTCTCGATCCTCCTGACCTTCTTGGCATCAGCTATGACAAATTTATCGAATGCGATAGATTCATTGGAATTCTGGAATTCGATATTGTAGGCGAGTGATTTCATGTAAAACTGGTTTCGATATAAACTGACGATTCCAGGTAGATCTCATAGAAATACCATCTGTGGACATCTCGACGTCGAAAAAAATCGGTATATCTTCGCTAATCATAACTAAAAATACCTTATATTCGAAAGTAATCGAATGGAATGAAATTTAACCCAAAAATACTATGTTTATCTCGATTTAGTTCAAAGATGTGCCGAGTTGGTCTCGTATTTTCAAATTGGTGGCTGATGCGATATTGAAAAAAATTTCTCAAATTTCCATTTGTTAGGATAACTTTTTTATGTGGAATGGATTAGATTGAAATGCAACAATGCACAGTGATCTGAAAAGCAGGCTTCAAGAGATGCTAATTGAATCCTCAAATGACTCCAAGGATACGCCGCATTAAAAGTTAGTTCCCAAGTTTATTTTTCTAAAAGTTACAGAGGATTTAATTTGCATAATTTTGGAACGTAAGCACCATACGTCTGAAGAAAAAAGTAGATACAACTGATTGGCTACAAAAAAAATCTGAAAAACGTTATTTAAAAAAAATTGACAAAATATGAAAATTTCATAGGCTAGATCATCTCAAGTAGTACACAGGTGAACCATGAATAAATAATAAATTAACGAATTTAACTCATTACTAACAATGAACCGGCAACAGCAACAGTCAATACTCAACACTTTTCCGTGCTTAAAAATAGAAATGTATCGTCCATTCGTTGGGAATCGATGTCTTCTGAAAAAGTAATGTTTCGTCGATGCCTAATGAATCGGTTAGTCTGTACAGGGGGTTATAATTCACCGTGACGCGGTGGTTGTGAAATTCGGCCTCTGACACATTTTCATACCGATATTGGCAAAATACAGTGCTCGTCTAAAGTCCGTTCCCTCTCTACTAATTTTTGAACCACCTGGTATATCGCAACAAAATTTGGAGGGCTCAAATAGGAGATAAAAACCTACTTTTTCATGAAAAAATCACAGCTAAAAGTTTTGAAATGGCGGCTGAGCGCCATCTTCAATAATTTTTGTAAATAGAACACCCCGTATATTATTCCATTTTCGAAATCTGCTCATAATTCTCAATAGTTTTCTCTAATACACTTTTCTCCTAAATTCACTTGTTTTCGAAATATTAACGTTTGAAAAGTGACATTTTGGTCATTTCAAACCCAACCAAAAACACTAATGTTGCTTTCAATCGAGTTTGTTTACTGTCAAATAGTCCGTTGAGCGCCTAAATCCTTTTATGAAAAGTGTGATCATGGCTCGTACTTTAGACGATAAATTTGAAGCAGTTTTGATATTTGGAGAAGCTGGAAGAAATTATCATCTAGCAGTCCGTTTAATGATAGATTTCCCGATAATCCTATTTCGAGGTCAATTGCGCAAACTTGTAAATAAGCTCAAAGCAACTGGTACCCTGGAAGATGATCCAAGATCAGGAAGACCGCCCCTTTCAGAAGAAAAAAGGTAGAAATTGTTGCTGAAATGGTAATCAATCCGACTCAATCGACGTCTGCAGTTGCTGAATCCTGTGGAGTTCAAAAAGTGTCCAAAGAATCCTAAAAAATAAAAGTTGCATCCCTATAAAATGAAATTCCTGCATGCTCTCACGGAGGATGATCCAGACCGGAGGGTTGAATTTTGCGAGTGGTTAACAAGAACAATTGAAGGAGAACGGGGCTTCCTAAAACGTGTATTTTTCGCAGACGAATGCACGTTTTTTCTTAATGGAAAAGTCGTCAACAAACAGAATGTACGATACTGGAGCGATACTAATCCGCATATTTTTAGAGAGGGACATACCCAGTTTCCTAAAAAGGTGAATGTTCGGGCGAGGATTTTGGGCAATCGCGTTGTTGGACCGATTTTCATCAGAGGCAATCTTACAGGAGTTCTTTACAGAAATCTTTTAGAAACTGAAATTGAACCTCGAATAAGACAAATTGTATTAAACAATCAGGAAGAGTTTGAAAATCGTGAAATCATATTTCAGCAGGATGGGGCACCTCCCCATTTCAATCGCATGGCTAGAGAGTTCCTCGATACAAACTTTCCTGGGCGATGGATAGGTCGCAGGGGAAGTACAGAATGGCCACCAAGATCTCCGGATCTTACACCTCTAGATTTTTTCCTTTGGGGGTATCTGAAGACAGAAATCTAAATCACTGAATGCCAAACAATAGAAGAGTTGGAACGCAGAATAATAGATACATGTGAAGAAATAGATGAACAGACTTTCATCAACGTGAGAGAAGCTATTTATAAAAAGGCAATTCATTATCAAGATTTAGGAGGGGGCCACATTGAACACTTGATGAAATAATTGTTGGGGTTGAATAAAAGTGTTATTCAAAAATAAATTATAATTTTTTAGCTAACTAATTTGTTTTGATTATGAATTTACAGAACACATTCGTAGGCTTCGAGATTTTCCGGTAAGCGGTACTGTTTATCCTTGATAAACTCTCTTTACGCCTCTTATTAGTCGAATTCATTAATTTATAGTTAAATCTCTAACTATAAATTAATAACAACGTTTAGTTAGCAAAATGTTTTACCGGAAGTGACCAAAATCCATACTTAATTTTAAACCGAATGTCACTTTTCAAACGTTAATATTTTGAAAACAATTGAATTTAGGAGTAAAGTGTATTAGAGAAAACTATTGAGAATTATGAGCAGATTTCAAAAATGGAATAATAAACGGGGAGTTCTATTTAAAAAAATTATTGAAGATGGCGCTCAGCCGCCATTTTAAGACTTTTAGCTGTGATATTTTACCATGAAAAAGTAGGTTTTTATCTCCTATTCAAGCCCTCCAAATTTCGTTGCGATATACCAGGTGGTTCAAAAATTAGTAGGGGGGGAACGGACTTTAGACGAGCACTGTATATGTTTTTTGCTTTCTAAGCCGTACAACTTTCAACTCAATTTTTTTATCTAAGACATAGTAATCAATTGTTCATCTTTCTTCGACACGCATAACTCATAAGTCGTTTTCTTTCTAGATTGGGATAAAGACACACTTCATGTCCTCTTATTATCAGTTTTTGTTTTCAGGAACGGGAGATACTCAGCTCATCACTTCTTCTACAAAAGTGCCATTCGAAATTTCCAGTCATATTCCATTAAATTGATGAATTCATAGGCTCATAGCCTATTTCATCGTTTCTTTTGAATATAGGTAAGTATAGGACTTTACGTTCAGATTTCCATTGAATTTTTTTTATAAATAACAGAATCTTGATATTTAACCTTCAAGTCAAAACTGGGTAGTTCAAGAGATTTCCAAAAACATTATATTCAGCATCACACTTGGCTGGTCATGGAGTGATACGAGTGCAAAGATATGAAATATTCATGAGAGTATAAGAGAAAATAGAATTCGATTAGTTGCAGCTCAGATCGTAATCGAATGTTCATTAATAATTCTGCAGCGTTTTCTCCAAGGTTTAGAATCCTCGACCGGGTAGATGAACAAAAACAGTCCTAGGTTATTGATTTTATACAGAAAATAGTTTCTGTACTCCTAAAATTTGAAATCGAAATTAAATGGAAAATTGAAAAAAATTTGTTGTTTTTTTTATAGTTGTACATAAATATGACTAGCCACAGTTTTTTTCCGTATTCAAACTCAGAATTCCCGAGTTTAAAGACAAAGTTAAAACTGAAAAAAAAAACTTCAAATGCTGTCGTAGATGATTTCTCGGATTTTTACAAATATCTCATTAAAATCTTAGATTTGTTAGCTTACTCACTTGGGATACGAATAACATAATCATCAACAAATAGGTTTAATTCTGGGATGTAAACAACAAATTTGTTTTTCTATAGCATTTTCATATCCAATGCCTTAGAAAAGATATCGCAAGATATACACAGATTGAAAAGGGAAACATTCTCAATTGAATATTGATAGAAAAAATTTTTCTGTTTATATTTTCAACAAATCAATCTATCATACCCCATGACAGGTTTTAATGTCAGAAAACACTAATTTCAAAGTGCCTCTCCAGAAGAAATGATTCTAACTTTTTCCATCTTTGCAAAGTGAGATTGCTTTTTGAAAATGTGTTTCCCATTCCTTCCGGTCTTCCTGATGATCGTGGAAGCGTGAAATAGATTTTCGTCGACAAAAATATATTGAAGACCTAGTGAATGCGATGTCTCTCCTGCGTCAATGTTACGAATGATTTCTGGTGAGTACTCTCTTTTGGAAAACATTCTTCTCTGCCTCATTCATCTTTATGAGTTCTCAATCAAGACTGGAATAGAAAATCAAATAACTATCTGAATGAAAATGCAAATTTTTTATTTCAGATTTTTTCTTTTTAGTTAGGGCCTTTTCAGAATATCTATCAGATGTAGTTCAATGTCCAGCGTGGCTTTAGCCGGGGAAGTAGTTGTTTTCTGTTAGACATTCACAAAAAATAACTTCATTTTAATCGTGGATTTTTCAATTCACAGAAAAATCTTTCTATCAATATTCAATTGAGAATGTTTCCCTTTTCAACATGAATACCCCACAAGAGGTTATCTTGACGATGGAAGATAGTGACTAAAGTTTATCTTTCAGTCGCAGATGATTCCACATCTGATTTTATGAACATCCTGTTTATATTTTCAACAAATCAATATACACAGACTTTTCAAAGCAAAATTACTTGCTCCAAGAATCAAGGGAAATGTTCTGAAATGCGTTGAGACCCATCTCTCACATTTACTGCAATTTATTAGATATGCTGGATCCGTATTCTCCAGCATTTCTGTAAACTCTGGTGTTCCCCACGGATCTCACATTGGTCCAGTGGTATTCAACCTTTGAGCAAAGTAGGTGATAAAACTATCTCTCGTCTTTTACAAAAGCACGTCCGTTTACAAGTACAGTTAAGGATTTGGAAATGGTTTTTGTAGCGGAATGTCATGTAAGACAACTATCTCGAATAGTATTGTTGAAGCTCAAAAGATGTTAGGATTATTTCTCTCTGACCTTTCTCGTACCAATCGTACCAATACAAAAATAATAGTCCATACCCTAAGTGGACGATCAATTTTTTTTGGGGATGATTAACACAAAGTCGTCTTCACAAAACGTTTAATTCCTCACCAAAATCCAGTAATAAGACATGTTTCGAGTTTATATACGTTCATCTTCAGTTTAGAATTCAATCATTGAGACAGGATGGAGAAAAGCCATAGCATCGTTGAATAAACAACTACCTAATTAACTAGACAAGGTTTTTTTTGTAATTAGTTGTTCATTCAACGATGCTATGGGTTTTCTCCACCCTTTTTTTTTACTATCTTTGATTATGCTCTAAACTGAAGATGAACGTATGAACGTTGGAAACGTTTTGTGGAGAAGACTTTGTGTTGATCATCCCAAAAAAAAACTATTCGCTCATGCGATTTATATCAGAATTCAGTAGTATTGTTTGGCATTGATCTACTTTTTAACCGACGAAACCAAAAAGGAGGACGTTCTCTAGTCGACGCGTATATTATGTTTTATGGATTTTATCGCAATTTTTTTTTAATTTTTTCCTCAAGCATTTTGTCTACGTAACTCATGCTATTTGTGGCCTTATTACCAACGTTAATCAGATAATAAAACCGCAAATCAAACTTAGTAAATTTTTAAGCTATCTCGATCATTTCAAAAAAAATTGAGCAAAAAACCTCTATTACTTATGATATTACCCTCGAAAAAATCACTTCAGCAGATGTGTGTTTCATATCTCAACCGGTATTTTCAGATTTTACGAAATTTGCAGTAGCCGAAAAAATGAAAGATTAAGAAAACCAAAAGAAATTAAAACAGTCCAAATTGGTTCAAATTTGGTAGGTGGGTAGAAAACCGAAAAACAAACAACTTTTTCATATAACATTTTTCGAAATAACCTAACTTTTTGTAATATTTTTGAAAACATGTCAAATTCGACAAGTGTAGGCGATCGATAGGAAACAATCGTAATTTTCAAAGCAAAAACTGTTCATAAATTCTAAATTTGCGGAAACTAAATAATAAAAAAATCCATATGATGCGATGACATATATATTATATATATATATATATATATACAGTGTGACCCATTTTTAATGGAAACACCCCCCTAAAATTTGAAGTTGTAAACAGATTTTAATAATTTTTTTTTGAAATGTCAAGTACTAAAAGGTCTACCTTGGGACAAAATTTGAAATGTTTATTCTAATTTTCAGGGCATACTACGATATTTTTTCTTAGTCGAAAATCGAGATTTTTTATTAGCGATTTTTTTATTGAAAAAATCACTACGCCACTGGAGTGCCTCTAAACAGGTGTGACCAAAATTTCATGAAAAAATATTCATTAATAACAAAGTTATGACAACTCAAAAATTCGAAAACTCACACAGCTAACAGTCACAAAAAACACCCTATATCAACAGATATAGCCATGAGAATATTTTTTCATGATTTCAACAATAAAGTGCCGCCAGATGAAAAAAAAACAGCGTAAATTTTTTTAATGAAAATAACGGAATTACATTCACACAATTCAACTAATAATGAAGGAAAAATTTTTAATTAACGTAACTATGAAAACTAATTATTGAAATGTTTCGATTCAGTGCAACAATTAATTCAAACTCATATTCTAGTAGCCTCTACTAATCCACCACGTATTTCGATGCATTTGTCGTAGCGCTTACGAATGTTTCTGATTACGTTCCTTAGTTCTTGTGGGCTAATATCTGCACATACCTGTCGAATTCTTGCACAAAGTTCATTTCTATCTCTTGAGCGGTTTTTGTACACCTTTTGTGTGAGAAGTCCCCAGAGAAAAAAGTTCAAAACTGTGAGGTCTGGAGATCTGGATGGCCACTCTATAAACGGACTACCACGGCCTATCCATCGGTTTGGAAAATGTTCGTTAAGCCATTGCCTCACAGCTCTGGCATAATGAACTGAACACCCATCTAACTGGACAATTAAATTTGATCGTTCATTGATTGGCAGCTCGTGAATAGCATCCCAAAACTCTGTGTTTAAAAATTCTAGAAACTTCTGCGCATTAATGTTTTCCTCAAAAAAGAAAGGACCAATAATTCGTTCGTTCAATATCCCACACCAGACGTTGATTTTTTGGGAATACTGGCTTTTACAGTTTATTACCCAGTTAGGATTATTCGCTGCCCAATAGCGACAATTCTGTGATGACACTCCATTTGTAGTGAAAGTGACTTCGTCGGTATATAAAATAATTTGTAGGAAATTTATATTGTTTAAATATTCCCCTTGGGCCCATAAACAATATTCCAGACGTCTTGCTTCGTCGCCTTCTTGCAGTGTATGTAAAAAATTTGGCTTGAAAGGTTTAATATTCTTTGCCTTGAGACATCTCCGAATAGTTTCTCGTGGAATATTCAAATCTAAGATGGCATTCCTTATACTGGCATTAGGATTATTTCCGAAATAATCTAAAATGATTTGATCATTCCTGTCATTCCTGTTTCGTCTTTGTACAGGATTACTTTTTAACATCATTTTTGATACTGCACCAGTTTCATTGAATATTTTATTTATTTTATTTACCGTACCGCAGCTAATACGAGGACGATCTGGATGTCTCTCATTAAATACTCTACAAACCTCTCTAGCACTTCTAACGTCATCTCCCGAAAGGCGTACAATTTCAATTTTCTCTCTTACGCTCAATCTTGCAGGCATGACACAAAATAATTCGAAGAATTGTAAGATGAATATTGTTGACAATAGTACATTTAAATCTTTCACAAGTGTCAAACTGTAATATCATTTCCATGGCAACTAAGATTTAAATTGAAAAATCAATTAGGTCTTAGTTTTAGTTAATTTGCGTGAAAACTTAAATGTAATTCCGTTATTTTCATTAAAAAAATTTACGCTATTTGTTTTTTTTTCATCTGGCGGCACTTTATTGTTGAAATCATAAACAAAATATTCTCATGGCTATATCTGTTGATATAGGGTGTTTTTGTGACTGTTAGCTGTGTGAGTTTTCGAATTTTTTAGTTGTCATAACTTTATTATTAATGAATATCTTTTCATGAAATTTTGGTCACATCTGTTAAGAGGCACTCTGAATCCAGTGGAGTAGTGATTTTTTCAATAAAAAATCGCTAATAAAAAATCTCGAATTTCGACTAAGAAAAAATATCGTAGTATGCCCTGAAAATTGGATTAAACATTTCAAATTTTGTTCCAATTTAGTACTTGACATTTCAAAAAAAAATTCTTGAAATCTGTTTACAACTTCAAATTTTAGGGGGGTGTTTCCATTAAAAATGGGTCACACTGTATACATATATATATATTTCCTAATTTATTGACCACATATGTTTATATTCTTTATTTTCTCGGAATGAGGGCCTTAATCAGTCTATGTATTTTCTATTCCATGCGACGTTTCGACATTGTTTATGTCATCTTCAGGTAAACTCTCAAAATAATATAAAAAAAAAAAAAATTAAATAATTAATTTATTTTTTTATTTCGTTTCATGTTTCATGATTGAATGAACGTTGTTGAATGTCTGAGATTGCTGTATCGGGTATAACTTAATATGTCGAACACTCCAATATATTTGATTAAAAACAACGATAACAGATAAAACAAACCCGATACCAGCAATCTCGGACATTCAACAACGTTCATTCAATCATGAAACATGAAACGAAATAATGAAAGAATAATAGTTGAATTATATTGTATGTTTTGAATGTCTCTTTGAATTTCAATCTTATGTGATGTTGTGTAACGTATTATGTTTTTAACTTTACATGTTTTACATTATTTTAAGAGTTTACCTGAAGATGACAAAACAATATGTCGAAACATCGCATGGAATAAAAAATACATAGACTGACTAAGGCCCTTATTCCGAGGAAAATAAAGAATATATATATATATATATATATATATATAAGGAATCGTCTACATTTTAAGTCATCATCGTCTACATTTTAAGTCATCATTGTAAATTGACTTGTCTGTAAATAAATGAAAATAAATAAATAAATTCAAATGGGTTTTGAAATCGACTTTCGGAATTCTCTTCCAAGTTCGATATTTGTCTGCTGAGTTTTTATGTTTTGTTTTTTTAGGATTATGAAAAAACTCCCCTCAGTTGTGACATGGTGTTTGGGTGAAAATTGACTAACCTTTTGCGTCAAACCTGGCTCGGCCGCCAAAATCGCCCATACACAAATCGTCACAGTCCAGATCATTTCGAATTTCGTTTCAGTCTTCGGTGTTTCCCGTCTCTGCGCGCCCACACACTGCGAAAACAAAGACCTCGCACTTTTCACGGCACGCTGGATGCTGCCAACTGCCGCCAAAGATACGTTCAGGAGTCTCAACGCGGGTTCACCAGGTCACAAGGCTGAGGAGAAGGGACCACTGCACGGCATCACTCGTGCTTAGGTGTTTTGACACTCCCACAACGACCTGGTTTGTAAGATGCGAATTCTAGATTTTTGGTCGTAGATGATTCATGAGTTTCGGGGAAATTTGGAAAACAACGCTGTGGGAATTTTCAAACTTTCTGGTACCGATGCGATCGATGGTGATTCACGTAATATTAGTAAATTTGCTGAGAAATGCGGATTCATTATCAATCAATCAATATATACTTTATTGTATTCATGAAGAAATCATGGTTACAAAGCAATACAATGTATGGATAAAAATTACAATAAAAATCAGTATAAACATACAAGGTAAAAAAATAAAACATTTTAAACGATTAGCGACAATTAATTACAAAACATTTAAGTAATATATATCACTAAAATATTGCGTCAATAAATCATGGTCACAAAGGATAAAGTTACAATAAAATTAGTATAAACATCTAAGGTAAAAAATTCAAACGAATAGAGACAATTAATTACAAAAAATTTAGGTATATAACACTAAATTATTGAGTCAATAAAAAACTCATCCAAACTATAATAGGTTCTTTCCATTAATTTATATTTTAGCTCTTTTCTGAATTTAGTTGGTGGTTCAATTTCTTTTAAGTCATTGGGAAGATGATTGTAGATTTTGCAACCATTGTAAATAAATGAGTCTTTAATGAGACTTGAGGTGGGTAGCAGAAGTTTTACATCTCTGTTTTGTCGAGTGTTGTGTGTAGAGGAGTGAGAGCCAAACTTAGTTTTATGTTTTTTTATTATTGATGCTGTTTCCAAGATATACAGGGCAATTACTGTTAATATTTTATGGGATTTGAACAACTCTTTGCAAGAATCTCGAGGTTTAGCTTTGCACAAGTATCTTAAGGCTCGTTTCTGTAGGATGAGTACACTGTTCAATAAGTAGTTGTTGCAACTTCCCCAAAATGCAATGCCGTAGCGGATATGTGATTCGACGAGGGAGTGATAAACCATCTTTGCAGCTGAGAAATTTAATTCTTGTGAAGTAAGCTTCACTGCATAACACCCAGAAGAGAGTTTTTTTCTCAGTGCGATCACATGATCAACAAATTTTAATTTACTATCTATGTGAAGACCCAAATATTTTGTGTTGTTTTTATTTTCAATGATTCCTGATTCTAGGTCTATGTCATCAAGCTCACATTTAAACGTAAGCAGATTTGTTTTATTGATGTTGAATGATAGTTTATTGGAGTCACACCAGTTTGTTACCTTAGTTAAATCTTCGTTGACTGCTTTGTTTAATTCGTCAGTCTTTTTGTTGTACCATGTAATAGCAGTGTCATCAGCAAATAATGTGAACTTACCTGAGATATTGATGTTAGTTATATCATTAATATACAGTAAAAATAGAACTGGTCCAAGGACTGAGCCCTGAGGAACCCCAAATTGTATCTGTCCCAATGAAGAATGTACATTAGTCTTGACAATTTGCTCTCTACCGTGTAAATATGATTCTATCCATTTGTAAGACAGACCCCTGAAACCATAGTACTGAATCTTTTGCAGCAATATTCCGTGATCAACGCAGTCAAAGGCTTTCGACAGGTCACAGAACACTGTTGCCACAGCCTCACCATCGTTGATTACTGTATATATATTGAATAAGAGATCGAAGATAGCATCATTTGAGTTTTATTGGATTGAAATCAAACTGGGTATCACTTAAAATTTTATGTTTAGAGAGAAAACTCAATATTCTCATTTTTACCAATTTTTCTATTAATTTCGCTAAAGTTGGAATTAGTGCTATCGGTCGATAATTAGAGGGATTATCAGTATCACTACCCTTGTGCAGTGGAATAATAATGGATGTTTTAAGTTGGTCAGGAAATATCCCTGTTTGAAATGATTGGTTTATTAATTGTACTAAAACTGCCAGTGCTTCATTTGGTAGATTTTCTATTATACGTATCGATATGCCGTCAATTCCAGAGGATTTTTTAGTTTTAATTTCAGAAATAACTAGTTTCAATTCATAAAGGTCAGTATCATGAAGTACAAATGAATCATTTATTCTGTAGCGTTCCATATTGTCAAGTGGATTTATTCCTGGTTTAATGTCATCATTTTGTTTCTTTGTTTTCATATGTTTTAACATCAGGTTTTTTTTTTGATTCTGTGCTTTGTTAATTTTATCTTTATAATAGTTTTCTTTAGCTAGTATAATTAACCTTCTATAAATAGAACGGTAATTCCTGAAATAATCATGGAAGTAAAGGTTGTCGGTAAATTTTCTTATAGAATGCAAACAGCGTAGGTTTCTTGATGATATTCTTAATCCTTTTGTGAGCCGATGCTTTTTTTGTTTTGTTTTTAGTTTACATATAGGAAAAGCATAATTGTAAACATCTAATAGACGGTTATAAAAATCAGAAAATTGAACATTTGGAGCTAGGAGACTGATATTTTCCCAATTTATATTAGAACATTTTTGGAAGAACCTATCATAGTTTTTCTTACTGTATATTCTACCAAATCTACAGTCTTTTTTATTCTGATCATATATAATTTTTAAGCTGCAAAGTACCGCCTCATGATCTGAAAGTCCGGCAGGAACTACTTCACAGGAAATAGATTCTTCCGATAAGTTAGAGCATATATAGTCAATAGTAGTTCTGGAATGTAGTGAAATACGCGTAGGCGCATTTACATGCATTAGTATATAGTGGGTCTCAAAAAAATTTATCAATGAACTGTCTTTCTGGAATTTGAGGATTTTGACATCCGTGTCCATTTTGGAGCATAAAAATAAAATTATAAGTTAGGGGAAGGAATAAAGGCACTGAGGCCTCAGCGAGGGGGAAACAACTACTCAAAATATGTACACCATAATTAAATATCTGATAATGAACAATATTTAAGATATATTTAAAAAAACGCATGAAATATTTAAAATATATTTAGGATAATGAAAATATTTAATGTACTGAAAATGTATTTAAGGTGTTTCGCCACGAGACAGTTGAATTAGAGAGAGAGAGAGAGAGAAATATACTTTATTGTCAAAGAATAAACATGTTCTTATTGACAAAGTTAAAATACAAATTTTTTACAATAATTGTTGGTAAATAATATGAAAATTAATAACAGTAACTACACATTAGTAGTATGTCAGATGCGCTTAAAAACGTATTTCACATCATTACACAAGAGTATAAAACATTTTTAAATAAATATACACATAAGATACAACAAATTAACATATAAAAACACACATATATAGCTGTACAATTATACGAAACTGCATACTCTACCAATTCTCTGAATAGTACTCTTCCAAATTATAGTAAGCTCCCTCAAGTAATATATTGTAACGTAAATAAACTTAACTTGGTTTTAATAATTTATTTCACACCTAAATCTACAACTTAATTTATATTACGCCACTGTATAGCTCGATCGTATGGGCTCGTTCAGACTGTCCGTGCCATCTTGAGGGCTACCTATTTATCTCCGTCACAGAATTCCCGATCTTTCGAATTCCGGCAGTTGGCGACCAGCATGTTCCAATCGTTTCCAATAATTGTAACGTAAATAAACTTAACTTGGTTTTAATAATTTATTTCACACCTAAATCTACAACTTAATTTATATTACGCCACTGTATAGCTCGATCGTATGGGCTCGTTCAGACTGTCCGTGCCATCTTGAGGGCTACCTATTTATCTCCGTCACAGAATTCCCGATCTTTCGAATTCCGGCAGTTGGCGACCAGCATGTTCCAATCGTTTCCAATATCGACCGTTGCTCTCCGCGGCAGAGCGACTGGACTGTTCTCGAACATCTCTGGGGATGACCTCATCGCTGTCGACGGCAACGCGCGAGGCGACAGGTCCGGCCTAGGTTCGTTACATTGCCCCCTTCTTAAAGACATTTCGTCCCGAAATTTCATCCTTGGAGTGTGACGATATCTGCATGACTCCCCATATCTGCACCGTGAAGTTCGATGGAAGTAACACTCCACGGTCTTCATGATCGGTCGTGGAAGAGGGTTACAGCAAACCAAAATCTTGACGCCGCTGGATCTGAATATCGCCTCCAGCATACTTCTTATGACTCTCCAGTCCAACCCATCAATACCACAGGACAATTTTGGAATTGCTAGATCCACCAGATTCTGGTCCACCATAGTATCTCTTAGTTTGGTGAGACTCTTCCAGACATCTTCATAGGACGGTTTATCTTGGGAATGCCTCTTGGTAACTAGGTAGTAGATGTTTCTCTGGCCTTTCTTCAACTGTAGCACCCCACCAACTTCTGGATTCTGCTCCCGCAGTGTTTGGAGTTGACCAAATTTCTTGGAGAACACTACGGCGATGCCCCTGGACATTCGAAGATCTTCTGCCACACAGTGCGCTAGTGCGTAGTCAGCAGGCACCTCGAAAAGGTCTCGTGACTCCTCTCTAGTAACCCCATGTAGAACTTTCTGCCCGTTTGAATACAAGGACATAAACTTCTCGAACGTCATATCATCCTCCGGTGGCTTGAGGGTGCGAACTTGGTCATGGTTTCCAGCGTAAGGGGCCAACCTGTTGAAATGGACGACCCTTGGTTTCCCTCGGGGTGGCTTATGGATTCGGTACACAAGGTCGTTTATCCTTTTCACGATTTTATACGGGCCTTCCCACGAGTTCCGCAACTTTGGTGATAGTCCACGACGACGTTTGGGGTTGTACAGCCAAACCAGGTCATCAACCTTAAACCCTCCAGCGTCGGCCTTGATGTCATAGGTCTTCTTCATTTTATCGCTGGCACTCTGGATGTTCAACCGGACTCGTTCGTGGATGTCGTCCATTCTCTGCCGAAGTTTGCTGACGTAGTCCTCTCCCGCAGTGTCTTGTCCTGGCGGTATCCCAAACTTCAGGTCACAAGGCAGTCGCAGTTCTCGGTCCATTATAATACTAGCAGGAGTTTGACCGGTTGATTCGTGTACTGCGGATCGATAGGCCATCAGGAACAAATGAAGATACTGGTCCCAGTCTCTTTGATGGTCAGAGACAACCTTGGACAAGTGGCGGTTGATCGTCCTGTTCATCCGTTCCACCATTCCATCGGACTGCGGATGTAGGGCCGTGGTTCTTGTCTTGCGGATGTTCAGCAAGAGACATATTTCTTGGAACAGGTTGGATTCGAAATTTCTGCCTTGATCCGAGTGCAGCTCCATTGGAATACCGAATCGACATATCCATTCTTTCACCAAGACGTCGGCGACGGTGATAGCTTCCTGGTTGGGCAGGGCATAGGCTTCCGCCCACTTACTGAAGTAGTCCATTGCCACAAGGATGTATTTATTCCCGTGGTCGGATACGGGAAACGGGCCGGCGATGTCAATGGCGATTCTCTCGAACGGGCTGCCTACGTTGTACTGACGCATCGGGGCCTTGGGTCGTATTCGAGGTCCATTGCTAGCAGCGCATACAGCGCACTTTCTGCACCAGTCCTGGACGTCAGCTTGACAATTGGTCCAGTAAAACCGTTGCCTCACTTTCTGCAGGGTCTTCGTCACTCCCAGATGTCCTCCAGCGACTCCATCATGGATTTCCCGCAGCACTTCCTCTCTTCTGTTCCTGGGAACAATTATTCGGCGTCTGTCTTCCCCACCAATATCGGCCTCCAACACACGTTTCAGGATCCCATTGTCCAGAATAAGAGAGTTCCATTGTGCCCAATAGGACTTAACAGCCGGCGAGTAACCTGCGACTTCCTGCCATGATGGTCTTCGATTGCCCTTCTTCCAGCTGACAACTAAGCCAAGGTCGGGGTCTTTCTCTTGGTCTTTCTGGATCTTGTGTCATTCCAGTTGTCATCCATTGCCGCGGTTCTACAAAGTGTTGTTTCTTTCTCTTCTGCTCGTCGGCAATGTGAGCAATCATCTGGACATGGTCTTCGCGACAAGGCATCTGCATTCTTATGGCTAGTTCCGGCTCGATGTTCGATCTCGAAATCGAATTCTTGGAGTCTCTCGATCCAACGTGCTACTTGACCCTCAGGATTTTTGAACTGTAAGAGCCATTTGAGAGCTGCATGGTCAGTTCTCAACAGGAATCTTCTTCCATACACGTACTTGTAGAAGTGCTCCACTCCCTTTACAACAGCTAACAGCTCTCGCCTGGTGACACAGTAATTGCGCTCTGGTTTGCTAAGCGTCTTGCTGAAATAACCAATGACCTTCTCCTGTCCCTCCTGGATCTGAGATAGGACAGCTCCAAGTCCCACGTTGCTGGCGTCCGTATCCAAAATGAATTTCCTTTTGGGTAGGGGATAGCTCAGTACAGGTGCGTTGATCAAAGCTCCTTTCAGTTTCCTGAATGAGTCTTGACATTCTTCGGACCACTGGAACTTTGTTTGGCCCTCCGTGAGCCTGGTCAGTGGTTTAGCGATATTGGCGAATCCCAGCACATATCGGCGATAGTATGTGCATAAACCAAGGAAACTTCGAAGTTGGTGAATGTCTTTTGGGATGGGCCAATCCTTAACAGCTTTGATCTTCTGGTCATCCACTGCTACTCCTTCCCCAGAGACAACGTGGCCGAGGTATCGTACTTCTTTTTGGAACAGATGGCATGTTTTAGGGCTCAGCTTCAATCCGGAGTTCCTCAGTCGCAGGAATACTTCCTCCAAGTTTTTCACGTGGTCCTCGAACGATCTGCCGACCACAATTATGTCGTCGAGATACACTAGACACGTGTTCCATGAGAGTCCCTTCAGCACTGTCTCCATCAATCTTTCGAATGTGGCGGGAGCATTACAGAGCCCGAATGGCATAACGGTGAACTGCCACAATCCTGAGCCGATGGTAAAAGCAGTCTTTTCTCGATCTTCCTGAGCCAGTTCTACTTGCCAATATCCACTCTTCAGATCAAGGGTCGAGAAAATCGTGGAACCAGCCAACGTGTCTAGGGTGTCATCTATTCTCGGGAGAGGGTAACTGTCCTTCTTCGTGACATTATTAAGTTGGCGATAGTCTACACAAAAGCGTGTCGATCCATCCTTTTTCTTCACCAGTACGACTGGAGAGGACCAGGGACTGTCAGATGGTTCGATAACTCCTTCTTTTCCCATATCGTTGACTATTTTGTCAGCCTCTTCCTTCTTGGCAAGAGGAAGTCTTCTTGCTGATTGCCGGATCGGCCGAGCACCTCCAGTATCAATTTTGTGCTGGACCACATTAGTTCGACCCCCTTTCCCTTGTCCGGTATCGAAGATGTCTTGGTACTTTTGACTAAATCTCTTAGTTTGGGCTGTTGAGCTGGTTTTATGTCTTTGGAAGAGATGGCAACTAATTTTTCTAGTTCTGTGGGCAAGTTGTTGGGTTGGCTAATCGTACCTCGTACGCCCCGGATCACAGATGAAACTGACGAGCAGTGCCCCAAAATTGTTCCTTTCTTCAAGGTCACTGGGAAATAATTGACATTCATGACCCTTACCGGCACAAATTTGTCAGCACGCAACAAGGTCTTCCCTAGTGCAATCCTCGTCCAATTTTCTCATCATGAAGTTTGGGCTCGAACATCACCACGTCTCCACTGCTCGCACTCCCGTCCAGGCGAGCCTCCAGAATGGTTTCAGCCCTCTCAGGTACGCTTACATCTTCAGCCAACAGCACACGGATCAACTCCTCACTCCTCCCATGAAGCACCAGCTCTTCTCCGTTGACACGTAGGACGCCGTCTTTGAAATCCAATTCAAACCCTCTGGAATTCATGATGTCCATTCCGATGATTGCATCGTCTTCGATGTCCGCTACAAGTGCCTGATGTTTCACTTTAGTGCTGCCCAAAATCATTTCAATCGGTAGCTCGCCATATACAGTAGCTGGCTCCCCTGTTGCTGTGCGTAGCTTCCAAGTTGTCGGTTCAATCCGTTCCGGTGTTCTGGCAAAGGAAGGCCCGAGAATTGTCCTAGTCGCACCTGTATCTAGCAGCATGGTGCAAGGCTCGTTATTGATGAGACCGTCTACGAAGACACCTTTGTTCTGTCGTTGAAGGATAGCGACATATGCGTTGTTAACTGGGGCTTGCCGGACACATGCCGACGATTGCCCCTTCTCGTCGACCTTCTTTAGTTTTCCTGCATCGGAGTTGATGAATGTTGGACATTTGCTACGCACATGTCCAATTCTGCCACAATTCCGGCATCTTATCTGTCTTTTCTCAGGCAACACTTCCTTCATCACTTTTCTTATGGCAGCTTCCAAGTCAGCATGCTCCTGTGAGTCTTCTTCAATACTTCGAACTTTACTTTGGTTTTTGCAGGATTGCTTTGCTGCCTCAAATTCCAAAGCGCGTGCCAGTGCGTCTACGAGATGTGTTGGACGAGCTAGTGTCAACGCTTGTCTGGTTTCTTGGTCACGGAGTCCATCCAAGAATGCCTGAACCGCTAGTCGCTGCATTACATTTTCTGGTGTGGCTGGATATGCGAGACGAACCAAGCGTGCAATGTCAGTTTCGAATTCTTGTAAGGATTCGCCCGATTTTTGGCAGCGATTTTTCAGCTGGGAGTGGTATACGTGTTCCAAATGGGCGTGGCCATATCGTAATTCTAGGTGTTTAATCAGCTGATCATAGTCCTCCTGTTCTTGGGCGGTGAGAGTTTGTAGAATATTTGTCGCTTCTCCACGTAATGCAAGTGTCAGTGCTACAGCTCTTTCCCCTGCATTCCATCCGTTTGCTTTGGCCGCTGCTTCAAACTGCCGGCGGTAATTGGCCCATGGAGTTTTTCCGTCGAACTGAGGCGGCTTCATGGAAAGCTTCCCTATTTCTGAAATGACCTTGACATCTTTTATTCCCTCTTGAACTTTATCCAAGTTCAAACTCAAGTCCAGCATTGCATTTTCGTTAACCATCTCTGTGGAGGGCGCACTATTAATTCGTTTTTCCAGCTTACTGATCGTTTCCTTTATTTTGTCCATTTCTGCCTCGACCCCATCTTTGATTTTATCTACCTCCGTGTTCATTTGCTCCCTAATTTTATCTATCTCTGTCTCAACGGTTCCCATTCTTTCTTCTAGAAAATTAGCCACACCACACAATTCTTTTTAGGCCTTCTGTGTTTTCCAGGAACTTCTCTCCCAGGCTTCTTGAATTTTCTAGAAGCTTCTCTTCCAGATTTCTAGAATTTTCTTGAAGCTTCTCTTCCAGATTTCTAGAATTTTCTTCAAGCTTCTCTTCCAGATTTCTAGCATTTTCTTCCAGGCTTCTTGAATTTTCTAGAAGCTTCTCTTCCAGATTTCTAGAATTTTGTTGCAGTTCTTCTTTCACGGATTTAGTAGTTTCTTCGAGTTTATTCATTACCAAACTTAAATCACCTCCGGGAACTTCGAATAAAAATGTTTCGGGGTCCTCACCTTCTTGTATAAGTCCTTCTGCAAGTCTTTCCTGGAGTACTTGCTTTTTACCTGTTGTTTCCAGTTCCCTTTCCTCCAATTCCTGTTTCAATTCCGCTACCTTCAAATCCGCAAGGCGCACTTTTCTTGAACACATTTTGTCTTTGACGAGGTATCAGTCTGTTTTACACGAAAAGTTATCAGTTTGTTAAAAATTCACTTCGCGAATTCTTTTCCACGGGCCACCAGTCTATTGTCTGTTTCACGCGAAGAGTGTATCAGTTTATATTCCCACGCACAATTGTCTACTTCGCGAAAACCGGGCCACTGTCTATTTTCTGTTTCACGCGAACAGTGTATCAGTTTATATTCCCACGCACAATTGTCCACTTCGCGAAAACCGGGCCACTGTCTATTTTGGGCGTACAAAAAGGTCTATCAATTTATTTTCCGACTATCCACTCCACGATCACTTGTTTATTTTCAAAATCTCACTTCCGACACCAATTGTAACGTAAATAAACTTAACTTGGTTTTAATAATTTATTTCACACCTAAATCTACAACTTAATTTATATTACGCCACTGTATAGCTCGATCGTATGGGCTCGTTCAGACTGTCCGTGCCATCTTGAGGGCTACCTATTTATCTCCGTCACAGAATTCCCGATCTTTCGAATTCCGGCAGTTGGCGACCAGCATGTTCCAATCGTTTCCAATATCGACCGTTGCTCTCCGCGGCAGAGCGACTGGACTGTTCTCGAACATCTCCGGGGATGACCTCATCGCTGTCGACGGCAACGCGCGAGGCGACAGGTCCGGCCTAGGTTCGTTACAATATCTTTAACAGACTTCCGAAATTTTTTAAAAGAGTTAATACACTTTATGTGTAGGGGTAGGTGATTATATATTTTTATGCCTTCATATATAATTGATTTCCTGGTCAAAGTCGAGGAGGGTATAGGCAGAGGTAGATTCAGATTATTTATCCTACGTGTTCTGTGATGAATCTGATGACTAGCTAAATTATCACGGTTTTTAAAAACTAAGCACACGGTTTCTAATATAAATAAAGAAGATAGAGTGAGTATTCTCTCAGAGACAAATAGCGGTTGCACGAATGTTTGGGAGATACCCTACAGATGTATCTTAATGCTCGCTTTTGCAAAATGAATATGTTATTTAGCCTTTGTTGGCTGCACATGCCCCAGAAGGCAATTCCGTATCTGAGGTGGGACTCCACGAGGGCGTAATAAACTGTTTTTGCTGTTTCAGAACCAATCTCGCTTGTGGTCATTTTTACGGCATAACATCCTGAGGCCAGTTTTTTACTAAGAAACAAAATGTGTTCTTGAAATTTCAGTTCGTTGTCAATTATTAGGCCAAGAAATTTGGTGTTGTGTTCACGATCTAGTGTATCATGGCTAATAGTTATACCTTCAATGTCACACTTGAAGGAAAGTAATTTGGTCTTGTTGATATTCAATGCTAGCAAATTACAGTCGCACCATTCCTTAACTTTTTCTAAATCGTTCTGGATATTTTTCTTCAATGCTGAAGAATCTTTTCCGTGCCACAAAATAGTGGTATCATCAGCAAAGAGAGTGAACTTGCCTTGAACATTAAGAAGCGCTAGATCATTTAGGTATAACAAAAAGAGTACTGGTCCCAAAACTGACCCCTGTGGAACGCCGTAGTTAATGTTTCCGCATAATGAAGAATTCTGTCCGATGAATACTTTTTGCGTCCGGTCCGTCAAATAAGACTGGAACCAGTCAAGCGCACATCCTCTAAATCCATAAAATTCAAGTTTTTGCAGCAGTATTCTGTGACTTACACAATCAAAAGCTTTTGTTAAGTCACAGAACGCTGCTGCAACTATTTTTCCATCATTAATTTGACCATAAAGATGTTCCAAGAGTTTAAACATTGTATCATTTGTACTCTTATTACTTCGAAAACCGAACTGGTTGTGGTTTAGTAGGCTGTGATGTTCTAAGAAGGCCATGATGCGAGTCTTCACAAGTTTTTCGATTAATTTGGATAGTGTCGATAGCAATGAAATAGGCCGATAATTAGAGGGTTGGTCGATTTTCCCCCCTTTATAAAGTGGAATTACCTTTGCTGATTTCAGACACGGAGAAAAATGCCCAGATTGCCATGAGTTATTGATAGCGGAAGCTAGTGCATCTAATGCAGAATCAGGCAAATTTAAGAAAATATTCACTGATATACCATCCTCCCCAGCAGAATTTTTGTTTCTGATGCTCAGGAGGACTTCTTTCAGTTCCTGGGTATTGGTAGGAATAAAATAAAAGGAATCTTTGGGGGTTTCAGTTCTCAAATAACTCATGGGGTCTGTGGAGAAAGTCATATTTGATGTTATTTTGCTTGCAATATTACAATAGTAATCATTGAGCTGGTTGGGAGAAAGGTCCTCATAAAGGTCAACTTGATTTTTACGACTTGTTTGACGAATTTCATTTATTATATTCCAGCATTCCTTATTTTTATTTTTTGTGGCAATTAGTCTATCATTGTAATAATTTTGCTTCAAGATTTTAATGAGTTTTCTGTACAAACTTCTATAAACATGAAAGTATTGATGGAAATGTATGTTATTAGTGAACTTCCTAATCATATGCAGAGAACGAAGGTTTTCAGAGGAAGTCTTCAGGCCTTTTGTGATCCAAGGTTTTTTTCGTTTGGGTTTAATGATCTTAACAGGAAACGCAGTGTTGAATTTATCAAGTAAAATTTTGTGAAATGCGTGAATTTGATCACTGACAGAAAAAATGGACTCCCAGTCAGTATCAGAGCATAGTTGATGGAACTTACTATAACTGGCCTTGTTATAGATCCTACCACGTTTTGGTTGGGGATTACTTGGATTTCGAGAGATGGAAAATTTACCCAATACAGCCTCGTGATCAGATAGACCAGCACTTATCACGGAACATGATACATTTTCGATATTCGAACAAATGTAGTCTATAGTTGAAGACGAGAATTGAGAAATTATTTTCGACAGAATCGAAAAATTTCAAAAGACTTTTCGATTTGAAACGCGAAACAAATTTTTTTTTTAAGGGGGCACTTGCCCCCCCAATCGACTCTAGAAAATTTCTTTGTTATAGAAAGTCGGCGACTCAAAAAATTGATGTCCCCGAAAAGCGCAGCAAAAAAAAAAATTCTAGAATTGGTAATACCACTACATAAAGGTGGAAATCAGGACGACCCCTCGCATTATCGGCCTATTTCCCTAATTCCTACATTAGGAAAGCTTATAGAAAAACTAGTCGAAATAAGGATAACTGCATTTCTGACAAAACATAAAATCGTTAATAAAGAACAGTTTGGCTTTCAAAGTGGCAAAGGCACTAATGATGAAATTTTCTCACTCATGGAAAAAGTGTTTACTGGAATCAATAGTGGCGAGGTTGCTGCTGCAGTGTTTCGACTGTGTGGATCACGAAATACTGTTGCGGAAGCTTCCTTACTACGGCTTCAGAGGAGTGATACTGAGCTGGATCAGCTCATATTTGTCAGGTCGTAGTCAGATGGTGAAAACAAACCATCGCTCAGAAATTGGGAAAATACATAATGGTGTGCCTCAAGGTTCAATACTAGGGCCAACATTGTTCCTCGTCTACGTCAACGATTTGACGAGTATAAACATCGAAGGAAAATTTACACTATTTGCAGACGATACTACCATTTTTGGGCAATCGGATAATGCAAATGATTTAACTAAAATCATATCCAATGATATGAAGAAAGTAAAGAGTTGGTGTGATTCAAATCGTCTTTCTCTAAATATTTCAAAAACTAATATAGTAACTTTCAAATGTGAACTTGACAATATACCCATTGGAAATAACATCATTGAGAACAAAAGTAGCTTAAAATTTTTAGGAGTACATATCGATAGAAAACTAAAATTTGAAGACCATGTTTATGCCTTAAGTAACAAAGTGTCTTCTGGTTGTTATGCAGTCAGAGTAGTCGCAAATGAACTTGGTTTAACAGCAGCTAAGACTGTTTATTTTTCTCTGGTGGAATCTCAGGTTTTGGGGCGTATGTAGTGGTTTCTACTCAAAATATTTTAATTTTGCAAAAGATATATGTGCAAATCAAAACGTAGAGACTCTTGTAGATTACTCTTTACCACTAATGGAATTCTAACAGTGATTTCTATCTTTATAATGGAAACAGTGTGTTTAATAAAAATATTTGAACAAATTTCAATCCTCACCAACCCATTATGTGATAAGGCAATCCAACAACATTAAGTTGTCAATACCAATGACATCAGTCATAAAGGATTCCATTGTCTATAATGGTTGTAAAATGTTCAACCATTTGCCAAAGAATATAATAGAAATAAAATCTTTACAATGCTTCAGGAAGGCTGTGAAATGTTTTTTAATTGATAGACCATACTATGATATACAAGAATTTTATAATGATAATTTTTAAAAAACCAATCAATAATGTGATTTTAAATTTTATTTAGGGAATATTTCAATGTGACTTATATATTTGGTTTATTTTTATTTTTATATTTATATGAATTTACTTTATGGGTTAAGACAAACTTGTTTATTTTTTCCAGTATTTTGTACGACTTATATGTTTTTATACATACAAACTGACTTTATGTATTAAGTAAAAATTGATTATTTTAAATGCATTTTGTTTTTACATATAAACTGCGTTATAGATTAAGTGAAACTTTGTCCACAAGATTACTCTTATGACAATAGAGTATATTCTCTCTCTCTCTCTCTCTCTCTCTCTCTCTCTCTCTCTCTCTCTCTCTCTCTCTCTCTCTCTCTCATACCTTAATTGTTAATTCGGTTTGCATAAATGCCATAATTTTCATTACTTGTTAATTGATCATTGTTACTTGATATTTGTTAATTGAAGTTGCATATATCCACTATATACTTGCTATATGCCCTTTTTTAATAATTAATGGACATGTACCCACAATTTTGAGGTTATAAGTTTGAAGTGGCAGGTTATAATACCCGCGATGTAGGGTATAAGACCTATTGTAATTTTTAGGTTATAACTTTCAAGTGGTGAGTCATGGGCCTGCGACGAGGGCACCACTTTCTAGTGGTGAAAAAGTTAATAAGTTAGTCCCACTGTCCACTTTATGATGAGAGGAACTTTGGAGTGATATATTTTCAGTTTCCTCCACTTTAAAGATATATTCTCCAAAAGCCGTCAGTCATATTTACAGGAATATACTGAGTCGCCATTATTAGAGAAATCAACGAAACATTCAATAAAGGTTTATTTGTACTCAGTACTGCATCAAACGTAGTAATTTATTACTTAAGTATTGGTTTCAAGTAACCAAGATTGATAAAAAAAATTTTTGAGGGATTTAAGTACATAAATTCAGAGACGATTTATTTCCAAAATTATAAAGTTTCCCTTAAAAAAAGAGTTTTCAGATGGCGCAATCGAGCTACAACTCCCATATTTCAAAGTAAACTTCCAATGGTTTTAATTTTAACCCGATGAGAAGTATCCAAATTCAATATACTTACGTGTTTTTATGTTATATAATATTTTTATACTTATAGTCGATCGAGTGTTTGAAATGAATCGGGCAAAATGGAAGAATGAGGAACATCTATTATAAAAATATGTTGCAGGACAGAGATCGAGCTACATATCCCTATTTCCCTGCTCGTTTTTGTATTTCTAATAATAGTTTTATAAAAAGCGAGTTAGAGAGATGATCAAAAACGATATATATTCCAATATCTTGTCTTAATGAAGGTTGACCATTAACGAAAGGTGGTAATCAGAAGGCCAAACAGACGAGGCTTCCTACTCAAAAACTTCCTTACGAAGTAGAAGGTGGGTATCTCATTTAATCAATTTGCATTAAAATATCATCTCAACCAACTCTACTAATGTTCGTTTCGTAACTTTATTAGACCAGTTCCATAAATTCGATTTTTTTAACGTCAATTAGTACACAAATTTCGAAGTTGTGAGGACAACGTTTTTATACGGAGCTTTGGAAAGGTTTCGCATAAGTAATTTTTTCAAACATCTTCAATAAAATACAAGGTGTCCGATTCCTCTAAAAATATTATCTCAGTCCATTCGGGTGCTAATTAGAAATGTACAAAATAAAAATAATAAAAAAAACGAGCCAAAAAGTTTGTACAATTACATTACAAGGATATCCTAAAATCAATTCTCGAATAGTTAAATATATTATATTGGAATTCCTTTCCCCATAAAGCATCCCCCCCCCCACAGACGATGATATATGTACTCGTACAAAAATACAAGCAGCGACTGAATATACCTTTAACAGATATTTTAGGCACATATTGTCTACATACTGACGTATATGTACAGGCATACATATTTCAAGGAATGTTTGTGTGTCTGTAGGGGCCTTAATACTAATCTAGTGAATTAATTGTAAATTAATTTTTTGGTATCATTGAATCAACCAACATGTGTCCAATTTTTGTTACGCTTCACACACACACATATGTTACATGACTAACTTGTACAATTGTATGTACAATTTGTCTATTTTATTCACCTAATTGCCGTTCAGTGATATCAGATTTTAATCGATGTTATACATCTAAAGCATTCTTCAAGAAACATCGGGAAGAATAATATATTCATGACATTATTTGAGCAAGCATATAGGTAAATTAACTTTTTATTAGCCAGGTCATAACGCTAGACAATAAATACAGGGTGATTCAAAAGTTCTTTGACAAACTTCAGGAGCTGATTCATCCTCACAATATTCTAATATGAATTGTCCAAATAAATATATTTCCGGAAACGCTTCGTTTCCAAGATACAGGGTGTTAAATTTTCATTTTTGTTTTCGTTTTTTTTTTAATAACTTTCGAAATACTGACCTTAATTGAACGAAAATTTGTATTGAGAGGTTTTTTGAGGTGTCGAATTCGAACCTGATGTTATTATTGCACTTACCCGTAGAGGGCGTCACCTACATACACGTCTTTTTCTTTTTTGAAGATTCATAACTTTTTTGAGCGTACTTCTAGCACATTTTTCAGTAAAAAAATCAATTCCTCTATCATATCTACATAAAAAAGCTACCCTTGTTGCAAGTCGCTATAAGCAACCGTTTTCTAGATATTTGGACTTGAAATTTCAAGTCGATTATTTGATAATCCATGCGTGTTGAAGTTATTACCATTATTTTGCATTTTTCACAAAAATGCTTAGGAAATGAATTTGACGTTTAGGTAAGTAGTTTTGGTAATTACATATTATGTGACAGTTAAACGTTTTGTTGAAGTTTATGTAAGTTTTAAAACACTAATTTAAAAAAAATACATTATTTAAACAATAATGCTCATTTAGCCGATATTTATTTAGTTTATGGCCTTGCGGATGGCAATGCGCGCGGAGCAAGACGTATTTACCAGGAGCGATTTCCTAATCGAGTACTGCCTTCAACTCCAACATTTACCAGTCTCCACCGTCGTTTGGCAGAAACCGGTAGCTTTAAGAAAGCAGCCAATATTATTGGAAGACCACGAGCAGTCCGAACCCCAGAGTTGGAAGAAGCTGTTTTGAACGCTCTCGAGGAGAATCCAGAAACAAGTACAAGAATAATTGCTGAAGCTCTCAATTCTATTCAGTCCACAGTTTGGAGAATTATCCACGATCAACAATTTTATCCACACCATATTCAAAGGGTACAAGCTCTTTTGCCACGAGACTTTCCCCAACGCATTACTATGTGTCAGTGGTTTTTGAGAAATTTGACTGGAAATTTTTAAGATATGTACTCTTCACGGACGAGTCAAACTTCTCCCGAAATGCTATCACAAACTTTCAGAACAACCATGTTTGGGCTCTGGAAAATCCGCACGCAGTTAGTGAAAGACATTATCAGTATCAATTTTCTGTAAATGTATGGGCGGCAATAATTGATAATTACTTGATAGGTCCTTTCTTTCTTCCGTTCCGACTGAATGGCGCAACTTACAGAGACTTTTTAGAAAATGAATTGCCGGGACTACTTCAGAATGTACCATTAGAAATTCGTATCCGCATGTGGTTTATGCATGATGGGGCTCCGGCCCAATTCAGCGGTGTAGCCAGGGAATTCACTGGGAAACACTGACTATCCAAATCGATGGATCGGTAGGGGTGTAGAAGAACCTAACCAGGCGTGGGCACCAAGGTACCCAGATCTAAACCCGCTAGATTTTTATTTTTGGGGACATTTGAAGTCACTAGTTTATAAAACTCCAGTAGCGAACGAGGAAGATCTAAGAAACCGAATAGTAGACGCCTGAGAAAGAATAAGAAACACACCAATAATTTTTGAGCGGGTACAAGATTCAATTACTAGAAGACTGAATGCCTGTATCTTTGCTGAAGGTGGACACTTTGAACAATTTATTTGAATACAATTTAGTTTCCTTTATTTTATTTTATTCTACATATTCAAAATTTCTTGAAAAAAATGTTGATATATCTTGCAAATTTTATTATAACAAATACAGATTTTGCACCCTTGATACAAAAGTAACTATTTTAAGCGAGTAAAAATAAATAGAGTAGGTGGCGCCCTCTACAAAAAATCAAAACTACTTACTTAAATGTCAAATTCATTTCCTAAGCATTCTTGTGAAAAATGCAAAATACTGGTAATAACTTCAATTATATACCCTTACGGGTAGAAAAATAGGGGATAATTGATTTTTCACTTATGAACATTGGCACACACATACGTAGTTGACAATGACAGATCGCTACTGACATTATTTCTGTTCCACATCCGTCAAAACAATTATATTCTATGAGAGGATGGAATTATATACAAAGTAATGAAATGAAGTAACTAATTTTGAGTCGGCGCCAAACAAACAAGCAAATGAATTAGGTAAGGCGTAAAATGATGGCATCGAGTTGCGCGGTGACATTCTGATAATTTTTTTGAATTAATTTAATGATGTTCGTTGATTGTTTGTTTGGCGCCGACTCAAAATTAGTTACTTACATTAGTTTAGGAGCTTAGTTACTGAGACTAAGAAGGTTTATTTTATTTTTTACTTTCCGTCGGTTTAATTTTTTGTTAAAAAGTTTTTATTACAAGCTTTTATTTAGTTTCGCTTGTTAGTTAGTTAGTTCGTTTGGGTCAAATCTTGCAAGTGAATTTTGACCGACTTCTAGTCGTCCGATTAATTTGAAATTCGGCAGGTGTTCATAATTGTGTTCATTATGGAATTTGGATGAAAAAAAAGAAATGGCGGCTCCAATTTTAAAAAAGGGGTTTTGGGGTAGGAGATTATGATTTTTGTGTCGAAATTCATGAATTCAAGATGGCGGCCCCAAGATGGGGTACGAGTTTTATGATATATAGTCCGATTCGGTTCAGAAATGATTTGCAATTGTTTTCGCGGTCGGAGATTTTGAATTTTTGCCAAGATAGATGACGAGTTCACCGATTATGGTCATATTTTATTCAAAATTGGTATGTGGGGGTTTTCAGGTTCGTAGATGGTTTTTTTGTCAAAATCTAATAATTCGAGATGGGTACTTCAGGATGGTGGACGAGTTTTGTGATTATGGCAGATTGCAAAATTGGTGTGAGGGAGTTTTTGCAGTGTGTTACACTTCATAAGACACACTGGTAAATATTTTGTTAGTCCACTCATGCTCCCTGAATATAGGTAAAAGACTTTTCTTACGTGTTTTTACCTCCTGAACACGAATATGGGGCGGTCTCATACCGTTTCCGAGTTAGAACACTTTTTATTTTTTCATAACCTAATTTTCTCGCACAAAAATCACTGAAAATGCCTCCTTCTTTTTACCAGCATAAACAATAAACCCCAAATCACTTATTTTCGGCACAAATTCGACAAAATTTTGCCGGTTTTATCGAAAAAATCCTCCTTAAACAGTTACAAATTAACAAACTTCACACATCTGCCAGATTAGATTTAGTAAATTTCACTTTTCTGCTTGTTTGTAATAACAAATAAATGACCGCCAACTTTTCCCAGTCTAATTGGAATTGCAATTAATGCAGTTCTGTTTTGTATCAGAGCAGTATAATCAATCTATTTCATCATTTTCAAAGTTAATCAATAATTGTTTACATTATTACAATCAAATATTATAAATGTCAAAACGGTTCCCAAAAACAATATCAAGTATGAATGAAGGGGAAACTTTTAGTCATATTTGTATTCGAAAAGTTGGTGGTGATTTATTTGTTATTACCTACATGCAGAAAAGTGGAAGTTACTAAATTCAATCTGTCGGATGTGTGAAGTTTGTTTATTTGTAACTGTTTAAGAAGCAGGATTTTTTCGATAAAACCGGCAATATTTTGTGCGAAGTGGTGCCGAAAATAAGTGATTTAGGGTTTATTGTTTAGGCTGGTACAAATAAGCAGGCATTTTAAGAGATTTTTGTGCGAGAAAACGGTGCTTGACAATTAGGTTATAAAAAAAATAAAAAGTGTTCTAACTCGAAAACGGTATGAGACCGCCGCATTTTTTATCCGGATTCATGTTCAGGAGGCAAAAACACGTAAGAAAAGTCTTTTACCTTTATTGAGCGAGCGAGCGAGCGAGTGTACTTTTTATCAACTATTTCTAACGTTTCCAAATTACTCAATTATTTTTTCAATCTTGAAAACGCATGATTTTGTAAATGTCTCTGCATTTGGATATTTATTATTGAATATATGACTTACCTCGGAAAATATTCGAATCATGCTAGGTATATCAGAACTTATAAAAATTAATTAAATTAGTTTGTTTTCTAGTTAATTTTTGCACTATTATAAACATCACTTTGGTTTACAAAATATTTACTGTGAAGCAGATGTGAACATTGATGAACTGTCAACTCGGCATGACTATCTAGATTATAATGTAAAAGCAAATGAAATTGTGTGAATAATTAGTTCCTTCCGCATTTAATCCAGATAGCCATGCCAAGTTGGTAGTTCACTAGTGTTTACGTATTACTCGATATACAGTTTAATTATTGTGAGAAAAAAATTGAAGAATCAACCTTCACATCGTATCAGATACCCAAAGCATGACCGAGAGCTTCGAAATTACGTGAGATCATTTTCTTCACGTAAGTTGATGATGATAATTGCACGAACTTGGTTTATTTTTTATTACCTCATATATACTGTTTAGTACAACGTTTTAGAGTGAATAATGATTATAATGATAGCAAGTAAATGTCAGATCGAAATTGCCATACGCAATAATCATATATTGGTTTCCTTGAAAATATGAGCAGAGCATCCTGCAAAATTAGCATCGGCTTTAATGGGCTTCCAAAAGTTGTAATTTGATTCGATCATTTTGATAAATTCTCTTGACCTTGAACTCCATGTCTTCGATTTCCATCTAGAGGATCCGCTTAAATAACTCCTAGTTAAGCAAAGAAGTATTTTGTTATAGCGAAATTCTACTATAGCCTAAAGAACTCAATTGAAGTATTGAAGCACAGATGCTGTGATTGAAGTTTATTGCACTACTTGGGCGGATCTTGTCATTTACAGCGCCATCTCTTTTCGACTTATCCTCAACTCATAATTCTTAGAGAAGAAGACAATAAACTATCTGAATCTGAGGTTAGATTTAAAAATCGTGAAAGCAACTGTCCTAAAAAGGAAAAGTTCTTCATTCAGATTCTGAGGACAATAAGAAATAGTATTCAAAATCAGAAGAAATGACTTCTACGAACAGTAAAGGTACCTTCCAACCCGATTCAGACGTCCACATAACATACGAAGACCAACAAAAAATTAATAGGTTCGCTAGATTGAATGCCAAACTAGAAGACTACAAAGTTGAGGTACAACTCAAAGAGAACGATCTGAAAAGTCTTGAAGATGCTTGTGACGAAATAGCTCTCTTCGATGACGAAGAACAAATCCCATATTTGGTAGGAGAAGTCTTCATATATCACAATGTTGAAAAAACCCAATTGGCTCTGGATGAAGCTAAGAGGAAGATCGACGAAGAAATCAAGGATTTGAAAGTAAAGTCTGGAGACATCAAGGATACAATGAGTGAACTGAAGTCTCACCTTTATGGGAAATTCGGAAGTCATATCAACCTGGAGGCAGATGAAGAATAAAATACCTCTCAATGTTCATTTCAACTAATAAAATTAACTTTTTCAATTGTTATCTGGTCGTTTCTAGTATAACGGAAAGGCTCGATTCAACCATAAGATAATACACTATTTTGGAAATATAGTCCAATTTTTGTTTGTTAAATCAGATGTTTTCATAATATTTATTAACAAAGTTATTCTGTGATGATTTGATGGCAAAAAATCAATGAACCATGAATAAATTTTATAAGCATAATGTTTGGTGTTCCATAATCATTCTGAGTACCTAAAAACCAATCAACGTAACAGGCAATGTTTGAAAATATATAAAAATTGTACTAAGATACTTAAATGTGAGCTACATTTTGATATCATTATCATATTGAACATAAAAATATATGTGGAATTCAGAATAATCTCTAATGTTTTGCAATATTCAGGAGGTTATTTCAGAGTCTTGCTGTAGCTTTTAAACTGATATCAATGACGTGTTATTTTTTCGTTTCCACTGAAATCCAAGCTTTAGCACCCATTAACTAAACTTTGGGTGAAGTTGGAATTCGAGCACAAAATAGTTCAATAGTAATTATTCTATTGGTAGAGATATTATTGGTCACAAGATTATGATCACCTGGCAATGAATAAAAGAAAAAAAGGACTTGTAATAGTATGAAAGTTTATTAGAAATACTGTACTTGTTCATCTGCTTCCTTATGCTGATATGTGTCTGTGTATCATTGTAGATTGGCCCTTGTGAGGTCTTGTTCTTTCGTCTCCCATTCATCTCTTTCCGGATGGAGAATCTTATAAGGTCTATCAAAGTTGTATAGGGGTATCATTGTGTCTGATGGCATTCCTGGAATCGGATGGGATTTTATCTCGTTTTTGATCTTGCAACAACTTCCTTCCCTATTACTCGTTAACCTCGACAGGTTTCTATATTAACTCACTCTTGCCTCTCGATTCGGGATGTCATTCTGAAAAAAATTTATTTTTCGATTTTTTCCGCCAAAAAGAATTTGCTATTTAAAAAAAAACAAAAAAAATTAAAACAGCCCTAGTTTTTTGGTAATAGCTCAAAAACTATTGAATAGAGATAAACAAACAGGTTCTTGAAGAGGAGGAAATTTTCCATGAAAAAGTTTCTACTCTCGGAATTCTATCTCAATTATTTATAATTTTAACGTGTGGGCGTTAATGCAGGAGTACAGCACCTCTCAAGAGAACAATGCACAGAATATTTTTTTAATTCTATTAAATATGAATTAAAAAAAAAATAATAGTATAATTTGAAATAATGTAATTTCATTAGAAAAAAAAATGTTCATTGGATTTTGATAATGTGAGGCTATTATTAAGAAGTTTTTTTGGCCGATTTTATTAAAAACCGAATTGTTCACAGAACGACTCCATATTTTTTTTGCTTCCTGGAACACATTTTACATGTTTAATCGACAATATCACGCTATAAAATTGTTTAAAAGTTGATTATTATGTTAATTATAATTTTCTGAAGTTAACAAAATATGAAAAATCAAGTAAATGTTGTCAATTTTGTTTTTATTAATATTTCACATTATTATCAGTTTTATGTTTAAAAAAAATACGCTATATGTTTATAATTTTTTTTATAAATAAATGGATAAGTTGAATATTTTATCAAGGTATAATGACATACAATTGAATTCCTGATTAGTTGAAAAATATGCGTTTCAATAGCCTTTTCAAGATTCATTTGAAAAAATATTGGATCTCTCGATAATTTATTCATTTTATTTTGCAAAACAATATAAAAAATTATAATAAGAGAAATATAACCTATTTTATTGATTATCCCATAATTGTTTTGATAAAATAATGCATAACACTTGTTTAAAAATATATGATATTCATTTTGTATTATTGTATCCCTAATATAAATAATTGTATTATTTCTTGTTAAAGTTTAATGTTTATTATATTATAAAAAATATAATGTCAAAGTTTGTTTAGAACTAATTGTTAAGTAAATAAACAATTACATTATTAATAACAAAAATTCTTATTAGATAGAGAATAACCCATTATTAATTTTAAAGAAAAAAAAATTCTTAATATTTTATTTAAATACTGAAAAAATTAACAAATGAAAAAAAAAAGTTTTTTTTTTAATCATAATAAATTCTTAGCAACCTTATATTCAACTTATCCATTTGATTGAACATATTTTATAAACAAACTTCGTATTTTCTTTTAAACATTGTATAATGCCTTTGTCAGTCATAAAACTGATAATGTGAAATATCAATGAAAAAATGGTGACAATATTTACTCAATTTCTCATATTTTGTTAACTTTAGAAATTTATAATTAACAAAATAATCAACTTTTAAACAATTTGATATTGGGATTTTATTGAGTACATATGTAAAATGTGCTCTAGGAAGCAAAAAAAAATATGGAGTCTTTCTATGAACAACTATTGAATTGAAATAAAATCGGCGGTTCCAAAAAAATTACTTGATTAACAATAGCCTCACATTATCAAAATTCAATGAAAACATTACGTTCCAACGAAATTACGTTCTATCAAGTGTTCAGCTGATACTATTGTCAAGTATGAAAAATATTACCCAATAGAAATATACCAATCATTTATTTTTCAAAATTCAAAATTAATTTACCAGACTTGAAAATAAATTTAAACATAATTGAACCCAAAGTGGAAAAATCCGTAGGTCATTTATTCTACAGTAATTCATCATCTAGTATAACATTTATTGAAATACAGTATTTCCTGCAAATTCAAAGTTTAACGCCAGTCATTAACCAGGGATTGGGTTTCAGTCCGGTATTGCATTCATCAATAGCAAGAACGGTGATTCTGCAAGTCAGCGATATTTTTCCTATAAATGAAAGTGTTTGTTTTTAATCGGGCTCTTTGGTTTTATGCTGCTGGTCCACGGTGACACATCTCCTTCCCTTGGTTTTCATTATAATGTAAGTGTTACTCATATTTGTTTTTTTATTCATACCCCCATTGTTCACTTCAGTTGGTAATTTTTTTATTCATCATTGATATTTTCGTTTTCTTATAATTTTAATGATCTACAAGAGTTTTTACTGCACTTAGTATTTTTGTTTTCACCATCATGTATGTTTTTGTCTCCTTATATTTTTAATAAACACAATAGCTTTCACTTCACTTTTTTATTTCACTATACCAGGGTGGTCACAATCACAGATGTAAATTGTTTTAACCTATCGCAAGCCAAGCAAGATAATTAGTGGGCACCCTAAACAGTTAGGGGGCCAGGGTTTCACAGGGTCTCCCAAAGTAGGTCGTGACACTATAATTTTTTTTTAAATCTTGTGACGCTAAAATATTTCCCTTGATAAAAAAGTGTCTTTATATTTTGAGTACTTTGCTAGTGTGGCATCCGCTGAATGAAGTTTTTCTTCGTTGAATCGATTGAAAACTTGGCTGCGATCAACGATACAACAGGAGCGGTTGGTTGGATATATATAACTCTTTATTAGCAAATAATGCTCTTTAGAATAGATACAGTCACTTCATAATAGATAAGATACAACAATAATTTTAAAAAGAGACAAGTCACATCGTATAAACAAGATTAAATAGGTACATTTACAAATATATATTCCATACACATTCTTTTGAATAAATTCATTGAATCACAGTTTTTGAGGTGGATAGGTAAATTATTGAATAAAATCAATCCAGAACTAAACAGAGGTTCACAACCTATATACTCTCTGTTGATATAAAAATTTCCCATACTATTTCTAGTGGAGTGTGTATGAATACTACTTGAGTAGGTCAACTGTTCACTCAGATAATTTGGCAACATATTGTGTTTAATTGTATATATAAACAATAGCATATTCAATGTTATCCTTTGTTTAGCAGACATAAGATACAGTGTTTCCAACATGTATTTCACAGGTGTACGTTTATTACAATTCAGTATTGCTCTCATGGATCTGTTTTGAAGCTTCTGTAATCCATTAAGATTTTCATTGCTTACAAAATAGAGAAGTGTACTGCAATAGTCGAAGTGGGGTGCTATTATTGATTCATGTTCATAGAGATGTGCATATAGATGTTTTAAATGTTATTGAAAGGTTTGCAAATAAGTAACACAGGATACTGGATTTCATTTTGTGATTTTTATTTTAACGAAAGAAATCTTTGTTTTTGTACCTACTTATAAGTATATGTAAATATTTTTTTATTTTATTACATTTTGTATTTTTGTTTAAAATTTAATGACAAAAAATACTTGTTTTTTGTACCTATAAGTACAGGTATATAACTTTTTTATGTTATTCCCCCCCCAAGCAGAATTCCTAGATACGCCACTGCAGTAGATTCAGAAGTATTATGGGTTGTCCATGTCGAAATTTCACTTTAGTGCACAATCCGTTCGAAACCACACATAAAAAGCTTAGAAATACACAAAAATATTAATTTTTCCAGCGGTTTTTCCAACTTTCTGGAGAATGAAATTGTTGAACAATTGAGGAAAAAATACAAAAGTAAACAAAATAAAATTATTTTATTCAAAAATTACTCAACAAATTTATTCAATAAATATAAATTATCCATATTTTATTCCTTATGATATAAGCTAAAATCTAAGACCATCATCTGAGATTGTGAATTTTGTGCGGTACCACCGGACTGGGTACCAGATGTTTCAGAACTTTAGGCATGTGCTGTAACTTTTCCATTACTGCATGGGGAATAACTTCATTATCCAAGTAATTCACCATACGGCCCTCCGGATACTGATACCGTATATGGTGCTTGCCTGCAACAGATTTGTCAAGAGATCAAACGTGTGAAAGTACAAGTATAAAAGTTAAAAGAATTTTTCCTTACCGTCTACCCAGAGCTGGGATCCATCCGGGTATCTGACCTGCACCTCTCCGTTAGCCAACTGAAATGCCGTACCCACCCCTGGAATAGTGACACGTTTCTCTCTGGAATTGGAAGAATGGCCAAAGGATGAGGCGGGATTCGTAGCGTCTATAGAAACGGTGAAGGAGGGCTGGAATGAAAACAAAAAAATGAAACAGAGATTGAAGTTTGCTGTGAATACTTACAATCACAGTTTGGGGTTGATTTTCTTTTCCTAAAGTTCCAGCGGAAGATGGCCTGCGTCCAAGGATGACAGGAAACGGGGTACGGGGAAGTGCAGAGAGGGTTTTTTCCAACAGCATGCAATAGTCGAGTGTGTCTTGGGTGTGGCTCCACATGAACTCCAAGCTACCTGTCAGACTAGCACATTCGACTGGCGAACGAAAGTTGTACTTGTTGCCGGAAGGGTCGATTATCGTTACACCCTCCGCCATCGACTGTGTCACCTTCCCACCTTTGAAAATATGCAAAAAATTAAATAGAGCAAATGTGAGAGTATCAATCAAGTTCTGTGATTTATGGTTCCACCTAAAATCAATATCTGTGGTTTTTTGGAAGCAGTTTATGGACGTTTGGTGAAAATTTGGAAATTTAAGATGCCAGACGGGATTTGTAATTTATGTCAAGACATTCAAATATTTTTTACAAACTCACCGTCATAAAAACAAGCCTCGAAATCCGTCAGGTTCTCCATCAAAAAACATTTCGCCTTATCGGTGTAATAAGTAACTTTCGGCGTTTTCCCCCTAACCAAATCCACGAACTTATGAGCGTACATATACTTCTTCCAGTGCTTCTCCGGCAGATTTTCTATACCGTAAATATTGTCCGCACCGTGAATCGGTGACGGAGGAGGTTCCTCCCCAACCGGAGTCCCCCTACCCCCCTCGGGTTCGTACAAGATGATGCGTAGCCCGTCGGGAGATATCCTCATCACTTCGCAAACCACGTCTCTTTTGGGATACCCCCGTTTTTTGATGAATTCGATGCACACCTCTCCGTCTTTGAGAATACTGAGTACGGCATTTTTAGTCTGGTGACGGGTGGGAAGAAGTCTTTTGGAGCACACTCGTTGCAGCGACTTGTTTTTCGGCCTTTCTTGGAACTTGCAAGGACTCGGGTCGCGAGATCGTTGGAAGTTTTCGGGTTGATGATGACCGAGCGGCGTGGGAAGAGGAGGTGTGTTGCTGTTGCTGTACAAGTAGTTGCCGGTGTTTTCATTGTAAGGGGGGTCGGAATGATGGGTGTACAGCAAACGGTTCGAGTTGTAACCTAGAAAAAAATTGCAAAATGCATGATAGTCAGGGAGCAACATGAAATTTTAAGTAGGAAATATGTATTGAATCTATTGGAAGATGTATGTAAATGAAATATGATTGTTACGAAGGATTTTCCGCATCGACAAAGATAGTTAAGAGTAAGTGGTGATGCACTTTTTATCCTGGGTTTTCCGTCAAATGTCTAGCTGAATAATAATAATAATAAGAATTATTAAGAAAATATTTACACTTGTTTATTTGTAATTATAATTTATGTTATTTTTTTCTAATGAATTTACAACTGAAAATAATTATTTGTCTTATGTGCGGTTATACGTTTGTCCAGGAATATTTCGTCTTGGGGGTCTTCTGTCTGGGGATGTTTTGTATTGGGGATATTTTGTCTTGGAGATATTTTGTCCGTGGGTATTTAGATAGATAGATCTTTATTTTAAATAGGTTATCCTAATATACAAATCAGCTAAAAAAAAGTTAAAGTAAGAGATATGTGGTACATATTGAAAAATAATTGAATTGAAAAAATATACTATAAAATATATAACAAACATTAAATAAAATACATTGAAAAAGTTGGTTTAAATAATGAATATCATATTTGTGCATTCGAAACAAATTTCTTTAGTTCATTTTTGAAAATGTTCAGAGATGGGCTACTTTTAATTAGATTTGGTAATTTATTGAACTGATCGAAACCTTTGAAAATCAAAGAGTTCATGGTGTTTTTGTGATTTGTTCTATTAATATATAAATCATTATTATTTCGAGTGAAGTGGTGGTGAAGATCATGATTGAAGACAATGTACTGTTTGAAATAACATGGCCCTAAATTGTTCAGTATTTTGTATACGAATATCATGGTGAAATAAAACAGTCTTTGGGAAATAGATTGCCAATTTAAAACATTAAGCATAATATTAATAGGAGTATCCCTACCGCACTTCAAAATGATCCTCATACCACGATTCTGAAGTTTTTGGAGTTGAGACAATTTATTCAGATTGAATAGATATAGGATAGAGGAACAGTAGTCGAAGTGTGGCTGAACAATTGTCTTATAAACTGTGATTCTTGACTCAGTTGATAGATTATTGGCAATTCTAGAAAAAAAGAATAATTTCTTTGCAATTTTTTTATGAATATAATCAAAATGATTATCAAATGATAAAGTATTATCTATTTGGAATCCCAGATATTTAGTTGTGTTCACTATTTCAATTTTTTCATCATCAATGTTGAGATTAATATTTTTTAGGTCTATTAGGCTGTATTTATATTTGGTAGTGATTATCATTGCTTTTGTTTTCAATACATTCAGCTTGAGTTTATGCATTTTCAAATATTTGTTGATACTTGCTAATGTGGTATTCATTCTTTCTATTGCCATTTCTAAGTTCTCATGACTGCATGCCAATAGGGTATCATCCGCAAAAAAGTTCAGAAATTCGGAATCAACAAACAATGGCATGTTATTTAAATAAAGTAAGAATAGAAGGGGACCCAGAACACTACCCTGGGGAACTCCAACATCATTTGCAATTTCACAGGAGTATATATCATTCACTCTAACACGTTGTTTTCTATTGGTCAAGTAATTAGATAACCAGTTGTACACTTTCCCCTCTATTCCATATCTATTCAATTTGGCTAGTAATATAGACCTATCAATGGTCTCAAATGCTCTTTTGAGGTCAAGGAACACAGCCACAATAAACTTATTATTATCCAGTTCGGTTTTGAATTTATTTAGGGAAAGTTGAACTGATGATTCGCACGAGTTTTTTTCAACATATTCAATCAGTTGATCATATACCGCTGTTTCAAGTACCTTCTCTATCGGAGGTAAAGTATTGATTGGTCTGAATGCATTCGCTTCAATAGTATGAGGAATTTTAGGTATCGGGACAATAGTACTACTTTTCAGTCTTTCAGGTATATGACCAGCTTCAAGAGAGGTATTGATAAGATGCAATAGAACATGACCGATAGTCTCAAAAACTTGTTTCAATATTTTGGAATTTAAAATTTCATGAATACTGAGCTTATTATCCATAGAAAGTATAATTTTACGTAGGTCTGTTAATGTAAGTGATCTGAATTCTGAGAAAGTTTTATATATATATTATATATTATAGTTTTTATTGCACCATGACTCCATATAGTCAATACTCTCAACTATTTCGTTTATGCTTTCTACAAAGTATCTATTGAATTTATCTGATATTTCATAATTATCTCTTAATGATATAAGTTCTCCTGCTTTTTCAAAATTTTGTCGGGATATTTTGTCTGGGGATAAAAACGCATGGAACCGTAATCTTGATGTGCGAAATGCATTTATTGAAATGGTGGATATTTTGAAATTTAGTGTTACAGAAATATTGTTTATTCACTTATCGCGAAGAAATTGAAGTCTGTAAAATGTAAAATAATTCCAAAGACTAATAAGTATATGGACAGGACAATTAAAAGAGAAAAATATGATCTCTCTCACCTCCACCTGGATCAGCTGGGCCGTTGCAATTCTGACTGCACTGACTCAACCCGGGCCCGATGTCGTGATAACTAGGCCTCCTCGTCCCTTCACAGTTGGACCCGCAATTCGAAAGCACCGACACTTGGTCCCGTTGCCTCGAATCTATCGCTGGATTCGGACAAGGCAAAGCGTCGTAGCTGCGTATCCTCAGGAGTTCCATGCTGGAACAGGGAGGAGTGTTTCCGTATTGATTCTGTAAAGGCAGGCAATCGCTGTTGGATTTTCTCAGGTGGGGGTTGGAATAGAGGTTGTGGGAGTAGGGAAGAGAGCTGTCGCCAAATGTGCTGTCTCTTTTGCTGGACATTGTGTGGATGCCACTGTCATGGGTGAGGTGGGAGGTTAGAATCTGAAAAAGAATGTCAATATGAGTAGAGTTCCTCCTAGGGCGAACAATTATTTTTTCCTTTTCAGTGCATTTGTATAAGAGCTTGTCTTATTTTTTAAATCTTTATTCAATTCTTTTTTTTTATATTTATATTCTTCCAAGGACGATTTCATTCCATTAGCAGATTGTTTTGATTTGTTTTATGATCAAAATTCCAATTAGGGATAAACCTCGGTCACGGTTGTGCAGTTTAATAAAAGCTTGTTTTTAATTTTTTTTTTTTACTTTTAATTTAAAATATTGGCAGTCCCAAAATTTGCCTGTCAGAACACGAAAACAGTATATCTACTAGTCTACTAGAGACATGAACTGCTATAAGTGAAAGCCTACCCTTCCTCTTTTGATGAATTGGTGTTCCAAGATCTGATCCAACTTCATCCTGTCTCTTGGATTTTTCTGCAGCAGAGAATCAATGAGGTCTTTGGCTTCAGGCGACAAATGGCTAGGCAACGTATAATTTGACATCACCACCTTGGTTAACGTACTCTTCACGCCGGGTGTATCGAAAGGTGGCGTTCCAACTAAAAGGGTGTACAGAAGGCAACCGATTCCCCAAACGTCAGCTTCAAGACCATGGGATCCCCTAGAAGCAACTTCAGGGGAGATGAAATTAGGTGTTCCACACATCGTCGTATGTTTTTCGTCCGGTCTGGTGAGCTGGGTTGCTAGACCAAAATCAGCGATTTTCTGAAAAGTATATATTACGAACAATCCTCGATTTCAATCAATTGTAATCACTCACCACTTGCATGTCTCTCGTAAGCAGTAAATTGGACAGTGACAGGTCCCTGTGGAGAATATTGTACGAATGAAGATATTTGATGCCTTCGACAACTTGTCCCATAATACCACTAACTTCAACCTCCGAAAGAACCTGAAAGAGAACTCGTATGTACACTCAACAAATCTAAGATCCATATATCTGTAATAACCCTTTCTTTGACCCATTTCTGTAGCTCTCCTTTGTGGCATAGCTCCAAAACAAGATAAACGTAATTGATATCCTCGAAACACTCGTACAACTCTAAAACTGATGGATGTTTCAGTCTGGTGTGTATCGAGACCTCCTGCTTGACACGATTTACCATTCCTGTTGCCTGCATGAGTTTCTTATCGATCTGTAATTGGGTTAACGTTAATACATTTCTCGATTACTCGAACCTCGGCTTACCATTTTAATAGCCACTTCAGTGCCTGTTTTTAAACATCTTGCACGGTATACGGAGGCGAATCCACCTTTACCCAATAGGTTATGGACTTCATAATCCTAAAATTGCGGAATCGTTCGATTAAAGTCGTTACAAACAGTCTACCAAGTTTACCTCAATCCTTTTTCCAAGCGACGTCATATTTTTCGAGAGGATATTCACCACAAATATCCTTTATTTATTTTACTTGGAATTTTTTTTCATGAGGAATATCATTCATGTAAGTTTTCCATGAAATTATTTGTTTTTACATTTTTGTATTCATTCTGTAGCAACTGTAAACAACTTTTGAAATTTTAACGTCAAACTTCAATTCTTCTTCTTCTGTTTTGTTAGGGTTAACTAATGTGGCCAGATGGCGAAGCTCTTAAAAATAGAAACAGAAAATTGTATGCTGTTTGCCATCATCTGTGTGTATTAAGTATCCCAAATATTCAATAAACGAGTTCCGCACAATTTTCCAACTTGAATTTTCTTTAGAACTTCTGCTTCTATAATGGCAATAGGTGCCCCTTTTCTAAAATATTTTGATTTGCACATGAAAATTACCACCCAGAAAGTTCAGCAACAACCTTGGAAATCGAAAAAATGTTAAATGTTTTTAATAATTCGAAATTGAAAATGCCAACTTTTTCATCACATTCAAAAACGTACTCCTAGCGCCTCTGATGGACGTGTGAATCGTTATTTCACACAGTTCAAACTTTTACCGCTAGTTACTTCGAACTGTCAACTATAATTTTATCTGTCTCCGTTTATATGTTGTACTAATATTTTTATTATCAGAGTATTTTCGATTGTTACTAAAACATAACATTAAAAGTGAAGTTGAATTCATGTTGGGTTGTGAGAAATAGTATTGTCTATTAATATTCCTAAAACAACCACAATTTGTGTGTTTAGGGAAAGTTATGCAAGTGAAGGTCAAATCGAGTTACTAAGGAGCACCTTTAAATAAAAAAAATTCGACAATATGAAATTATTTCCACAAAATATAATTTTTGAGGATCTACTGATGCAAAAAAAATCACGCGTGTTCACCATTGGTTGTATGGAAAATGGCAAATTTAATATATTAATTCAATTACTTTTGGTCATGAAGCGCTTAAATATTTCTTATATCAAATATGTCATTCATAGAGATTTTGTGTCTAAAAATGTTAACTGTTGGTAGTGGAAAACAATCACAAATCACAACAGAGTTTTTGTAAAATTCTCGTTCTGTGTCTACTGATAAAGAAACAACTTTTGGAACCCCTACACTTAAGAAATCTCTTCAACTGAAAGACAAAGAGATCTCCCAAGGGCACTTCATCCTGAAGAACTGCTACAGAAATATCTTTAGGGAGTAAAGTCGCCATATTTTGTGAAAAAAGGATTGAATAAGAGAATGCACAACACTAACGGAAGTCGAGCGACAAGAAAAAGAAGTGGCGTTCTCTCTCGTTTTCTTGGACTTTGCTTCCTATCGGTGCACTTATTCAGCTCTCCCCTCCTTACGCAATCGAGACTTCGTCCGGTGAACGCAGCAGTCTTGCTCGAAGCAATCCTGTGTTCGGCTGTCTGTTGTGTAGGCTTTGTTACTAACTCCATACGCCACCTTATGAGCAGCACTGTTAAGCAGAAGCAGGATTCATTCTAAAAGTACTCTTAGATGGTAACCTGAAGAATTTTGTATGATTTTGAAATAAAGTCCCCCTTTTTTATGTGGTTGCTTGTGTGCAAATACCTTTTTATGATTTGCAATCATACTCATAATCATCAACTAAATAATATGGCCGGTCCGTTCTCAATCTATCATTGGAATATGTTTTACCTAACCTTATCTACGTAAATAATGATAAATAAGAAACAACACCTGAAAATACTTCATTTATTTGAAATATGTAGAATACCATTTTCCAGAACTGTTTTAATTGAGGACAGTTTTACAATATCGACAACTTGAAAAAAAATCAACGGTGTGCACTTTTCGCAATCTGTTCTTTCAGTACCAAAATACTGTTTCTTTGCTCTGGCGGTAACATGGCTATCTGTTCGTCCGACAACTGCAACACCTGCATAATGAGGGCCGCCTGCAACAAAATCAGTTTCAAATATTTGCAATTTTCATTATACACATTGCCGAAATCGGGAGAAATACAAAAGTCATGGCACACAATACAATATACACCAGACAACAACTACTTTCCTGGCTAATAACTAGACGAACATTGAATATATCTGCTATGCTGCGACATGGAGAAATATTAATTGTAGAACAAAATGAGTCGAAAAAATATCCACCTATGGTCGGCATGTAAAATCAAAGAATCACATCCTATTATGTTTCTTTCGGTTTTCTCAACTCATCCAACTGACTTTGGAAACAGCATATTCATCAAGATGTTGCCGACTAGACAGAAATCACCACTAGTCAGCACCATCTCGACTTCAACTGTTGCAACCAAAGCACCGCCCAGATTTAATATCTTGAAAATCAAAACCGAAATCTGTAATTCGTCATAGTGACCTACTTCATAAAGATAAATGTCTAGATTCTCGAAACTGCTAAGAATCAAGTGTGTTTGTCTAGAGTTCAAAGCCAACTTTTATGATAAGTCCATTTACTAAAAATTGTCGAAGTATATAAGATAAGATAAATTTATTCGTCAATGAAGCTTCACACAGTACAGTATAAAAACTTATCAGACTAGTCACATATATATAGAAAGTACAAAAATATGTGTGTATAAAAGTCTCAAAAACATACACATGATGCAAGACAGATACAAGAAAGTGCATAAGTTGCACAATATAAATATACACAACATGATACACAGAAGTAAAAATATAGATAATATAGATAAAAATATATAAAAGGATAAGAAACATCAAGAAATTGCATACAGTCAATGTTGAAAGTTCAGAAACTCCTCCAAGGAATAAAATGCGTGATTACTAAGAAATTCAAATAATTTTGTTTTAAATACATTGAAACTTTCGATTTCACCAAACATTTCTAAAGTATGGTTGAAGCATATAATGCCCTGGTAAGTGTAAGAACCCTGAGCAATGCCTAAACGTGAAAATGGTAAACGGAGATGATTAGCATTGCGAGTGGTGTGTTCGTGCAGCATACTTCCTCTCATATGTATATGGCTATCTTTTTTTATATTAAGAATAATTAGAAATATGTACAAACATGGAAGTGTCAGAATCGAAAGCTTAATGAATATTTGTCTGCAACTCTCACGTGGATGAGCACCTACAAGACATCTTATTATTTTTTTCTGAATTAAAAACACCTTATGAATGTGAACAGAGTTGCCCCAAAATATCAAACCATACCTTAGTGATGACTCAACAAGTCCACAGTAAGAAAGCTTGAGAATTTCTGGAGATACAGTGCCACGCAATTTCCTAATAACAAAGCACATACTGCTCAATTTGGAAACAAGATTATCTATATGAATCTCCCATGTGAGTTTGTGGTCTACATACACTCCTAGAAATTTTATATGATCAACTTGCTCTATAGACTTGTGATTCATCCTGATTAAGGTGCTGTAGTCACTGCTCATATTTTTTGGTTTGAATAACATGGAATATGTTTTACTGATATTGACCGATAATCCATTGGTGTTACACCAATCATAAAATTGATTTGCACATATATTTGACATTACCACTGATCCAACTAATTCGTTTTCAGCTATGAGCTGATTTGTGTCATCTGCATATACAATCATTTTGTTTTGGGATGCACAAGATTGCATTATATCACTAGTAAAAATAATGAAAAGCAAAGGACCAAGAATAGACCCTTGTGGCACGCCTATAGAAATATTTGCTGGTTTTGACCTTATTGAATCCATGACTACTATCTGTGATCTATCCCTCAGGTACGATGCAATCCATTCATTTGCAATACCCCGAACACCTACACGATAAAGCTTTTCTAGCAGTAAGATGTGGTCAACTGTATCAAAGGCTCTGCTCATATCGAAGTATAAGGCTATTTGAATTTTTTTATCGTTCAGGTAATCATAGACATGGGTACATAATTCTTTGATAGCCGTTTCAGTAGATTTTTGACATCTGAATCCATGTTGACAGTTCGGTATTAGATTAAATTCTTCCATACAACAGCTGAGCCGAGTGTTAAAGGAACTATCAATTACTTTAGCAAATTGTGATTGCAGGCAAACATTTCTATAGTTACTCACTTCATCTCTTGATCCTTTACCGTTAAATATTGGTACTGATTTTGATACTTTCAATGCATTTGGGTACTGTCCCTTAACAAATGATACATTAATTATATGGGAGAGAGGAAAACATACTATATCACTGACAATCTTGAGAGCGTTTCCATAAATGTCATCTATACCCGATGAGGGTTTTTTTGTTGTTTTTTTGATAATGTCATATATCTCAGGTGGAGTAGATGGACATAGGAACATTGTAGTATTGGAAAAATTGGACAGTCTTATATTTTCCATATCGGGTTTGATTGCTTTCACATTCATAAAGAATTCATTAAATCGATTACATATTTTTTGTTTATCCAACTCCTTGATATTATTTATGGTTATCTCATTTGGCAAAGAACTCGTCATCTTATTTCTTGATTCATCAATTATTTTCCAAGTTTCCTTTGATATATTACTTGCATTACCTATTCGATCATTATTATATTCAAGTTTAGCTTTTTTTAGTTTTTCCTTATAAAGACCTTTAAGACTTTTGTAGCGTTCTTTTATGATGTCATTGTTTGTGGTTTTTGAAATTTTTGACATTTCACATAGTGTTTGATGAAGCTGTTCAACCATGGCTTCATACTTTTGTTGATTCTTTTTTTCTTTTTTAGAGGAAAAGCAATATTATGATAGAAATCAAAAGTGGAATAAAATTGATTAAATGATTCATCCACGGTATCAGATTTATAAACTTCTAACCATTTCTCTGACATCAACAGATTTCTAAAAGTTATCAAATTTGATTCTGAGTAATCTTGCCTGAATGTAGTGTCATCCAGGGGGTCCCCACTAATTGGTATGAAAAATTCACATTTCTGAAACGTATGGTCTGATAGGTATGTATCTTCAACATGTATTTCAGTGGTTGATAAATTTGAGATATACAATACCTTTTCTTGATCCGATGCCCCAGCTGGTCCGATTCCTGGACTCGATGTTGCAGGGACAGCGTTCACTGCCGCTTGTACTGCTGGGGGACGAAGAAGCGTGGGTAAGGGGTTGGCTTGTGGCTGAACTGGCGGCCGCACTGGTTGTGGGGGAGCCTGCACAGGAGGTAAACCTGCAAAAACATATAAACTGACCCTATATTTGAAAATTTGAATGGAATCTTACCAGAAGTTTTCTGCCTGGGATCCATACGAGGTTGTCTGGGATCCACTGGAAATGCTGAGGCGATAGGTCGAGAATCTCTATGATCTCTACCAAAGCTAGAAAGAATGCATACATCGAGAAATTTGGAAGGAAATTAATAATAATAATAATAATTTTATTTCCTTAAGACAGTTACAAACCATATAGAAAAAGTCAGTTGCTTACATTCAAAATGTTTATACACACGTAAATTTTGAATAAAATAATACTAAAAAGATAAAATTGATTTCACAGCAGACTGCTACGACAAATATTCATCCAGTCTATAAAAACACTGTTCTGTCAAAAAGGATTTCAACTTATGTTTGAATGATTGTTTTGTGAAGCATTTTTTCACATTTGAAGGAAGAGCATTGTATATTCTAGGAGTCATATGACTGGGAGATTGGTGAGTTATTTTGAATTTTCCAAATGGAATTGGAAAATCATTTTTTGTCTCGTGTTGAAATTATGTTTTTTTTTTATTGGTGCCCCTTTTTACCCATTTAAAGCACACCTCAGCGTGTTTAAACCGAACTTTAAAAAACGCGCGTTTTTTAAAGGTAACCATGACAACATCAACAAATCGAGAAACGTGAAGTCTAAATGACAAATTTTTGATTATTGATCTGACAGGAGTACCTTGTAACGTCAAATAAAATATTACTCACAATTCGTTCATTTATATGTGCTCCTCCATCCATTTGATGAACTTTTCATATTCTTTTTTATATATATCACTGGATTTTCGCGGTATTAACCGCGATTCTGCCTCACTATTCAAAAAATCGATATTAGAATCATTCATTTTTGAGCTCTGATGACAACAAATATTGATCTTTGGTAACAAATTGCAAATGAATGTTTTTCTCATTTCCATGACAACGAAAGGTATACTGATGTCACATCACGAATTCAACCTTCTTGATAGATAGATAGATACTTTATTAATCATGCTATGTACACAAAATACATTTATGACAGGTCACAGTTAAAAAAATAGTAAAATTGTAGTTCACAAGTAGTAAAAAAGTTTGTGTCAAAATATGTGTAAATAAATAAATAAAACAAAATGAACACAATAGAGCATCAATATGCTATTCCAGACATAATAGACATCACATACAAGAACTTGAGCATAAGTCGATCAATCATATCATCAACCATTTAAAATAATTGAAAAGTTATTGACAAGTCATGATTCCCTGAGCATAGTTACACCTTGCCTTACACATTTAACATATTCCTCAAGAGAGTAGAAGGGGTTTTCGAGCAAAAATAATTTTATTGTTTTATTGAAAGCAAACGTTCCTAATTTTCTAACTTCTCCTGGAAGAATGTTGTAGACGTTCAAATTCAGTGAATTATTTTGGGATTTACTGAGCCTATGTCTAGGTCCTCTTATTATATCTGCACCTCTGGTGTTGTGTTGGTGAATGTCTGATTGTGTTATTAATGTGGGAATTCTTTTGTGAATTTCTATCAAAGTATTCCAAATGTAAATGGAAGGAAGAGTCATGATTTTTAAATTTTTAAACAGTGGTCGGCAGGTTTCTCTATAATTTGCATTGCACAGAATTCTAATAGCTTTTTTTTGTTGTCGGAAAACGCTAGAAACTGCAGATGAGTTTCCCAAACTACAATGCCATAATTAAGATGAGAATGGAATAAAGAAAATAAACTGATCTCAGGGTGTTTATATTTGTGCAATGTCTGAGTTGTCGAATACAGAAAAGAGAGCTGACAGTTTCAAATTAAGTTGCCTGACGTCTCGGTCCAGATTAGCTTATCGTCCAAAATGAATCCTAGTAGCTTCACATTTTATCCTCTGGGATGGGTTTCTGGTAGAGATTATCAAGTTTTGTGATTTATTGTTGTTTAATTTCAGCTTGTTAGCTATGAACCACTGTTCAGCTTTCTCTCAATTTCTTCCAATACGCTTTAGGAATTATATTCCTCATGAGAATAAATTAAAGTAGTGTCATCTGCATATAGAACACTTTCATTTGGGGCCAAAAGAAAGGAAGATCATTAATATAAATTACAAACAACAGTGGGCCCAGGACCGAACCCTGTGGGACACCAAATTTAACGCCTCTAAAACTGGACAATTCGTTATTGAAAAATACAGCTTGGAAACGATTTGTCAAATACGATTCAATAAGTGTGAGAGTGATACCTCTGATTCCGTAGTAGCTGAGTTTTTCAAGAAGGATTTCATGGGAAACACAATCAAAAGCTTTAGATAAATCGCAGAGAGTAATACCCACATGATTTCCCTGTTCAAGACCAGAACTATTTGCTCAACCACCCTCATTGTTGCACTTGTTGTTGAATGATTTTTCGAAAGCCAAATTGTTCATTACTAAAAACTTGCTGTCTTCAAGTACTTGGATAATCTTTGCTTTAAGATAATTTCAATCAGTTTCGAAAAATACTGATGATAGAAATGGGTCTATAATTATCAGTTTCATCCCTATTCCCTTTTGAAAAGCGGAATGATTTTGGAGTATTTGAAAATATCTGGAAATTTACCAGTTTCGAAAATTTGATTAATTAGGTTTGTTAGAGGCTCTGCAATTGTATCAATAGTTTCTTTTAAGATTCTGCTACTAAGTTCATGGAAATCTAGGCATCTTGAGTTTTTCAGAGATAAGATAGCTTCTCTGACATCAGAAATTGTTACAGGCTGCATGAAAATGAGGAAGATGGAGCGGAAAATTTTTGTAATTTAGGAATGTTGTGGTGGGTACATGTGGTAAAGATTTGATTATATCTTCGCCACGCTTGGAAAAAAATTCAACGAAATCATCAGACAATAGTTTGTCCGTTGAAGTGTCGCATTTACACTTAGAATTGTTCCTTTCGAAATTTATCAAGTGCCAGCTTGCTTTCGATTTATTTTCAGCATCTGAGACATACTTATCATAAGCTGTTTTTTTAGTTAAAATTAACTGTTTTTCATAGTGTTTTTTGTAACACTTAAATATGTTGATGTCTCGTGGGTTTTGGTAGAATCACATACAGTTTTAAACTCATCAGTGTGTTCCTTTGTGATCTCAGATCGTTGTTGAACCAAGGCACCAGCTGTCTGTTTTTATTAAATTTGTTCTTTTAGTGGAAATATTTTCTCTATTAGCCCATGAAAACATGAGATCATAAAGGAAGCTACAAAGTCAACATCAGAATTTAATTTCATATCACTCCAATTTATCTGAGATAATTCCTCATTGAATAATTTGAATCCAGAATTTGTAATATTCCTACTGTAAGTGTGATTGACTGAATTATTGGGTATTACATCAATTATTATATATTGACCAGCATGATCTGAGAGACAGGGTTCCAAGACCCCAGATTTGTAAAGGCTTGAGCTCAAATTTGTAAGAATATTGTCTAAACAACTCGATTTTTTTTATGGAAATTCTAGTATATTCTTCAATTGTAAGTGCTAATCCATACGAATTTACAAGACATAATAACTCATTTGTAGGTAAAGAGTTAATTTTGAAATCGATATTAAAATCGCCTAGTAATATGATTTTGCTGTCACGATGAACAAATCTGTCTAACAACAACTCTAAATTTTTCATAAAAATATCAACAATTGAACCACTGGGTCTATACAGGGTTATGATAAATAATTTTGAATCTACTAATTCGATACCACAAAATTCAGCATGTAGCTCTTCGCAATATGCAGTAACATCTAAGGATTTCGCTTTTATTGATTGTTTTAGATAAATTGCGACACCACCATGCGCTCGTTGTTTTCTACAAAATTGACTAGCTAATATGTAGCCAGGAATATTGATAGTCTTAAAAACACTTGCTCTATTTCGAGCACTCCGGCTGCGCCGTCGTGCTCGAAAAATCGCGCGTGTTTTAAAGCCCTTTTTATCCACTTATACTTTAATATACTATTGTTTGTTCCTCACATATATTTCATCATTATTGTCAAATACTAGCATACTCATCTCTGATATGACTAGACATGGCAACGTTAATATTTTCAGTTTTTTAAATATATCTCTGCATGAATCAGTCTGTGAAAGCCCGTCATTGCTCGTAAAATTCGTTTTTGTGCAACGCAGATATCTTTTGCTAGGGTAGATAAACCCCAAAATATTACACCGTATCGTAGCCTACTCTCAACTTGTGCATAGTAGAGTTGTGTCAATTGATCTATATTGAGTACAATACAATACAATAGTTTATTCCATCCTGTAAGATCACATGTGATATAGGACAAGTCAATAAAAGCAGTAAAAAGTCAATAAAAGCAGTAAAAAAGGTCTAACACTTACAAATATTATAAGTCATAGAAACATACAAACATGCAAATAGAACTCTATATGATAATCTGTTAAATGTTGTATAACTAAATTAAAGCTAAATTGCTACTGAATTCTTGTGTTGTATAAGGACATAGATCATTAAGAACATGCCGCAAATTTCTGAATTGAAAGGCAATCGAATTCAACTTTGAGATTAGGTTATGAGAGTGAGCCTTCCAATTAAGATTTTTATCTATCCGTAATCCTAGAAAAATGGTTTGATCCGAACTAGTTGAAATCAATGGACTCGATTCGTCTGACTGGAATGACAACTCGTTACATTCTTTTTGGATATGGCAAACCTCAGTGCTAGCGTTTCAAGTATTTAGATACAAATAATTTGCTGAAAACCATTCATTCAAAGAAATCAACACCTCTTCGCATTTATCACGCAAGGAAGAGTCCATTTTTTCCAATATGATTAACGACGTATCATCAGCGTACATTGTGAAAGATGCAGGCACAGGAAGTTTATCCAAGTCATTAATATAGAACAGGAACAGAATTGGTCCCAATATGGACCCCTGAGGGACACCAATATCTGTTTCAGTTTTCTGTGAGAAATGATTGTTTATTGCTATGTACTGTGTACGTTTGAGTATAAATGATTTTATTCAATCTAGAGGACAACCTCTAATTCCATGCCTATACAACTTTTCCAGAAGTATGTCGTGATTGATACAGTCAAATGCCCTGCTGAGGTCACAAAAGATTCCAACAGGGCATTCTCCCGCTTCAATATATTCTATTAATTTTTGATAATAAGAAAACACTGCGGTCTTCGTAGATTTTTTGTTCAAATATCCATGTTGGTTTCTCGAAACGATATCATATTCTTGACAAAATGACATTAATCTATCTAAAAAGCAATACTTGAATACTTTGGAAAAAGTTGATGGTACTGTTTTAGAAGATTTAAATTCACTAGAGATCTGGTTGACTGGGAATATTATAAAGATAAAAGGAATAGAGTTGTGAGTATACTAAGAATAGAAAAAAATGCTTATTATAACCAGAAAGTTGACATGTGTAAGGGTGATTCTAAGGAAATGTGGAAAACATTAAAAAGCATTATATCATCCAAAACTAAAGATAATTTAACAAAAATAAAATTCGGGGATGAAGTTGTTAGTGACAAGTTTTGGAAAAAAATTAAAAGTACACAAGATATTGTAGGTAGCATTCCAAATAATGTAACCAATTTCAATTTGTCTAATAATAACAACAATAATAAATTTACTGAATTCAAACTATTAACCAAAATCGAATTGGAAACAATCGTCAATACATTATCGAATAAAAATAGTCCCGATGAAATTGGGGCATTTGTGTTCAAAAATCATTTTACAAACATAGCAGATCCTTTACTAAATCTGATTAATAGTTCATTAGAACAGGAATTTTTCCTGACAAACTCAAAGTCTCAAATATAATTCCTATTAAAAATTGCAAACAGCAGTAATGCTGAAGATATGCACCAATAAATACTTTACCGCTATTGAAAAATCCTTGAAAAGCTGTATATGTTCAACTTAAACAATACATAATTAAAAATAAAATACTAAGTGAATATCAGTCAGGATTCAGGGAGGAATATAGTTGTGAAACAGCACTACAATATGTTTTAAATGAATGGAACGAAGGGAAAGATGCGAGTAAAATAATAGGAGTTATATTTGTAGACCTGAAAAGAGCATTTGAAACTATTGACAGAATAAAATTACTTGGCAAATTAGAGGCATATGGTATTACTGGCAATGTATATAAATGGATAAAAGACTATCTGAATAATAGAAGACAAAAAGTTAAAATAGGAGATACAGAGTCAAATGAATTAGGTATTAACTTGGGAGTACCACAAGGTAGCATACTGGGACCATTATTATTTATATTATATATAAATGACATTCAGCATATATTTCAAAATTCTAAATATCATTTGTTTGCTGATGATACAATTATTTATATGGAAGGAAAACAACTGGACACTCTTGTAAATAATATGAATGAGGATTTAGAGAATTTGAAGGATTGGTTAGAGGTAAATAAATTGAAATTGAATGTCAAAAAAACGAAAGCAATGCTGATAGCAAACGGCAATGTCCCACAATTCAAGAAAACAATTTGAATTTTGAAATTTATAATGAAGAAATTGAACTTGTGGATGAAATTAAATATCTGGGGTAATAGTTGATTGTAAACTGAAGTTCGATAAACACATAGATTATACTTGTGGTAAAATAGCTAAAAAATTGGTGTTTTATGAGGGTGAGTAAATATTTGACATTGTATTCTAGGAAGTTGATTTATAACACAATTATTCTACCTCATTTCAATTATTGCCCCACAATTGTATACATGGCAAGTCAGAGTGAAATAGAGAGATTGCAGAAAATGCAAAATAGAGCCATTAGAGTTATATTACGGTGTGATTATAGAACTTCGGTTCAATCTATGTTACACACCCTGAACTGGTTGGATGTCAAATCATTCATAAAGTACAATGTTATGGTATTCATCCACAAGATCAACATAAACACATGTCCTCAATATTTAAAAAATATATTAGTAAAATTCAAAACTGTTCATGACTATGATACTAGAGGTAAAGATAATTTTGTTGTGAAGCAAGCAAAGAAAACACAGACACAGCGTTCAGTATTCTACAAAGGTGTGGTGGAATATAATAAACTAGGAAACGAACTGAAGATGAGTCCACTGAATATGTTTAAGAATCATGTCAAGGATTTTATCAGAAGTGAACATATTAATGTAATATTATAATTGTGTAGTGACATATTATATATGTATTGTTGGAATGTATAGCGAAAGGCTAAATAAAATTACTACTACTACTACTACTGTGACTGGTCTGTAATTTTCAAGGCTCTGACGACAGTTCTTTTTGTACACAGGTGTTATTTTACCACATTTCAGCAATTCTGGAAAAGCGCCAGAAGACAATGAGAGATTCACCATAAAAGTGAGTGGCAAAATAAGTTCTGATAGGCACTTTTTCAATAGAATTGTAGGTACCTCTTCCGATCCCGAGGAAAATTTATTTTTCAATTTTGATTTAAGTAGCTGAAATAGTTCAAGCTCCTGATATGGCCTAAGAAAAAGAGAATTTGGAAGTGACGTAACGTCACGCAGAAAATGATTGAAGTCCTTATCACTGGAGACTATATTGCTCAATATATTTTTAGGCGCATCTGTGTAAAATTTATTGAAGAGATCAGCCACGTCTTTCGGATCGTCAACAATGGTATTATTATCGTTTATTATTATCTTTGATTTAATAGCCTTCGATTTATTGGATAGCTCTGACACCAGTTGCCATGCAGATCTTGAAGGATTGTCTGAATTCTTTATTTTATTTTGAAAATATTCCTTTTTTGTTTTAGTTATCAAGTTATCGTGGCTCTTTTTTCTGACTTTATAGTAATTTTTCAGTTCGGGACAAAATTTTTTTAGGTTAAAAAGGTCTTTTAAATTTTGACTAGATTGTTTTACTTCATGTGTAATCCATTTATTTTTAATTTGCTCTTTTGAAGGAATTGGTAATTTTGGGAAATTTGTCTCAAAATAATAAGAGAATGTCGACAAAAATGCCTGAAATGCAAGATTAATATCAGTATTATTCAAGACTTCAACCCAATTTTCATTACCGATGTCTATCTTGAATTGATTTATATTATAATTCGTAAAACGCCTGCTGTATTCTGTTTTTTTGTTTTTGTTTTTTTTTGACATTTCGCTTAGCTCCATATCGCAAAATATGAGATTGTGATCGGATATATCATTATCAATGACACAACATATTGTTTACACGTATAAGTTTGTGAATATTTGATCAATTGTAGTGGCACTACTAGTAGTGACTCGTGTCGGCCACGATACTGTGTATTTCAGATTAAAACATTCTAAAACCTCACAAATTTTGTTAAATGCCGGACTGAACTTATCATAACAATCTGCGTTATTAATTAATCAATAGACAAAGATTACAAGATTGAGAGAGTGGTTGCAAATCACTCAATTCATAAAAGTTATATGAAAAATGCAATTGAGTATTTATTTGGTCCAATTAAACCGATAACCTACAAGATCACTATATATTTTTTTAAATTTAAATACAACTATGTTTCAAAGTATGTTACCTTTCTGTAACCGGAGGCAATGGATTCTGCAATGGTCCAGGTATCTGTCTCATGTCTTGATCCCCCAATCTTGGCATTCTCAAATCTGCCGAACCTCCACCACCGAGAGATCTGAGGTCTATATCTTGACCTTGAACAAAATTTTCCTATCACATGATATAGAACAAAAAAAAAACACATGTACCCTATTTTCAAGACATTACACAATTTGGATAAACTGATGTTTTCCAAGATGAAGCATTTTTCTCAACAGGGTACAGAACACGTAAAACTAGGTGATTTTGACAAAAAATCGCATTATATAAAAATGGATAAATAACGGAGATATCAATAACAAAAGTGCTTTATCGTTTACCTAGCAGATCAGTATGGAACTGCCTGAAGGCCTAGGCAGGGACAACAGAATAACTAGAATATAATGTATTTATTTCAAGATAGGTACATCCTAATATTTACATATCCAATTAACTTGAAATTTGTATCCAAAATTATAATCTCAAATAAGTTATACTACACGGCATACTAACAGCTTCTGATTGCAATACAACAATAAATTAATTATTAAAAAAAAACTTTTTAAAGACAAACCTTTATTCAAATGCGCTAAAAAGTTAAAAATTATTGCTTTGGATGTGCAATGTAGGTTATTTCGTGAGTTATAGATTCAAAAGCTTGTCGACCCCAAAAACTCCGACATAACAATTTTGAATAAAAACAGTCCATTATCACAAAACTTGTCCACAATCGTGAAGCCGCCATCTTGAATTTATAAATTTTGACAATAAATTCATGATCTCCGACCCCGAAAACCCCCACATACCAATTTTGAATAGAATCGGACGATAATCACAGAGATCGTCCGCCCTCTTGGAGCCACCATTTTGATTTCATGAATTTTGACAAAAAATTCATAATCTTCGACCCCGAGAACCCCACATACCAATTTTGAATCGAATCGGACCATAATTACAAAACTCGTCCGCCATCTTGAATTTGTAAATTTTTAATAAAATTTCATAATTTCCGACCCCGAAAACCCCTACACACCAATTTTGAATAGAATCGGGCCATAATTACAGAGATCGTCCGCTCTCTTGGAGCCGCCATTTTGATTTCATGAATATTGACAAAAAATTCATAATCTTCGACCCCGAAAACCCCCACATACCAATTTTGAATCGAATCGGACCATAATTACAAACCTCGTCCGCCATCTTTGAGCCGCCATCTTGAATTTGTGAATTTTTAATAACATTTCATATTTTCCGACCCCGAAAACCCCTACACACCAATTTTGAATAGAATCGGACCATAATCACATCTTGGGCCGCCATTTTTATTTTATGAATTTTGAAAACCCCCACATACCAATTTAGAGTCGAATCGGACCATCTTAGAGCCGCCATTTTGTTTTTTCTCTAACAATACATTGTCACGGGAACTATGAACACCTGCCAAATTTCACGTTAATCGCGCATCTAGAAGTGGGTCAAATTTAACTTGCAAGATTTTATAACAGACACATAAAAATTATTATGAGATCTTGTTTGATACCCATGTATTTCTCTACTAAAAACAACAAAGTGATTCAGATACTCCGGCATTAAACCCTTCAATAACTTACAAATAAAAATCAGTGCAAAAGTAATGAGTCTTTCAATTACTGATCGCCACTGTAGTGTTTCTGTGTGTATTCTGTGACAAGGCCTTTGATTGTGTTAATCATGAAATAATGCTGCAAAAGCTAGAGTTTCATGGCTTTAGAAATTCCACATTGAACTGGTTTCGATTTTTTTTTTTATGTTCTGGTTCCCACGAAAAGGGATATCCTGTAATGTTCAGAGAACATCGTGGGAACCAAGGGAAAGAAGGTAGGAGTTGGTGTTCTTCTTAAATTTCTGGAGATTGTATGCCTCGGGGAACACCTCCCTAGGCAATGAGTTCCAAAGCCTCGCTGTTCGTTGGATGAAAGAGTCTTTGGAAAGTGATGTTCTGCAGGTCTCCAAAGTGACCAAAAGGGGTGTGATGACTGAACTTGACGGTTAGTCTCGAAGAGACTGCCAAAGCAGGAACGATTGTTGATATTTCAGAAGAGCATCGCCATGAAAATATCTATAAAATAGAGACAAATCGCCAACTTTTCTACGGTGTTCCAGACAAGTGAGCGAGTTTGTAGTGAGGCATCACCGACGAGACGAATTGCCCTTTTGGACAGAATCCAATAGCCTCAGGATATGTTTAGGTGCGCGCTCCAAATATGGGAACAGTATTCCAGGACAGGTCGGATCTGTGCCTTATAGATCATAAGCAGCTGAGTGGGGTGAAATAGCTCTTGGCACGAAAACAAAAAACCAAGTTTTGGGATGCACTTTTGGCAATGGACCTCACGTGATTTTCCCAGGAAAGGTTATTGCTGATAGTAATACCAAGCATCGATATGGATGACTTCAGTGGTATGGTTACTCCTGACAAAGTTATGTTAGGCACAGTGAGATCGGCTTTCCTAGAGAAAAGACATGCTTGTGTTTTGTTTGCATTGAATTCTACCAATTTATTAGATCCCCATTCGAGAATTGTTGCTAAGTCCATATTTATATTATTAACATTTCTTCCTCGTTCATTTCTGGTTTCACGGGCTGATATAGGGGCCCTGGAAGAGAAAGCGATGATGCTGATCAGAAGTGTCAAGTACTTAAAACCGAAGAGAACCACTCTACACAAGTAAAATTTCACCGGTGTCAGTTTTGGGTCCTAAGCTATTTGTTTTGTACATAAACGATCCAGTCACATTGAAATTCAACTTTGATAATGCATGTTTAGAAAACCACATCATTATAAATAAAACAATTTTATAGGTTATTTTTGTATCTCCACTATTTGGCAACTTTGATGAAGATTTATTGTAAAATCATCTATTTTCATCTGAATAGCTCGTAAATGATATTTTGATATTTATACAAATATTCTATTCCAAAGGTAAAAACTACAATAACCAATTCAGAATACTTTACTTTACAAGTATATTAATCAGCATTTAAAAGTATGGAGAAACTTTATGGAGAAACTTTAGCTGTGGCATTAGATATCTCCAAGGCGTTCGATCGAGTTTGGCACCAGGGACTCCTCGCCAAGCTTCCGTCTTATGGCTTGCCCCCTCAGCTGTGTTCTCTGCTTGCTAGTTTTCTCTCAAACAGGTCTCTCCATGTAGTGGTCGATGGAGTTTCATCTGACACTCTACTCATAAATGCTGGTGTTCCGCAAGGATCTATTCTCGCACCAACACTATTTCTACTTCACATCAACGACCTGTTGAAAGCAACTTCATGTCCAGTACACAGCTTTGCCGATGATAGTACCCTCCATACCGCTTTCTCTTCCAGGGCCCCTATATCAGCCCGTGAAACCAGAAATGAACGAGGAAGAAATGTTAATAATATAAATATGGACTTAGCAACAATTCTCGAGTGGGGATCTAATAACTTGGTAGAATTCAATGCAAACAAAACACAAGCATGTCTTTTCTCTAGAAAAGCCGATCTCACTGTGCCTAACATAACTTTGTCAGGAGTAACCATACCACTGAAGTCATCCATATCGATGCTTGGTATTATTATTTGGGGGTATTTCCGTCCAATTGGAAAATTGCAAGAGTACAGCCAGTCCCTAAAAAAGGCAAAAAGGCCCTACCTAGCAACTACAGACCTATCGCACTGCTATCTATTATTTCAAAGGTCATGGAAAAAGCCATCAACATCGAGCTCATGAAATATCTGGAAGACTCAGGAATTGTCAACGATAGGCAATATGGCTTCCGCCATCAGAGATCAACTGGTGACCTGCTCGCACGCCTCACATATATGGCAGCTATCTATTGATAAGTATGGAGAAACTTTAGCTGTGGCATTAGATATCTCCAAGGCTCGATCGAGTTTGGCACCAGGGACTCCTCGCCAAGCTTCCGCCTTATGGCTTGCCCCTCAGCTGTGTTCTCTGCTTGCTAGTTTTCTCTCAAACAGGTCTCTCCATGTAGTGGTCGATGGAGTTTCATCTGACACTCTACTCATAAATGCTGGTGTTCCGCAAGGATCTATTCTCGCACCAACACTATTTCTACTTCACATCAACGACCTGCTGAAAGCAACTTCATGTCCAGTACACAGCTTTGCCGATGATAGTACCCTCCATACCGCTTTCTCTTCCAGGGCCCCTATATCAGCCCGTGAAACCAGAAATGTTAATAATATAAATATGGACTTAGCAACAATTCTCGAGTGGGGATCTAATAACTTGGTAGAATTCAATGCAAACAAAACACAAGCATGTATTTTCTCTAAAAAGCCGATCTCACTGTGCCTAACATAACTTTGTCAGGAGTAACCATACCACTGAAGTCATCCATATCGATGCTTGGTATTACTATCAGCAATAACCTTTCCTGGGAAAATCACGTGAGGTCCATTGCCAAAGTGCATCCCAAAACTTGGTTTTTGTTTCGTGCCAAGAGCTATTTCACCCCCACTCAGCTGCTTATGATCTATAAGGCACAGATCCGACCTGTCCTGGAATACTGTTCCCATATTTGGAGCGCACCTAAACATATCCTGAGGCTATTGGATTCTGTCCAAAAAGGGCAATTCGTCTCGTTGGTGATGTCTCACAAACTCGCTCACTTGTCTGGAACACCGTAGAAAAGTTGGCGATTTGTCTCTATTTTATAGATATTTTCATGGCATGCTCTTCTGAAATATCAACAATCGTTCCTGCTTTGGCAGTCTCTTCGAGACTAACCCGTCCAAGTTCAGTCATCACACCCCTTTCGTAGTCACTTTGGAGACCTGCAGAACATCACTTTCCAAAGACTCGTTCATCCAACGAACAGCGAGGCTTTGGAACTCATTGCCTAGGGAGGTGTTCCCCGAGGCATACAACCTCCAGAAATTTAAGAACACCAACTCCTACCTTCTTTCCCTTGGTTCCCACGATGTTCTCTGAACATTACAGGATATCCCTTTTCGTGGGAACCAGAACATAAAAAAATAAATTTAGAGAGTAACTAAAGTTGCCGAATATATAATAAGCATATTGATTTCCCATCCTGTGAAACATGGTAATGTCAATTTACCTGTAAAAACTGTTGGTTGAACATTTGGGTGTAAAACTGGTGCTGGGACAGGTTGAAATTCCTGCCTAGGCGGTTGAACCGGCGCAGGAGGTTCTCTGTACTGATTACTGATGGGCACTTGAACAGGGACGTTCTTATCACCCGGCATCAGAGTTGCTGGCACTTGATTGACAGGATGCAATAAGCTCTAAAACCAGTTTTTATAAGCTTTTATTGATGAGAGAATGAAAACTTACGGCGGCTGTTTGTGGATCGATAATTTTCATCACAACCTGGGCCTGTAAAAGTGCATAGGCTAGCTGGGGATTCTGCAAGAGCATCTGGCGAGCTTCGGTTGGATTATTCTGAAAAATCATAGAAGACAGTAACAAGGCCCCATAATCCTTTCGTAACGGGAACCGGATAAATACGTGGGGCAAGAGGCAACAGTCAAAGACGGTAGTAACAGGCAGGCACATCTTTCACTAAGCTCCTCCCACAAAAATTTTATTGGCCCTCATCATTCATCACCAGCTTGATTTTAGGCGGTGGTTGTGCTAGCATGTGTTAGTATGGGCAGGTGTAGTGTGATCCCATTCGAGTTCCAGTTCAGTACGTTTTCTAATGTCATTTGTCTGTGAATACAGTACCTAGGATGGCAATAAGTACTTATTGTCTATTTTCAATGTCTTGCCGTGATAAAAAGTGTCAACAAGAAAAAATTAGGATTTTTTGTGACGAGGGCTGGGCGTAACCGCAAGCCATTACTACTGCTGAAACCAAATTAGGAAAAGGAATTCTAACCTGGATTGTCGTTTTCATTTGTTTCATCAATTCGAACATTTGTTCTGGAGGAAGTGAAGCGACAGCTTTACTGATAGCTTCAGGTGCTTTTTCGGATTGAATGGGCTCGCCATAGGGATTCTCAACGGGTGGCTGGTTGAGTAAATTCTGCATTTCCATTCTCGATTTTTCCGTACAAGCATTATCAACCCTGAGGTTACGTCCTCCTATCTCAGAGCATTAAATTCTCATCGCACTCAAGGGTTTCTTGATCTCTATACTCGCAAAATCCATATCCTTTCGGTTTTCCAGTTTCACGATCGAATACGAGTCTACAACAAAACTAGCATCTGAAATAACCCTTCAAAAAAACATTATACCCACTTAAAAGATAATACTTGGCCAACTTCGCCAAATATATCCTTTAGTTTCTCCTCAGTAGCTTCATAAGGTATGTTTCCAACTGAAATCGATAGGGGTTAGTCAAACTTTTGTGGAAAAACTAACATTATATTATATCTCACCAAAAACAGACCTCATGGACTTGTCCATGATATTTGCTTCCAAATTGTCCATTTCGGCGAGATTCAATTTTAATTATCGACCAATAAAACCTTGTTGATAGGGAAGAAGCCCACTTTATATTTCTCTGCGGTTCCTAGTCAGAAAAAAACAATAAGGCTTTCTCAAAACCAAATACAATTTTTCAATTATCTACCTGGTTTGTTATGGAAAGCCGGTAACAAACTATTTAGCTTTTAGTTTAAAGATATCGAAACGTGGAAAGTTCTCAAAAAACGAAAACAAACAATCTAAATCTAAAAGACCGAAAGGTGTGTTCGTTTGATTCATCTAATTGACAACAGTTGCAGTTACAGGTTACAGTACAGTTCACCTTTTTTCTATAAACGTACTTAGAGGTCATTTTCTTTCTAAAATCTGATAAAAGACAAAAGACGCCAAATCTGCGAAAGACGAACAAGCCTAAGCCATATTTTCTCGTGATTTGAATTATTAATTATTCAAAAAATCTAATTCTCTCCTGGAAATTATTTCGCACAATGACGTCAGATCTGTCAATTATTGGAAATATTTCAAAATTATCAAATTCACATGAAAATACCTTTCTCTTATCGAGGATAATCATTGTGCTTTGACAGATGGAATTTAGCAAATCTGAAAAGTTAGTTTAGGTGTAAATGTTGTAGACGGAGTATTTTTTTTATAAAACCGGCTACATTTTGTGCAAAGTTGTACCGAAAATGAGTGACTTGGTGTTTATAGTTTAAGCTGGTAAAAAGAGGGAGGCATTGTGAGTGATTTTTGTGCGCGAAAACGGTGCCGAAAAATTACCTCTTGAATCATACTCACTGTAATTAATTCTTTTTTTTACCGGAAATTTTGAGATTTCGACAAGCAAGCCACCGTTTTAATGTTGCTATATTATTATCCTTCACATTTGCGCATTTTAATTTGGCTCCTGTCGTCGCCTTCCGTTAAAAAAAAATTTGATGTTTATTTTTACATGTACTTTATAGGTAATGTTTGTTCTTACCGGACTACTAGCGCTGCTAGTGGGAAATTTTTCGTACTCGAGGAAAAAGGCTCATTGAAAATACCATGATGATAAAAATGTTACTAGTACAATATATAAACGAAGGCAGATGAATTCATAGTTGACAGTTCGAAACAACTAGCGGTAAAAAAATTCACTGTGTGAGGTAACGACGCATACGTCCATCAGAGGCGCTAGCAGTACGTTTTTGAATATCATGTAAAACATTTCAATTTCGAATTATAAAAAACATTAAACATTTTTTAAATTTCCAAGTTTGTTGCTGAACTTTCTAGGTGGTAATGTTTATGTGCAAATCAAAATATTCTAGAAAAGAGGCACATGCGTGTTCCCTTGGTGTGGTGAAATTTCATATGTCGTTTGGTAGCACTGCTTTGTGGAACTGCTGGTTGCTGGTTATCAACAAGTGGAACTAACCTAACTTATTTTTGAAATTTAAAAACAATTTATTGTTTATTAAACATGTCCATTTTTCATACAATAAAGCAATTAGAAGAGAGAAACGTTGCTAATGAAATCAATTCTATGGTATGGAGCGATCGGATGGACCTTGTGGCCCTTTCGAATTTCAAAGGCGAAATTGCTCTTCACAGATTATCTTGGACAAGAGCCTGGAATCTGAGTCCTCCGAAAGAAAACTTGAAAGTCAAAGCTATCGCATGGAGGCCAGATGGAAAAATATTGGCCGTTGGTTATAGTTCAGGTAAAGTCATAAAAATGTTTCACCTAAAAAATTGAATAATTTGTGAGTTTTTTATTTTGTAGGAGAAGTTTTGTTGATAAATGTTGAAAATAAAAAGACTTTAAACGTTAAAGATGCAAATAGTGAAATCACATGTATAACCTGGGTCCAGGAAAAAGTTGAAATAAAAAATAAGGATAATTTCAGTCTTCAAGATGAAGGAAAAAAGGATTATATGGAATACATAGTGGGTATTGTGCTTATAAACAGATATGTAAACTATTTATCCATATTTTTATATTCCAGGATCTCTCAAAATTGTATTTAAAAGACCCATTAGCAAACTCAAATTTGGACAGCACTTCGAACTCGGAAGAGGTGAAAGAAACAAATTTTCTACAAGAACAGACTGAATTCAACCTGCTTCTCGTTGGGACAAAGGATGGTTTCATCCACATCAGAATTTTTGGCTGCTTCAGTTGCTCCATCTTGAATATGAACGATTATTTGGGCGGTAATTGTTCTGTGGAGAATATACACGCTAGCGAAGATCTCAGTAAAATATTTGTCACTGTAAAAGATTTGGATCTTAATATAAAAATGATATTGATCAACGCCAATGTACTCAAATCTCATACTCGAGAATTGTTTTCAGTCGCCGTCAAATACGTGAAACTGATAGATCTCGTTACTTACTTGACGAATACAATCACAAACATTACAGAAACTTGGGAGAGCTTCCTGCTCGAAATCGATCTCAAACTTTCCAAATATGCTAAAAAAGTACCAGAAGGCGGTGTAACCGCCGACTTTTTGGATTTACTTATGTTCGGAATTTGTTCCCCTGAGTTACAAGAATTCCTAATGACTGATCTAACCAAAAAGGGCTTGGAAAAGTTCGGGCAAACAATAGAAATGAGCTATGCCAACATTCAAAAATTGCTTTTGAAAAACGTCACGAAGTTCGGACAAAATTTGACCTATCACCTGGCCGAGTTGAGAGGAATGGCACGTTTGGAAGACAGATATGAGGTTGGTATTACGAGGATTTGAATATCTGATTACAAAAATAGGCTCCCTAGAAATTAGATTCAGATTAGCGAGTATCATGTTTTCGATAAATCTGGAGAGAGAATAGTAATACTTTGGAATATACCTTAAGTTCATTTTAACAGTAATTCCGATTTTTTTTACCTGACTGTAGTAAAATTCCTAGTAACCACTATAATTTTTGGTCACACAAATTTTCTTTATAAATATTTTCAGGAACAAATATTGCTGAGGAATTAAAAATAAACAATTTTTAGACTTCATTATCGCAAGACAGTATTCTCATATTAGTTTCAATAGGTTCTTGGCCTCTCCGAAGATCGAATCACCAAGGCGATTCAATCCAGTGGAGCTTTTCTCATAAAAGCAGGAGAAATGCAGCAGATAATCAACCATTCCGTAGTTAACTACAAGGCTTTTTTTCGGTGGCTGTACGGAGCAATTTTATTCCTGATGGACGAATCCATACCATCCGAAATACACAAAATGGCCCAACAGGATTTGGCTTATATAACGGAGTTTCTTCAGAACTTCGATTATATTGGTAAGCTTCTTTGCAATCGTGAATGATATGTGACGTCACATAAAACTCTCCAAAACTAAGGGAAATCTCTACGTAAAGATCCATTTTAAGGTGACTTTTTTTTTAAATTTTAGATAGCCTATATTTTTCAATTCGTTTATTCACAAAAATCGCGTTGATATCGCAAGTCTCTGGAAAAATTAATTCAAGATATTTCACAAATAACGAGTTTAGACAGAGGAAAGTAAGCCATTAACACCCTTCCCCCAAAATTAACTTCAATTTTAACTTTAGTGCAATAAATCGTGAACAAGGAAATTCCACTTTACTCTGATATATCTATCCGTGTTTTCAAAACCTCAAGGAGATATTAAAAATCATTTATAGCCAGTATGGCATTTGGCTCGATAATTTCTGGGAAACCCAGGAAAAAACGGTACATTTACCACTGTTCTTAAATATCTTAACTAATTTTACATTATTCCAATGTAAAATATTTGTCGATACAGTAAATCCTTCGTAACAATCATATTTTACATACATTTTTGAATAATCAAGATATACTTGAATGAGAAACAGTTATAGTATGCCTAGTAAAATAACTGTTATTCAGTTACCTTGGCGATTGCTAACATTACTACTTTTGTCGAATCAATAATTGACTCTACCATGAAATCAATAAGGGAATAGTACCTTATTACCATATAAATATATACCTTGCCAACTAAACAGTTTTGGTTTCTTACCCTCGACTGGAGAACACACCACGTTTTATTTAATTTTACTTGATTATTCTTTTGGATTACCGATTTTTATTACGCGTTCACTGGTTAATAATATGATTATTTAGCTTCTTTGTAAAATTTTAATTCCATTTGTTGAGTTATTACTGAGATAATTTCTGTTGTTACACCTCCACTATTTTCTGCATACTTTTGATAAATTGGCTACTTTATGAATACCTAACGAAGTCTACACTTGCTTCGTATCAGAAGATAGCTATGCATCTTCACTAGATGGAATTTGATTCTACTTTTGATACGCTTCATACTATGAAAGCATCCGCTGAACTGAACTTCTCTCCCCGGTTATGGTTATATATATATATATATATATATATATATTTTATATATATATACATATATATATCGCGGCGTTTCAAATAAGCCGCCGTGGTCATAACTTATGTGTCTGAGGGTACTCCGCGGTATATTTCAATCGCATTCCTTGAGCGTTAATATTTTCCGCCCGACTGTTGGAGATTTGTTAATTATCTAGCGCGGCGTGGAGCTCAATGGTAATAAAAGTAAAGGTCCTGTTGTAATTATGTTCGGTCTGTTTTAACTGTTAGGTCGTCGCTGTCAATGTAACATATTCATGAGACATTTTGATGGTTGGTGTTATCATATCAAATAATGTACGAGGTTTTTATTTCCTTGTCGGAACTCATCTCGCATTCCTGCCTTCTAATTTAATAGCGGACGAAATAAAACACTTATTTACTTTTTATTGTTGCGTTGCTTCAGTTAAGGGTATTACACATTGTTACGTTAAAATAACTTGGTTGATTGCAACCATTACAAATGAATGATACGTACAGCGTAGCAAACCTGATGCTAACCGTTTGCACAAGTTATTGATATGGCTTTCGAATCTTAATTTTTCATCAATATATAAGCCCAAGAACTTATTTTCCACAGTACTTGTGATTTTTTTATTACCCATTGAAACTTCCTTGATACCACACTTGAGTGAGACAATGTTTGTTTTGTTAAAATTGAATTGAACACCATTCTTTCACCCTTTTTACATCCACACGAATATGACCTAATAGTTCACTGGTTGATCTGCCAGAGGATTGTGGTGTCATCCGCGAATATGGTAAATTTACCCTGGATGTCTAAATGAGTCAAGTCATTGACATACAACAAAAATCAAATAGGTCCGAGAACTGAGCCTTGGAGGACACCAGAGCTAACAACGCATTCTTTGGATTCAATCCCATTGAGTAACGTATTTTGGCGACGTTCAGAAAGATAAGATGTAAACTAAGACAATGCAGTACCCCTAAATCCATAAAATAGATAGATAGAATAGATTCGAAACATATTTCTTCTTGACACTGAATATTGTAAAACCTTTCAATTCTGAATAGGGCTGTTCACGGAAATTGTAAATTCAAAAATAAACACGGTCCTTAAATATGACCGTTGACATGTTCGCAATAAATTTATGAGCTAGCCCTGTTGTGAATACGGCCTTTTGTTACAGAGTATTTTGACTAGTACCAACTCATCGAGTTTTTTTTACGACACGCTGTATAAACATTTCGCGGGAGCAAACCATGCGACAGGCTGAGTTAACATTTCAAAAGTTGAATAATGTTTCCAGGTAACAAGGATGGGCAAAATAAAAAGGGCTTCGTCATGGAAAGGCTGGGCCAATATCTAACCGATGCGCCGTTAACAATAACACCGAATATGGACGGCAACGACTGGACGACGTTCCTGAACGAAAACGAATGCGTTGCAAACCACCCTAGTATCTTCAAACACTTCGCCAACACGTCCCTCATCCAACAATTCAAGGACCTAGCGGTGAAAATCACCGACATCTTCGAATCGCCCAAAGAAAGTATGCACACCAAGTTCAGACACATGCACACTTTCCACTGTTTCAATTTCAACGGGAGCGAGTTGCGCATGTCCTCGGCTAACGTCACCAAAGAAATGCTGCTTTTCGGTTTCTTGGAACCGTTCAGTAACCTGTACCTGCTGCAGGTGCTCGTGAAGGACGGCAGGTGTCAAGCTCGGTGCGGCAAGTTCCATTTCAAACAGCTCAGCGACGAGTCCGAGGAGATTTACCAAATACTGGACGTGTCATTTTACTCCGCGAATATTTTGTCGCTGCTGCTACAGGACCCGTCTAGCTACAAAACGGCGACAGTGTTGCAGTTCCCTTTGGCTCCGGCCCTCGACAAACTGACAGAAATCGACGTACACGCCAACATGAGCGGAAGCGTTTTACCGAACTCGGACGGCACCACTTTCGCGCCCAGACTGTTCAAGAACATAGAAATGGCGGCTTCGTCGTTCGCAGTGTCTGGCAGCCGGAGAGTCGGCATAGTCCTCTCGGAGAACAAGAGGAAGGTGAAGCTGTTCGAGATGGAAGCGGAAGAGGAGGATGAGGAAGATGCGGACATGACGAGCAGCGTGTTGAAGGATGACGTCAGTATGCAGGACAGTAGTGTTGTTGATTGACGAATGGAGTTGAAGTTTCAGGTATTAATACTTGTTTTTTGTATTTGTAGCTTCGAGAGATGTGTTTTCTTGATGTAGAATTTGCTTTCTGTGTGTTTTTCCAATTGATTGATGAATTTGTTTGTCCACAAGAGTCCAAGGAGGAGGAAGTTGGGGAATATTTATAGAAAATGACATTACATTTGAAATAGTCTACTCGACAAGTTGAAAATGGTCTAAAATAGAGATACTCTTTAAAATTATGGTGATAGCTCATTGAATCCGGAATAACGCCTAGAAAAATGTGCCAAAAGCGTGTATTAGCACATAAAAAATTGCAAAAGTTATAAACAATTGAAGATGAAAAAAAAATGGCATTTCGTTTTTTGCCAATATTTTATAAACTATTAATATTTGAGAAATTTCAAAAACAGATTATGAAAGAGGAGGACATTTTCAATAAAAAACTCCGAGCTTTCGGAACTCTATCTCCATTATTTATAATTTTAATTTAACGCTGAAAATGGGTCTCCGAGCGACATTTTTAGGTTGCGCGCGCGGCTTCAAAAGCGAGCACGACACATTAATTAATTTATTTAAGGTATTAAATATTTTTTTTAATTTGAAAAAATTATGGTGTATTCGGAATACTATAAATAATTCATTCCCGTTGGAAATTTTACTTAAAGTTAATTTTTCAACAAGTTAAACAATTGTTAACTAACAAAATTTTCTCGAACTTCTGTCTTAATTGTAAATGAAAAAAAATGTTTAAATAATTGTCGTAAAAAATTTTCTCCGTAGAGCCTTTCTTATATACATACTCAACAAGATCAGCCATAAAAGTTGAAAAATATTCAAAAAAAAAAAAACCAAGAAATGTTGTTAAAAAATTTTTTTTTAACTTTTTTTTTTTAATAAGATAAAAATTATTTAAAAAAAAATCCGAATTTGTTATAAAATTTAAAAAAATTGATTATTTCAATATTTTTGAAAAAAAAAATTCCTTAATGACAATTTTTGATTGTTTATAATCGTTTTTTTTTATATTTCTATTGTTTAAATAATTAGTTAAGAAATTTTTTTTTTCTCTAAAAATCATAATTGACAGTCTTCTATAAAGTAACAAATAATAATTTCTTTTTATAACATTCCATTTTTTTAATTACCAATTTTTAAAAAATTTTTAATTTGTTAGATTTTTTTTCTGAAACTTCTAAAATTTACAAAAACAACCATGTATAACAAAGTATAGAAAAAAAAAATTTCCAATTTTTTATTGTACTTTGGGAATTGGATTGGGAAAATTGGGAATTGGAATTGGGAAAATTGGAATTTTTTTTTTTTATATTAAATTTTTTTTATAGAGGATTAATAATTATTTATTTAAAAAAAATAATTTCTCAACTGATTATTTAAACAATAGAAATATAAAAAAAACGATTATGGACAATTAAAAATTGTTATTAAGGAAAAAATATAATGAAGTTGTGAAATTTTTTTTTCGAAAATATTAAAATAATCAATTTGTTTATAAAAAATTTATCAACAAATGGCGGGAATTTTTTTTACAAACCAATTCATATCTTGTATTAATAAAAAAACGATAATATGATGATTGAGAAAAAAATTACTTGTAAGTTCGAGAAAATTTTGTTAGTTAACAATTGTTTAATTTGTTGAAAAATCAACTTCAAGTTAAATTTCCAACGGGAATAAATTATTTATAGTGTTCCGAATACACCATAATTTTTTCAAATAAAAAAAAATATTTAATACCTTCTATTCCTTCTACTATTATGTCAAACGGAGAAATTTTCATATCCGTTTCCAGATCGTTGATTCCTAGAGGGAATATAGATTGACACAATGATGATGATGATATATTTCCCGCTCTACATCATTTTGGAATAATTCATAATGCTCTCGTTGCATCCAGTTTGAAACAGAAATAAAAAGGTCATTAATATCATAATTGTGGCTTATTGCTAAGATGTAATACATACATCATGTACACGAGAGTTAACATTTATGTAAATTGGATTGAATGTGCTGTGAATATAGGATAGATTCATCTGATGAATTTCATCTTCTTAGCATGAGAACTTCATAACTGTTATATGCTATTTCTTTTCCGTCGAAAGGTATGTAACAGACTCCGTGACTTGGATGTACCTGAAGCAATAAAACAAAATTTATGATTGTCAAGGTTATAGCCAGAGGTACCAATGGTATTATTCGTTACCTTTCCCACTGTTTGAGATCCCTCATGGTAAACTCTACCAATATAAAGAGGTTCCCCTTGAGCTGTTCTACCACCTTGCACAGCTTCAGAGGGTACATGTCCTCCATGGCTGGGAACCCAATCAAAACGTTGCTCACATAATACCTGAAAAGTATTGGTAAATCACTCACATTTTTAAAATGAATTAGATAAGTCACAAGTTTCAGTTATGCAAAGCTCAAAAACAATCATTTAACTTTTTGAAGCAGAGTTTCAGTCTATATTAAATGGCAGTGTTGAAGTTGATTAATGTGTATATAAATATATGCAGCAAGTTTTGACTGAAAGACTGACTGAACAGAAAAACTATTCTAGCTAATTTGAAATTGTATGGAAATATTGCTACCATGGCTGAGAAAAAGAAGGAATTATTTTGTTAGTGTATGTTTGTTGTAATTGCAGGTCAACAATCACCATCCTTGGACTTTCGAAGGGTCGTAACTCCGAAAGCATTCGACAGCATAAATTTTTTATTGCAGATTTCTGTTCAGCAGGCAAAAATGCGTGAATAGAGGTAGAGGCGTCTTAACAGCAATTTTACAAAAACCGAAGCCTACCTGAAACCTATCTTTCGCGTGCTCCAGACCGTTGTAAGAAACATATGCTACATTTTTTCCAGGTATAACTTTTGCTGGAATCCAATCTCCCTCGTGGTAAGCTCTGCCGACATAAATCGTATGCCCGTCTATGTCGACGCCTCCTCTAAGCGCTGTGGACGGTACTCCCCCATACGCATAGGTGTCTACCCAGTGGTAAGCTGTGATAAAGGACTAATGAAACTCGTATTTTAAAAAATAATCATGGAAAATCATTACCATAACGGTATGTGTTCACCTAATATGGGAAAAATTAAAGAAAATGTCAGTATGAATTTGTTTTGTATCCTTAATAACCTTCTTGGCAAATACAACTTATAAATGAAAAATTAGCTGTTTTGAAATCGGAGGTTGAGTCCTTATTAGATAAAATAAATAAAATATAAAACTATGCCGCATCTACCATTTTAATCTCAAAAAATTGGCACAAAGGATGTCTATATAACGTTTTTGAACACCTTTTAGGCATCTATCGTTTTAATGGAATGCCATTTGGGTTGGGGAAGGCGCCAGGGATGTTTCAAAGGCTTATGTACAGATTTATAATTGGTCTACAGGGTATGCCTTGTAGCCAACTAGCGAAAAGTATCAAAATAGCCCTCATTTCGGATACGTTTAGCTGTAGGGCGATGGTTCTGTCCGGTTTAGTGTACCGGAGAGAGAAATTCATGCGCTCTGACATATTGCGGCATGTCAGTAAACATTTTATGGTTGATTTAAATATTGCTGTTACCTGTAAATGCTCCTCCTTCGTGCTTTCCTGGAATGAAATTGTTCGGCGGATTGTATCCGGGTGTCCAGTTTCCTGGAGGGTGATGATGAGATACCTGATCATATTGTGGAGGGGCTGGATATGGGGGAGGGGGAACGGTATGGGTGGGATATGGCGGAGGAGGGTAGTACCCACTAACTTGCTGGAGATGAATGACTTCTGGTTTGAAACCGTATTCTGAAACAGGATGTCATGTTACTCATACATACCGGCTGTCAACGAATCTATTAGACGAGTCACAACTTTTAGATTATTAGGTGCATCAAAATGAGATTTGGTAAAGGTAAGTGGTATGTCAAGAGGAGAGTTTTTGCATATTTTTCACTTTCCGGTCACGTGATACACATGATGAATAAAACGATGCAACTTATACGAAAACAGATATAAACACAAGATTGATAAACAAATTCCACAAATGAGACAAAATATTGTAATTAAAGGAATATACAAGGTTAAGTATTTTTCCAATAACCGCCTGTACGGAATATTTGAAGTTGTTTAAACTCGCTAGGGGAAAGAGGTACAATCCACATCCTCATTAATTCAAAAGTTACCCCGAAGATACCGGGTGTCAACGAATCTATTAGAGAAGTCATAACTTCTAGAATATCAGGTGTATCAAAATGAGATTTGGTATTGGTAAATGGTATGTGAAGAGGGAAGTTTAAGCATATTTTTCACTTTCCAGTCACTTCTGGTTTCACCAGAAATGGCTCCGGTTTTGAATTTTCAAGTATATTGTAACATTTTTGGATTTCTGAGACAATTCTGGATCAGAATGTGACATTTTAAAAAGTTTTTACGGCCACTTTTTGTGGTGGACGCCTCCCAAATCGATGTCGTTCATACAGGGTACTCTTCAAAAATTATTAAATTTCATGAGGGTGGAACAACCCCTTGGACGCCTCCCAAATCGAAGTCGTTCATACAGTGTACTCTTCTGATATATAAAACTCTCTCTAAGAAATATAAACGCGGCTATTTTTATCCTTCATAGAAAAATCGATTTTTTTAAGTTTTCATGAGGGTGGAACCACCCCTTGGACTCCTCCCAAATCGAAGTCGTTCATACAGTGTACTCTTCTGGTATATAAAACACTCTCTTCCAATTATGAACGAGGCTATTATTTCCTTCACAGGAAAATCGATCTTTTAGGATTTTATGAGGGTGGAACCACCCCTTGGACACCTCCCAAATCGAAGTCGTTCATGCAGTATACTCTTCTGGTATATAAAACACTTTCTTCCAATTATGAACGCGGATATTTTTTCCTTCACAGAAAAATCGATCTTTTAAGATTTCTTGAGGGTGGAACCACCCCTTGGACGCCTCCCAAATCAAAGTCGTTCATGCAGTTACTCTTCTGGTATATAAAACACTTTCTTCCAATTATAAACATGGCTATTTTTATCCTTTGTAGAAAAATCGATTTTTTTGTGATTTCATGAGGGTGGAACCCACCCCTTGGACTCCTCCCAAATCGAAGTCGTTCATGCAGTGTACTCTTCTGGTATATAAAACACTCTCTTCCAATTATGAACGCGGCTATTTTTTCCTTCATAGAAAAATCGATCTTTTAAGATTTCATGAGGGTGGAACCACCCCTTGGACTCCTCCCCTAATCGAAGTCGTTCGTACAGTGTACTATTCTGGTATATAAAACACTCTCTTCCAATTATGAATGCAGCTATTATTTCCTTCACAGAAAAATCGATCTTTTAGGATTTTATGAGGGTGGAACCACCCCTTGGACTCCTCCCAAATCGAAGTCGTTCATGCAGTATACTCTTCTGGTATATAAAACACTCTCTTCCAATTATGAACGCGGCTATTTTTTCCTTCACAGAAAAATCGATTTTTAAGTTTCATGAGGGTGGAACCACCCCTTGGACGCCTCCCAAATCGAAGTCGTTTATCAGTGTACTCTTCTGGTATATAAAACACTCCAATTATAAACGCCGCAATTTTTTTTCCTTCACAGAATTTTTGTTTTTTTTAATTTCAATATTTTAGAGTATAACTGGAAGCTCATTATTGGTTTAAATATCTTTTAAGGCAATGTATATGAACATCACATATAAGACGACATGCATATAGGCTTTTTCATTTAGATGACAAATGACTAACTTTGTTCACCTGTCAGACCCAACGGCATTGACGGCGAATTTTTTTTTAAAGGAAATAAAATATTTCCGAGTTTTCCTATGGATAGTTGACTTGAATTTACATGGAGAAGAAAACTCACCATTAGAAAATATTCGTGTACATTATTTTATCTACGAATGAAAGGTTTTTGGCGGTATAAAATAGGTAATAAGTACTTAACCTACAAAGAAAGTTACGAACGCCAATGTATGCAGGTGCATTTGTCATGAAGTTGACTGTTGACATAATGTGAAAATACCGCTAATTTTGAACTAAGCCAATCTCAAATTGTCATTTCAAAACTAACCAATGGCTATTTACTTTCCCAATAGCCAATCAGACTTTGGGTCTCAAAACGAGCGCATGCGCTTTAAAAAATCATCTAAATGAAAAGGCCTATTCATTGTATTTTATTTATAACCGCCGCCACTGGTCGTTTGGCTGCTAGGGAGAAAATGGCTGCTGAAAAGTGGCTGCTAACTTCACACTGGTTATCATTAACAGCTGCTATGTACGACCAAAAACTATCTGGGAAATACGAGTTTTTTTAGGTTTTAAAGAAAATTTGGGAATAAAAAATATAACCACCTAATTTGATCAACAGTTTTTCTCTAGTATTGGTGGTGATTTTTCATTGATATCATGCATGCCTCTCTGTAATCGCCTTATTTTATTGAAATCGTTAGTTTTCATCAATAACAAAGGCATTCACAAGGAAAATTCCACACTCTATGTAGCAGACAATCATCTGATATCATGAAGAAATGTTAATTTGAGTAAACAGCCAGTTAAATAATTCGAAGAAACCGTTGAGAAAGTCGTTCGATCAAAATAAGGATCAATCATTCTTTATATCCTAATTAATAAACTTTGAGGATAGGAGCAGATGGTTATCAGTACAAATACTCACCTGCCATATGTACCTGTTCATCAAACACTAATAATATCACCAAACAAGGTGCGAAATGTTGATTCAGAACACCTTATCTTATCACCTGACAAGATTCTGAAATCATTTCATATTTATCGAAGTTAAATATTTGGAGAGTGAGTTATGTGCATATTTTTATGAAATTAATCTATCTTGACGAGAATAAACATGTTTTGTCGGTTATGAGTAAAGTATCAGAACCTTCTCTTATATTTCTAGAAGTGGGAATTTTATCTACATTCAACATGAATGTAAACAGTGACTCACATTTGTCAAATAATGTGAGACTTCCGTTTAAGGAACTTCTATTCAACCGAATATTTTATCTAGCGATATTTTGCTACTAACGCTATTTTTAATAGAGATATTGCATTGCAAAAATTTTTGTTGCGCAAACGTTATATCGACATCTGCGCAGATTGAGTTCAAGGCATACGCATAGCGCACGACGTTATTTACGGGATATTACACCGTACGTTAACCGTTGCGCTATCCTATATACAAACATGAGAGTCGCACACAGTATCTTAGAATACCATAGTGCGCCAAATTCCAGTAATAGTTAAGGCCAAATTGTCTAAATGAACACTTTTTTATAGATATATTATTTTAGAATAGAGTTGATTGTGTCAAATTACTGAATTTCTATTTCTGAATAAACATTACATATAGGATTCGCAATCCGATCAACCACGGCACTATGTTGTTGCACTTGATGCTGGTTAGATCCAACGGTACGATAATAGATCATCATAGGGTTTGAGGTTATTTATGTTATGTTCAATGTTCAAGATATTTCAAACTTTGAGCCACTCAAAAAGGTTGCGATTTAATCGGACGATGATTTGTGCTCACTACGTGAAGTTGTTGGTCAAAACCCAAAAAAGTGGAACATAGTACAGGCTATTAAGGTCTGTTAAAGGAAAGGAATTCATTATACGAACACTGAAAGACCATTTGATGCTTCTCCTGACACTGTTCAAGAAAAAATAATTTTGAATTTTTTTAAATTGAAGGAAATCCAAGAACTAATGCTCAAAATCGTTCTCGTTAGAGGTTTATCATACGACAATCTCCCCTTCCATCAGCAATCTATGACAGTGCGTTATTAATAAAGGCATGATGGTAATGTGGCAATACCTGTATATTCGGAACAAACGTTAAGACCATAGACGTTACATTTAACGCATAGCATGCGGTATTTTCTAAGTTGCAATAACTCTCTAATATTATTACACTTAAGTTTCACTCTCCTCTATAACTAACATTGGCATGTATACAGGGTCGTAATTCATAAGACCAACAGACATAAAATTAATACGAAGAGGCCATAAATAAATCCCTTAAATCGCTTTCAAACTGCTATAAGAGTTGCTGTAAGCACGAAAAACATGGCTGAACAGAAAAAAATCTGAGAGTTGGCTTTCAAGATTGACATTGAACAGCGTTGTTTTTTTTCACGTATTGTTATAATCAGAGGCGTTGTTACAGGTGGCCACCAAGATGTTGTTTCTTTTTTTTTGACAGCACAAAAAGTACACATTAAAATTTCAGATTTCGGATGAGCACAAAATAAGTTCGTTTTAAAATGTACCCGAAATTTCTCTATTACTTAGATAGAGAGGTCATTGAGATGATACAAAAAATTATAATTTTCCAACAATTACTCCAAAACTTCGCATCCGACGTGGGACGTGGATGACACGGTAAATTTTCAAGACTTTTAGAAGAGGAAATCGATCAATACATTGATGCCACAAAACGGCTGTCCAAGATGATAATCAACTGAGAAGTCTTGAAAGACAGATTATCAGAACATCAATTTTGAAAAAGTGACAGTAGTTCAAGCGAAAAAACAACAGCAATAGAAGGCACTAATTACCCTCGATATCAGGAATGTTTTAAACACTGTCTCTTGGAATATTAACATTAGGGCACTAGGAACCCGGGTATATCTAGATCTATAGAAAAATACGGTTAAGTGAAACCAATGGCATGATATATCCATGGGAGTACCACAAGGGTCAGTCCTCTCCGGAAGACCCGCAAAGGAAAGCATAAATGCGTATTTGTGAAGCTAAGTAGAAGCACCTACAAAATTCCGGCTGCTCAAAACATGCCTCTGAAGACGGTTAATCTATTCAAATGGGTTTTTTTCGGGCTGCGAGATTATTACTTTTCCGATAAAATTGACCAAATTCAAGATGTCGGACTAAAATGGCCAATTGATTTCTGGTCCAGAATTCTTTAAAGAATCAACAATTTAAGCCGACGCATCCAAAATGGCGGATGAGTTCTGTTGTTTTTGTCTAGACTTCATTCAAAATTGGTTTGTAGGGGGTTTTTGGGGCCAGAGATTTCGAATTTTCCGTCAAGTTTTTTAATATGTTATTTTTATAGTAGAACAGAATAACTTACACACATCTAACAAAATAGTATATTAAACGCATCAATTAAAAAAAAATCATCATCGGAAACTTGACATTTGGCACGAATGTTTCCCATAATCACCGAAAGTAGATAAATATTTGTCCGAATTTTATGGTGGTTAATTTTATGGCAGAAGCATTTAAATTCTCTCGGGTTATAAACACCGAAATTCACCAAAATAAAAAGAGGATATTTTATATTTTTTACTTAATTTCTGTTTAACAAATTGTTTCTTGGGGATTTTAAATTTAGTCGTTTGAAATTTCCACCATTAATTGCTTTCCACATACTGTTCTGATGGTAATCTGATATTTTCGGGGATTGGAAAAATAAAACAAAATTCTGCGAAATAATTTCATTTTGTAAAATAAATAAATCATTGTCATCTCTTGCTTCGATGTGAAACTGCTCAAGGTCTCAGTATCAAGGTTTCGTAGCTTTGGTGGGCATGTTCTCCGCCATTGAATGGGATATAACAGCATCCGTGACTTGGGTGCACCTGAAAATATAAATTCATATGAGTAAATTTATTACTGTACGAATATTGATCGAAATATCCCCAATGGGAACCTGCTTTTTATACATAAAGGGATATAATTAAAGTAAGAGAGAAACAATTGAAAAACGTTGTGATACTCAAAGGAATGAGCAATAGGTCCAGGAGTTTTGTATCTTCGTTAAATTTCAACTTTAATATAGATTATAGACCAAGAGCCCGTGTTACTTCAAAAACGTATCATAAGTTTACGCACATTGAATACGGGAATGTGTTATCGATGTCGAGAATGCTGCAGACATGCTCGCCATAAATTTTTTCTGGGGCGAAGTGAATGCTGAACTGTTATAATAAAGAAGGTGAAATTTTTTGAAAGTTCACGTCTGAGGTTAGTAAAAAACAAAAGTTTACAATAAAATAAAGCGACACTTGCCGATTGCAGTCGTCTAAAATTTGGAGTTCACCTGCTGCAAAGTTCAAAATAAGTCAATAGAACGGGCCCGAAAAAATCTGAGAGTTTACTACTGACAATTGGAGGGATCTTTTTAATGAGGCCGAAGGGCGCTGGGCCCTCCAGTTTTGGAGAAAATTTTTCGATTTTTTTATAAGTTTCAGTGGCGCACCCAGGAGTGGAGCCATGGGGCCGCAGCTAATACTTTAAACATTCACAACAATAAGGACACATTTTCACACAATCTTGTTTGTTTCAGATGAAATTAAAAAAACTGTTTTTTGTTGGTTCTATTCCAATTCGAACATTCACAAATAGTGTGTAACATTATTCAAAATAATTCATCATAATAACTCCAGATGACTTCACTAAGCTGTCCAGAAACTACGGAAAATATTTTTTCGCAAGCAAATTAGAACATATACTTTGTCTCCTTCAAAGTGAGTTTTTCCAAATGATATTGTCTTACGATTTAAATACACCACTTCACAAGAGTCTTGAAATGAACAACACTATACAAAAAAAACTGAAAACGAATACAAAATGGAAATATTTTAAGAAAAACTCAAAACAACTCTGGCGCTGGCGTCTAATTTTGAATTCTCCATTATGATGTAGGATGCGGGATCAGCGCAAGGCAACAACCGTAGCGAAATGATGACCGACGGTATAATCCATAGACAAATTAAAAATAAAGAGACTGAAACATTGGCGATCTTGACCACAAAGTTTTTGGTACGGCCAGTCGCGCATAGAGGCGCTGCCCGCAATCGACAGACGACTGATGACATGATAATTTTCCAATTTCGACATTTGTCAGAAAATACTGAAAATAGAAGTTTATTGTTTACACATGTATTTTTTATTATGACAAACCACGCAAAAATTCTTCTACTGTTATTGTCATCGAAAAATTAATAATAGAAATTATACTATGGACTTAAATACCCAACGCCGAAAATAGAATGGTTTGTTATTCGAGTTGAAATGCTGAAATTCCTGGAAATATTCTTTTACAAGGTAAAAATAAGCTGCTTTTCACAAACTGATACTTATTTCCATCCATCAGTTTCCATTTCCTATCACCATCTGAGGAAGTATATGGTCTACTTAATTATCATCAAACTGGATTATTTGTTATGCCTACTCGTTCTCCTTTGTGCTAATAAATTATTGTAGGTTTGTTGTAAATGTAGTTTGTTTTTATTTTGGTTGATTTCATGATGACTGAAGAATATTTTTAATTTTGTTGTTTTCAGAATTTTATTATTGTTTTGTCTGTAGTTGAAATAAAATGTGTTTTTTATAGCGTTTAACTTATTTTTCTTGTTTTATAAGAACTTTAATTTTGTTCTTGATATCATGAAACAAAGATTTATTTTGAAACGAACTAACAGATTCTACGAATCGATTACTGTATATATTTCATTAGTGATCGATTTGCAATTCCTGTATTTCATATGATACAACCATTCATATGAAATACAGAAATGGCAAACCGATCACTTATAAAATATATACCATATCAACCATATAAAAGTAACAAATTTAAAAAACCCGCTTTATCTCAATCGGTAACTGAGGATAAATCTGTTTTACCAACTGTACTAACTTAGTTCGGCCAGTTGCGAGATATGTCTAAACGTGGTGCCAACTTTTTCTGCAGGTTTGACAACTGTCTTTATTTTTAGTTTCTCTATGGTATATTCCGAATTTGATTACACTTACGCATTTGCGACTCCGACCACGGTGAAGGACTGGTGACGTTCTTAGGTTAGGAGTCAAGTAAATGTGAAAATGTGATAGTCCTGCCGTTAATCAACGTGCCTTGCAAAAATAAACAGTCAAAAGTGTAGTTTAATAAATGTTTGTGAAGATACCAGGCCCTTGCTTCTCTACGCCAGTAACCAGGCTGGATGACAACGGATTCGTCGGAAGAAGGGGTCTTTAATTGTTAAATCAAAAGATACTGTAACATTTTAGTGCCGTGTAACATGCATTTTATAATCAAAAACTATTGCATTATTCGGGCATTCGTGGTATCACTTCGAGTGAGATATCCAGGGTGCCCTACGAAGGGGGGCAAGTGAGGTTTAACCCCACGAGGCCCTCGGACATGGTCAACTTCCTGATGGGAAAAGGCCAAGATATTGGAAGAGAGAGAGAGAGAGATTACACTTACGGCTCTCGTAACGAGACGACTGTCTGGATAAGTCAATAGTCAATCGAAGTTGGTTAACTAATAAATAAATCCTATCACAGATTCGAACATTTTACTACATAAAAATAGTGTTTTTTACGGCTCAAATATTTTTGTTGAAATACCAGAATACCAGCATGTAATTAAGTGAATTTGTGTAAGATGTAAGAGTAAAGTAGAGAGTAAGTAAAACTACTAACTACTGAAAGTTAACATATATTATATCACCTGAATATGATTACGTAATTGTAAATAATAAACATAATTCATATTTTTCAGAAAAACTTGAGTGAGAGACAGGCATATCTTTACTCGGATATTTCGAACCTAAAAAATCTAAAGTACCTAAATGACAATCAAACTGTAACTACAATTACATCGCAAGAAGCAATTTTTGATAACCCCATCACATCACATTTGCAAGAAAATCTAAATCTAAAAAAAATTATTGAATGAATAATAGATTATGTTTAGTGAAAGTTTTATAGTAGGTATGTTTATATTCAAGGAGTAAATTTTGTTTCTTAAATAAATGTTACATGTTGATTCAACGGATTTTGTACTTTAATAGGTAAATATATGTTTTGTTTTATATTATGTTTATATTTAATGCATACATTATTTTGTTTCTTACATAAATGTTACATGTTGATTTAGCCCCCCCGTTCTATTAACATATTTTGAACGTTGCAGCAGGTGAACATCAAGAACGACTGCAATCGACAAGTGTCGCTTTATTTTATTGTAAACTTTTTTTTTACTACCCTCAGTCGTGAACTTCACACGTTAAATAACAACTAGTCACAGAGTAGGAAAATTTATAAATCGCAACGAGAAGATTATTCGCAATGGTCTCCCACTATGACAAAAGAATATTGAGTGTAGAAGCCAAATGAACTGATTGAAGTCAGGCGCGGTCCGAGAGAGGGGGTCACAGGGGTCATGACACCCCCCCCCCCAAATAATCCACAGTTTCTGAAAACCTACTAAAACTTGACGGTATACGAACATTTTAATTAAAAAATGACTGCAAACTTCCAAGCAATGAAATTCGTAATAGTCGACTGAAAACTCACTCTCCGCAATTGAAAAATTTGCATGGTATGGCGCGAAGCAAATTGAAAAAGCCGGCGACGGCCGATACGTCACGGTCACAGCGCCTCCCTCCCACTCCTACGTAACCACACCGGGAGCCGGAAGATTATTTGAAACTGTAACGTGACTGTGATTTTTTTTATTGCTTTATTTAACGTCGGCCTAAATACCGACGCCAATGAACACACTCCCCCCAACCTGAAATTTTGCCGAATCCTCTGTTGTTTCAGAGAAAGGGTTCTTTAACTAGCTCAACATCTATGAACTCGGGACCGCCATCTTAACGTCCCCTCCCAAGGACGGCATATCTGATCTCGTGCTCATTAATAAGACGCCTGCTGCTGCGAATATGCTACAGTTGTTACGGCATTTTAACGCGCACCTTCCACGTCAGGTAGATCCCCATCCAAGTATTAAACGCGCCCGACGTTGCTTGGCTCAGATATCGATAAGACTCTCGTCAACCTGACCAGCCACCGGTGCCATGTGACTGTGAATAAAACACAGCTTGTGTTTTCTTTTGTTTTGGTCTAGGTGTTTTCATGCAAGTTTTTCAAAATTTAAACGTGAGAGGTCTAAAAGGGTTTGTGTAATATTCCTATAAGTTTTACTAGTTAAGTTGACTTTGGAACTGTACTTGAGCCAAGTTAACAACCCCCCCCCCCCACAAAATATTGTGTTGCGACCTCCCTGATTGAAATAAACTTCCACTACTTACTTTTCCCACAGTATGTGAACCTTCATGGAATGCCCTTCCAATGAAAAGTGGTTCTCCATCAGCAGTCCTACCACCTTCTACAGCACCTTCCGGAATGTTGCCACCAGTAGTAGGGACCCAATCAAAATGTTGTTCGCACAATACCTACAAAAAGTGATCATCAAGCTCCCCTCTGCGCTCGTCACTTCCTTAATATTTACCTGGTATCGTTGAACGCCGATTTCTTGTCCGTTATAACAAACATAGGATATGTCTTTGCCGGGAATAACTTTAGCCGGAAGCCAGTCTCCCTCGTGAAAAGCTCTACCCACAAAAATCGCTTCACCGTCTATATCGACACCGCCACGAAGGGCGGTTGTGGGGATTCCCCCACGAGCTACAGTGTCAACCCAGTGATAAGCTGGAACAAAAGTAATCAATATTCCAGGAATGATATGGATTATTCTTGAAAATTTCATCATATATGATACTCTCCGCGATTGTTCCAAAAATTTTCCACAAATAATTCTCAGAAAGAATGAATGATTTCGATTATTCCGATAGGTTATTCATAATGCCAATAAGAATGTCTCTGGTAATAATCATTATATGTATCAGTTTTTTAGGCTGTACACAATATATTTTCAGAATAATACCTGGTACCTGAAAGAAATTCTACCAAATTTCTTCACTTTTGAGATGTGAAATCTCTTGTTATTGGCGTGGAAATATACAGTGCTGCTTTTTATAGTCCCCCCCCCCCCGTTAACTTTTGATCGGTTCGAACTAGACCGTTTTCAATGATATCACCGATACTACTTTTTGAAATTAATGACATTGTGATTGCTCGATAGACTTCGCGGGGGGGGGGGGGCACATCAACTCTAAAAAACTTCAAATGACACATCGTTGAACATATAATTCAATTCTCTTCACAAAATTCAATATAAATTGAAATAAGTGGTAGATCCCTGAGAATCTATGCAAACTTCCATTATCAATGAAAATTGATTGCAAATGTTTTTCTGATAAACTCGATTATGTTTAAATTGAGTAAGGTTCGCCTAACAATCCGTATGCCGGTTTCAGGCTTTTGGTTATCATCAGTACGGAGTAGTCACCAGTCAGAAATACGAAGCCCTCTGGCTGAAGCGAGACCCAACACAATTGAAAACACCATCAAGCTTAATCACCTGTACGCATCTAAAAGTAACTTTCAAATGGCGGTACATAGTGAAACATTATAAAGTTTATCAGAAAGAAACATTTGCAATCAATTTTCATTGATAAAAGAAGTTTGCATAGATTTTCAGGTGGATATAATTCAATGTTATGCGTGGTATTTGCCAGGAAAGTAGTTGTTTTTCGCTTGTAGTCTACCAAGCACTTATTTCAATTTATATTGTTTATTAATTAATACTTTTTAAAATACGAAAAAACAGCTTGTTCAAAGCATAAGAATGGTGAGTTTTCTATCTCATGAAAATTTCAATCTACTCTATTCCATTAATATAAATCTTTTCAAAAACAACTTGTACTTGTGAAAACGGGTGTGATTTTGTTTTCCTGTTTTTGAATAATTTTCCCAAGGGGTTGAAACCCCGAATATTTGAATAATTTCAATCTATGAAACTGTTGATTGAAAAAAAACAGCAGAACACGTCAATTTTATAAAAAAAATGACCAAGGGGAATTTTCAAATTTCTGAATTTTGTTTAAAAAAATACAACTTCAAAATCCACGTAGGCAAAGCTAGTATTATCATATTATATGACATTCTCCAAGAAAGTTCCTAGAATGTTCCATAAATAAATCTCAGGAAAAATGAATAATCTCAAACTTATTGCAAAATATTATTCCAATGTGATTCTAAAATCCTCTTTTTTTTAATGTACCGAATATGAGCACTTACCTGCCATTTTTGAAGTACAACTCTTGCTTATGCTATCAGTCGCACTAGATCAGAAAAACAAGTGAAGTCGCAATGTAAAACCTTATCTATAAGTAACGTCGGGTAACTGTCTTATCAGTGAATATTCCATGGAAAATATTTATCGATATATTCAACATGGAATTGCTTTCTATTTTGGGATTTGAACATAATCAACATTGAATGACTAATATCATACAAGTTGTATGGGTGGCAAACAATCAATTCTATTCGGAAAAAGGCCAACAAATCCAAAGATAAGATCACATTTTGAAGTGGACTATAACTTCAGTAACCATTTCACCCAAATTAGAAATCAAAAGAATACTTCTAAATTTTATGGAAAATAATATTTCAATTTTTCTATATTGTTTTTTGGAAACTTTATTCCACTTTATCCTAGAAAATATACCTAGGAAGGAAAACCATAACATACTTATCAAAAATCGTTTTGAAATTTTTGTAACAACTGTCCCTTTCTGAGACTACTCAAAACCATATATGTATAAGTATACTACAATGTTATAATCTTTTTTTTGTCTATTTACGATATGATCTGATCTTGTAAGAAATCTGAAATAAAAGACAGAAGCCTGTATATATCGTTAGCCAGCAATTATTTCATTAAAAATGTCTCATTCCTCAAGATAGCTGACTACAAATACACCTACCCAGCAAACACACTTGTTACATTTACATAAATGTCACATAAAATTAAGGGAACATATTTATGTAAAATAGTTACGTAAATACTCCATCATATTTCTAAGATACTTAAAACCACAGATTTACGTAATAAGTTTATGTAAGTATGTTGTAGCTAATACGTAAAAACTTACGGTCAATATAGTATCTTGTTTTACTTAACTGCTAGTATACTTAAAACCACAGATTTACGTAATATCAATGTCTGATTTATGTTGGTAACATCCAGATTCTTTGACAAATGACAATTTCTCAGTGTTGAGTGTTTTAGGTTTTAGCATTAGGCAAGGTAATGGCAGTTTTTAGTAAGACATTTTGTTTATTTGGCGTCTGTTAATTGTGTTATTTCGAAAATTGTATGATATATATATATTATCACCACACTGTGAAACTAAGTAGGTAAATCTTTGATTAAGACAGAATGCCCTACCCCAACCTTTCTAAGAGACAGCAGAGAAGAATTTGATCAAATAATGAAAGTCCAAATCAAGTATCAAAATGAAAGTTCCCAAAAGGAGGTAGTAACGCTGAAGAACTTCAGTTAGAAAATGACGATGTGAAAACTTCTTTGGTAAATTATATTAAAATTCCTAATTCGCTGCACTTTTTCTTTCATTCAATTCATTACAGCACACACTTCGAAAAAATGAAAGAATTTTCAATTCACAGTCAACTTTGAAGATAAATCTTTCTAACTTTCAATTAATTTTTTATTGGTGGAATCAGCGACCTATCATTCCACTATGACGAAACTCAGGAGATTGAAAATGTTATCAGAGAAATTTATACATTCTTTCAAGGAATCATTTTCCCAAATTCTGTGGGCACCTTATGAAATGAACCCATATTTGGCTTTTATTTCATTTATCTGAATATACTTACATTTTAGGCCCATATCTTCAAATCTTTGGGTGGTAAAGATGCAAAAGATCATCTGTATAGATGCCTTGGCCAATTATTTACCAATGAGTTGGCTACAAGCGCTCCTGGTTCGGACAAAGGGAGAATTACAAAGCCAAAGACTTGTATTCCATAAAAATATTAACAGGTAATATATTTTAAACTTTGGTTGCCAAAAAATCATTATTATTAATATTTTCAGAGGTATTAATAATAGCAATCATCCTGATGTATCATATTCGTACATAGATAAACATGCAGGGAAATGGTTCCGATTAAGCCGCCAAAGGCTCAATAGAGAAATCAAGAAAAAAAAATGCAGAAAGCCAATGAATAATGATCATTGACAGAAGAAAAGAAGCAATTATTTTGTTTTATTTCTAATGCCAAAATAAATTGTGATTTTAGCAATACGAGAAATTAAATAATTTATTTTTTTTATACTGAACTTTTATTTTCCCATTGTGATCTGGCAGTATGAAATTATCAATATAGAATTACATGCAAAGTCATGCTTCCTGTATTTCTTTTTCACAAAAAGTTATTGAAATTTACTGTCAAAACTAAACATACAATTTTCAAATGATACTCATATTATCATGTTTATGTACCATATATCACAAATAGGTAAGTAGTCTTTGTGGTGGTTATCTCGATGGAGACTGGATGGACGCTAGGTTGTACACAATCAATTGTAAAATAATCCTTCACCATCACCAACTCACTTTACACCTACATGCACATTTAGATAACTTATCATCAGTAGATAATCTACACTGTAGATTATAGTTATCAAGATGTGCATATAAGTAGGTCTAAAGTGAGTAGTGTGGTGAAGCTGTTATTTGTACAATTTTTGATAGTGATCATCTACATAGCAATGATGTAAAAGCTACATAACATATAGTGTATGTTATGTAATATTTATGTCTGTTTGTTACATTTGTTATGTAATATTTATATAATCAAATAATATAAAATATATGTGAAGTAGTTACATCATAGTTATGTAAAAGTTACATAACATCTAATGTATATTATGTCACATTGTGACATAATATTTACTTAATAAAATTATATAAAATATATGTAAAGTAGTTACATTAGTGTTATGTAAAAATGAGGTTGTATTTGTGGCGGACATTTCGCCATAACAGTGACATAAATTCTACATAACATAGTTACGTAACAAGTAATATTACTTATGTAACATACATGTCAATTTTACATAATTGTGTTTGCTGGGTATTGTATATGTATTGTAGTCTTGAGGAATAAGACATTTTTAATTTTTACTGAAAAGTTATGTATTTCTAAATCGGCCATTCTAATTCAATTGGCGTTTGCAGATTTGTTCTATATTTTCTAGTTCACGAATAAGCCGTGGTATTTCTGGAAAATTAGAAAAACCGATCGTAAAATATATTTTTTGTTTCCTTTTTTACGTGGGTGCCCATGGTTTCAAATGGATCGTGTGTGTAATTTTATTTCGATAGGCAAATTTTGACTTTTAACTCGAAAAAATTTAGAACAATCGATTGGAAATTATTTCTTTTGTGATTGTAGCGCGCATCAAAATTTAACATTATCTCGGCTTCTAGACAAAGTAGTAGGTATGGTAATGCCCAAGAGAAACATTAAACATTCGTAGCACCACACCAAGGGTGGAAAGCTCCAACTGCAGACTTAATTTGATTTTTACACGCTTTATATTAGCTTCACTTGTATGTTTGTTTGTAACCGACTCCTTTGGGCGCGATTTTGACCCACTTCCAGACGTCCGAATGATTTGAAATTTGGCAGGTGTACATAATTCCGGTGACAATGCATTAAGAAATTTTTGTTTGAAAAAAAAACAAAATGGCGGCGGCATGGCGGACGAGTTTTCTGATTATGGTCCGATTCGCTTCAAAATTGGTATCTGAGGGTTTTCGTGGTCAGAGATTATGAATCTTTTGTCAAAACTGAAAAATTTAAAATGGCGGCTCCAAAATGGTAGACGAGTTTTGTGATTATGGTCAGATTCTATTCAAAATTGGGATGTGGGGGTTTTTGGGGTCCAATATTATGATTCTTTTGAAAAATTGAAGTATTCAAGATGACGGCTCCAAAATGGCGGACGAGTTTTGTGATTATGGTCCGATTCTATTCAAAATTGGAGAATAATAGTTAAAAAATGTAAATAATAATAGTTTGAAAAACTAAAAAACACGCTTTAATAGAAAACAAAACTAAAAAGTTGAAAATAAATAATAGTTTAAAAACTAAAGAACACGCTTTAATAGAAAACTAAACTAAAAAGTAGAAAATAATTTTAAATGAGTTTGAAATAAGAATACAGTGATTAACAACAAATTTATTTCATCGTAAAAAAGCGTGGGGTGCTTTTTAAGATATTTTCATAATGATTCTACTTTTACCAATATCTGTCCATGAAATATTAACCAACAATTGACATCATGCACCCCACGCTTTTTTACGATGAAATAAATTTGTTGTTAATCACTGTATTCTTATTTCAAACTCATTTAAAATTATTTTCAACTTTTTAGTTTTGTTTTCTATTAAAGCGTGTTTTTTAGTTTTTCAAACTATTATTATTATTATTTAATTTTTTTGTTATGTTGCTCCCTGCCGAATTTAGTTCAAATCCATCGGATAGATTTTAAATAATTGAATGTCAAAGTTTTGAACTTTACCATTTTTTAAGTTCCGTGCACTATTAGTTTCTGTCATTTTTTAATAGTGACACTGACAGCCAAAAACTAATGGTCGCATTCGGGGTAGAAACTGTATCTTCATACCAAATTTCAACTCGATTGGTCAAACGGTTCGTGGAAAATTACAGTCAGTCAGACACAGATAGACTGGAAATGGTCTCAATCGTCTCGGGCATAGAGAAACTAAAAATAAAGAGAGTTGTCAAACCTGCAGTAAAAGTTGGCACCACGTTTAGACAGTGGCGACATATCTCGCAACTGGCCGAACTAAATACAGTTGGTAACACCGATTGAGATAGGGCGGGTTTTTCAAACGTGTTACTTTTATATGATTGATATGGTATATAATTTATGAGTGATCGATTTGCCATTCTTGTATTCCATATGAATGGTTGTATCATATGAAATACAGGAATGGCAAATCGATCACTTATAAAATATATACCTAATCGATTCGTAGAATCTGTTAGTTCGTCCGTGGTTAAAATAAAGTTTCAAAGTAAATCTTTATTTCCAGATATCAAGAACAAAATTAAAGATCTTATACACAACACAACATGCACAACATGCTACTAATATATTCTATGCAACCTTTAATAATCATTTAGAGACAAGTAAGAAGATATTCAAGAAAAACACTAATAAATCTAAAAAAATTAAGCCTTGGATAACAGCAGGTTTAATACAATCAATAAAACATAGAGACAAAATGAAAAAAAAGCTTAATTGTAAATACTCACCTCTTCTAGAATTAGAGTACAAACGTTATAGAAATCATTTAAATAAACTCCTGAAGCAGACAAAAAATGAATATTACTTGAATAAAATACATAATAGTCAATATGATATGAAGAAAATTTACCATATCATAAGTGAGGCAACCAATGAAAAAAATAATAAATTATCCAGCAAATTCCATGTTGTTGACGAACATGGCAAAGATTTTGATGATGATAATGAAATGGCAAACTATTGTGTCAAATATTTCACCAATATAGGTATCGATATGCTAAAAAATGTCCCTACTCAGCAATTTATGCTGCCCCCACTTACTCCAAATCGAAATTCCATGTTCCTAACTCCTGTAACTGATACTGAATTGATACAACAAATATCCTCACTAAAAAATAAATGTTGTCCCGGAATAGATAATATTACCACTTTATGCTGCCCCCACTTACTCCAAATCGAAATTCCATGTTCCTAACTCCTGTAATGATCAAAATACTCACCCTCACATCCTGGTCCCTCTTGTACACATTTTCAACCTCATCTTTTCAACAGGATCTGTCCGTATCAGTTCAAACAGTCAATAATAACTCCTGTATTCAAAGCAGGTGACAAAACAAAAATAAATAACTACAGACCGATAAGTGTATTAAACAACTTCGGTAAAATCTTTGAAAAATGCCTCAAAAATCGTTTAATGGAGTTTCTCAACGCTAATCAGATATTGAATGATTATCAATTTGGTTTTCGGGCAGGTAAATCAACAAGTGATGCCATGTACACTGTAGTGAATGAAATTATAAGCAAGTTGGACAAGAATAGAAAATGTATAGGGGTCTTTCTAGACCTGGCGAAAGCATTCGACACAGTGAACCATCAGAAACTCCTTTCTATTCTTGAAACAAATGGGATTCGTGGTACTGTGTTGGATGTTTTCCGCCATTATTTAGATAATAGACAACAACAAGTTAAAGTCCATGACTCGCTAAGTGTCCCAACTACCGTCAAGATAGGTGTACCTCAAGGAACGGTACTGGGACCAGTACTCTTTCTACTCTACATCAATTCAATGCTTTCACTATCAAATGCTAAAATTGTTTCCTATGCTGATGACACTGTGATCTTATTCGAGGGTGATTCCTGGTCACAAGCTAAATTACATGTCCAAAGAGAACTAAACATAATAACGGATTGGCTAAATGCTTTCCAGCTATCCTGAAGTTGGGTGATTCCTGGTCACAAGCTAAATTACATGTCCAAAGAAGTTAGCCAAATTCAAATTCTTAGGCATTATAATCGACAAAATGCTCAGGTGGGAAACTCACATCAATTATCTAACAACAAAACTCAGAAAACTGATTTACAAATTTTATATACTGAGAGAGATACTGTCGATTAAACTGTTGCTTATAATATACAAATCACTTGTGGAGTCACTCCTACGCTATGGAATACTAGTGTGGGGTGGTCTGTATGAAAACTCATTACAAAATCTCAAAGTGATCCAGAATTTTATATTAAAAATTATCTTTAGACGAAAAAAACGATCCTCGACAAATGCACTGTATTCTCCAGATATACTTAATATTCGGTCATTATATTTTTTCACAATTTTAATATCTGCCTATAAGAGTGGTCATTGTCAGCAAACATTCAATCATGGTTACAATACACGTGGCACGGTGAACCAACTACTGCTACACCACTTAACAACAAGAACATTAGTCACCGTTTTGTAACATATATTCAACCTAAAGCATATAATCTATTACCTCTCGCCATTCGAAAATATGCTAATCTCAAGAAATTCACTTCAGCCATTAAACTTTATATCTATAGTAATTATAGGGACTTCTTGAGAATTATAGAAACATAAAAAATGTGTATATTTATTATTATTCACCAACTTACAGCCATGTTAACTGCACTGTTGAATTTTGATTCACACAATTACTGCCTATTGTAGTATGTTTTACTCTGTTCCTATCAACCCTCCATTTTTATATTGTTTATACTGTTCCGTTCCTTCTTCCTATTTCTGACTTTAAATTGTCGGTTTTCATGTTATGCTGTTTTGTTTTTCTTTTTTTCTCACTACACAATACAAGTATGTACTCACTTAGAGTGTAGGGGAAAAAAAAACATTTGATTTTTTTTTTCTTTCTAATTATTATCAGTAGTATTATAATTGATTTGTATTATTGGAATGTATAGCAAAACGGCTGAATAAATAAATAAATAAATAAATAAAATAAAACAAGAATAATAAGTTGAACACTATAAAAACACATTTTATTGTATCTAGGACAAGGTACAACTACAGACAAAACAATAATAAAACTCCGAAAAACAACAAAATTAAAAATATTCTTCAGTCTTATCATCAAATCAAAAAAAAAAAACAAATTACATTTACAACAAACCTTCAATAATTTTGTTCATTTATTAGCACAAAGGAGAACAAGTAGGTATACTTAACAAATACTCCAGTTTGATGATAATCTTCGTACTTCCTCAAATGGTGATAGGAAATCATAGACAAGAGTTCTATATGTAGGAAATGGAAACTGATGGACGGAAATAAGTATCAGTTTGTGAACAAATTTCTGCAACTGATGGATGGAAATGAGTATCAGTTTGTGAAAAGCAGCTTATATTTTACCTTGTGAAAGAATATTTCGAGGAATTTCAGCGTCAACTCGAATAACAAAACATTCCATTTTCGACGTTGGGTTCATAATTCAAGTCCATAGTATAATTTCTATGATTAATTTTTCGATGACAATTAACAGTAGAATTATTCTGAAATTATTACGTGGTTTGTCATTTTCTGACAAATGTCGAAAGTGGAAAATTATCATGTCAGTCGTCTGTTGATTGCGGGCAGCGCCTCCATGCGCGACTGGCCGTACCAAAAACTTGGTGGTCAAGATCGCCAATGTTTCAAACAGTCTCTTTATTTTTAATTTGTCTATGGTCTCGGGGGACCTCAAAATGGATATTTCCGTCGATATCTCGATTTATTTTTGACACGATTACATTAATTGACCACTGGGGGGTGTAATATCGAGTCGAAGTCCACCGAGAAGATTGAGACTATTTCCAGAGTGAAGTCTGTCTGTAATCTTCCACGGTAACTGCCGAACCGTTTGACCAATCGAGCTGAAATTTGATATGAAGATACAGGTTCCTACCCCGAATACGACTGCCATCTGTCAAACGGAAGTGTCACTATTGAAAAATGACAGAAACTATAGTCATTTTTCTTCGAACTTAACCACGCAAACCAGGTTAACTATTGTATGACGTCACGGTAGACTTCGGTTTAACTTTTGAAGGTTGAAAGATGACAGATTTGGTTTTTGTTGTGAGGGTTAAAAAAATTGATTACGGCATTAATTAATATTTCGTTATCTTCTCTTTACGTCTGTGTCTTCGAGTTCTTGAAAATACAATGAAAATGAATGTGGCAAATTTGTTAGTACTGGAATTTATAGAAAATATTCAGATTTTACCACGTCCTTCTTTGGTGGCCATCAATTCATCGGGAATAAATTTTATCAATATCTGGATTTTGCAAATGCTGGAAGATGATGAATATTTCAGAATGCCCATTGTAGTTGATGACTGGATTCAGAAATATTTGGACCATGATTTTTATATGTTGTTCCGCATGAAAAAGAGTACATACTACAATTTGATAGAATTAATTAGCAGATATTATAAGGTACCGACATACTCGGGAGGTAGAAGAAAGCCTTTAACTCTAGAAAAAATGCTAATGATATTTATATTTTTTTAATATAATTTTACACAGATGGGACCTTTATCCTTATTATTCCATATAAATAAACGAAAAACCTAACCTCCAAGATAACTACTCTGTCAAACTATCTCAGTGAGCTGGTTTGTGTGGTTGGTTAACTATTGCGGTTTGGAATACACTTCGAGGAATATTGACAGGTTAACTTATTGCTAACCCGGTTTGTATGGTTAAGTTCGAAGAAAAATCAATTATAGCGCACGCAACTTGACTGGCAATATGTCATTTGAAAGCTCTTGAAAAACTGTATCCAGAACAGTCAAAATTATTTCTTCAGCTCACACCTGTCCAAAATTATTTTTTTTGCCATTCAATTATTCAAGATCTATACGATGGATTAGAACTAAATTCGGCAGGGAGCAACACCATCCGAGACTGCGGCTCACCCGGGCTTTCACTAGGACGACCCGCATTTGGTGCAGGACCGCTCAATTGACTGTGGTCAAATATCTCACTTGGTCAATTGACTTGAATTGACCGATCAAATTGACTTCGTACAGTCCTAAAAATGTTTTATTTCAAAATAACCCCATTCTCCCGATTTTTTTAAATTCGTTTTTTGTAACCAGCCTTTCAATGAGCCTAATTATAAGCATTTACCATAAAAATTAATAAAGTCATTCCATTTGTTTATAAGCAAAAAGCACCCCCCTTTTTAAACGGACTTTTTAACATTTTTTTTTACAAATAACTTATTTTTTCAACTTACCTTCAAGTTCAATCTTTTGAAAATCCATTCCATTTTGTTAAACATCTCTAGATTCATTATCTATGACGATTGTTTAAACAAACGGTATTTCGGAAAAACATGCCATTATTATTAAACCGATCTAGCTGAAAATTGGCACACTTCTAAAGACCCATAATGCCCTCATAACCAAGGTGTAATAAGTTATTTATAACTGATATTACAAAAAAATTTAACCGACGAAATACGGAACTGAAAAGTAAAAAATAAAATAAACCATTTTAATCTCAATAACTAAGCTCCTAAACTAATGTAAGTAACTAATTTTGAGTCGGCGCCAAAGAAACAATCAACGAAGATCATTAAATTACTTCAAAAAAATTATCAGAATGTTTAGGAGCTTAGTTATTGAGACTAAGAAGGTTTATTTCATTTTTTACTTTTCAGTTCCGTATTTCGTCGGTTTAATTTGTTGTTAAAAAGTTTTTATTTTTCAATTTTTTGTGGCTGAAATCTACTAATTACTACCTACTTGTTTTTTTATTACTTCCAAAATACTTACTTACCCACCTTACTTCAACTATTACCAGTTAAATAATATGATTATCTATTTTTACTATTTGTTGTAATATAAATTATTTTTGTTGTTCTGGTTAGTTTAGTTCATTACTTTGTATATCATTCCATCCTCTCATAGAATGTAATGATTTTGACGGAATAATGACAGTAGCGATCTGTCATTGTCAACTACATATGTGTGTGCCAATGTTCACAAGTGAAAAATCAATTATCCACTATTTTTCTACCCGTAAGGGTGGATAATTTCATTCGAAATCCAAATATGAGGTATACCCTATCTATTAAAAAAAGAATAATTCAAATCGAAGAACCCAGTACAAAGTTATGCCTGATAGAATCGGTTAACGGACCAGAATTCAGAGGGTGAGTGATCAATATCCTTCATTTTGCTGCCCTTAGGGGCAGTACACCCTATCCACTGAAAAAATAATTATCGAAATCGGACGTCTCAGTAAAAAGTTATGCGTGATCAAACATAAAAAAAAAATTATAATAAATATACGCGTCGACTAGAGAACCTCCTCCTTTTTGGTTTCGTGGGTTAAAAAGTTATAAACATTTCTAAAATAATGCATTACCTCAAGAATTTATTTATCGATTTCAACGCATAAAAAAATGAATATTCTAGGGCCCGACTTCTATCTTTGTTTAAAAAAAATAGGGCAAAACTGGCTGTAGTTTTTATGTATTTCGCATGTAATGAAAATTTCATTTTCTATAACACAGTAAAAATCGAGAGGGTAACTGTTTCAATTTCTTGGAAAAAAATCTCACGAAATTTTTCCGCTGTGAGTTCAAACAATTCTTATCTTCCGTACTCCCAGTAACTCAAAAAGAGGCACATGTGATTTCTACTGATCGTTAAATTCAAACGGACGCAATTTTTCGGCAAATACTCTTATTTATAATATATCTGTTAGAAAATTCATTGAACAGCATTCTTAGGAAAATGGTTGTGACAACCGGACAGGTGAGTGATCAATCAATCAATCAATCAAAATATACTTTCTTATAAGGGTTCTGTTTCATTTTGATATACATAAATGGGTAGTTATCAACTCTATCAGTTCTCATATTCACTTCTATGGCATGTTCCCTTTTTGCAATCAATAACAATAGAAATACTGAATGCTAATAAACATTTATTCAGGTAGGTATAAATCAACATTGAAATAATTCTTACAATATATTTGTTTGTTTATCCACTTGTAAGCCACAAACTATACATTTGTATACATATCATAATAGCAGTACCTCTCTGTTCTGAAAATTTTATAGACAGCTTCAGTCACAGTGCACTTTACATAAAATTAGTATCACATTCTTATAGTTTCACCACTATTTTCTAGAATCCAATTGCATTACCATTGCATTTATTTTTTCTATCAGCTGGGGAGATGTACATTTACTTTGTACATAGTAAAGATGCTGTTTATCTCTCTGTTGGAATGCTACATCTGCTGCTTCTTCTAGACACCTGAAGCAAAGGCAACCAGTGAAAAATTCAAGAATATCCAAGTTAGCTAAAATCCAGAAATCTTATTCGAGGGTTGCCTTTTATGTATTATAACAAATATGGTAACTTTTTATTGTTTTTCAAAATATTATCCATGAATACTTTAAATAAATCTCCAAACACATCCACCACCTCTCATCCAAAATTCCTGTCAACGTGTGGATTCTATAAATTTTTATAAAAATACAAAAGTTTGCTTTCAACTATCATACAAACTGAATGACGCAGCTGGTAGAAAATTCGACAGAAGACATTTGAAGGAAAGTACTTACGAAAACCAACATTACTTTGATTTGCTTAGGCCAATTACTCTTCAGATTACCCTCGCATGTGGACAATACTTTATGCAGACAAGAGTAGTCAATGAGTCATTCAAAAAAGTGTGTAATAAGTAATGTGGCTTTCATATTGAGTCGGTTTTTTGCCGCATTTGTACCCGTTAGCTCAAACTAATAATTCAAACAAGTTGAATACAAATTTGGTAAAAACGATGAAGCATTGGCCGTAACTCTGAACCTTCGTTTGAATTTGAGGGTCCAAATTACAGGAGTTTCTTTTCCTGAAGGATACCTATAATAAATCTGAATCAATGTATCTGATTAGAACATTTTCAAAGAACAGCTCAAGTTATTTCATCATATTTGCCAATCAATATATTGATCACATTTCGTACTTTGCTCTTATCTTTCTAATTATCTTATCACAACACTTCAGTTGTTCAATTTTCCCAATTAGATCATAAAACCAATACTTGTCAACCTCTCACAACTGAGTCAAGCCCTTCCGAGTATTTCATAACATACAGGGTGGTCCCTAGATATTTTGAAAGAATCAATAGATATTTTCTCACACCACCCCCCTATGATGGAATCTCTAGTTAGACTACATCTAATTTTGGAAATTTCAAAAACCTAAAAAAGCTATCTCTACTCTGATATCATCTTTGAACAATTTGTTTCTAGGCTCTATAGGTGTTTTAAAATCGATTCCTATCAAAATCTCGAATTTGCAATTTTATAAAAGTTAAAATACTGTCATGAAGCATAAGTTTAATAAATCCAAAATTTAAATGTTTCCTCTCCTAAAGTCCACAAGGGCATTTCAGTTCCTGTTCTGCACTCGTTTGTATCTCATAATTAAATCAATACCCTGTATAGAACAGTGCAGAGAGAAATAGCAGGAACTGAGGTGTTGAATTACATTAATTGAACTCGATCAGCAAATAATGCTGATCAGAGATTTTCGGAAGGAATGACCTGTGGAGAGGGGCATTGATTGTCGAGTTTTGCTAATAATTGAGAAGAATAGAACAGTCAGTTGATCGCGAGTTTTAATCGAGTAAACATCGAAAATAATCGGCGGATGACACTTCTCCTAATGGCACCAGAAATGGATATTATAATGTAAGTACTTTGTTTTTCCTATTGTTCATTCATTTTAATAAATCTATATTTTTATAAATGTGTCTCTTACCTAATTGACTTCACCTCTATTCTTGCAGCCGCACTGCAAGGGGAACAATTCAGGGTTGTTAAAGTTAAATGGGGTTCGAGTAGCCAATAATGATCATGGCTATTCTCGATATTAGAAAATGTGTTGTGGGCTTGGAAAAAGTCCCGACAATACTATAACTTGTTTATCCCGCAAACTAAAATTATAACTGTCATCTATCAGATGAGTAGTGGCCTACACATTTAAACAGTACCTACTCAAATGTAAAATAAGTCTACCATAATATACTTTAAAGATAGACTAGTTGGATATTTCTTCTTTCGAACCACTATGAATGCTGAATGTTACTTGGAATTTTTAAACACTCATTTCGTTGGTTTTCGAATGGGCTACCAAAGCAAGATGTCACAATAAGAAAAATGTTCGAGATTATCTCCTGTGAATTTTCGACAGAAGGGTGATAGGGAGGTTTGTGGTAGGAGGTGTGTGTGACATCCCAGGTCTCCAGACCTGACCCCTCTGGATTTTTTTTGTGGAGCTACTCAAAAGAGCAGGAATACTTTAAGAGACCATTTAGAAATGTTCATGATATGGAGAGAGTAATTAAGAGATTTGTTTGGCCCCCAAGATCTCCAGACCCGACCACTCTGGACTTCTTTTCATGGGGCTACTTAAAAGAGCAGATAAACTTTAAGGGTTCATTTGAAAATGTTCATAATATGTAGAGCATAATTAGGGAAGTGTGACGGTATAATTCCTGGTGTTATTAATATTTATTTAGGTGATATATAAACTTACCCAGTTTTAATGCAATATTTAACTTTGATATCCTCAGCGACTTTTGGAAGATATTTGAGTGCTTCTCGACGGGCGTCATTTTGGAGGCATGCATCAACGAATGGCGCATACCCTATCGGAGATTTCTTAATTTTCGAAAATGTCTCCAAGTCCAACCATTTTTTCTGTTTAGCCAGACTATCTATCCTCAGCCACCAGTACCTGACAATTACAAGAAGTATATCAATATATTTGGTTTACCATGCAAACATGTGCGAAAATACAGAGCAAAATAACAGAAAGTAAATGATTAAACTCCGCCCCCCGCCATTTTGGGGGCGCATCTTGAATTCTGACTAAAAATTCGCAATCCTTGTCGTCAAAAACACACCAGGTAACGATTTTGAATAGATCTAGTCCATAAATTACAAACCTATGTGCGCTATCTTGGATCCGCCATAGTAAATTTTTATATTGTGAAACAGCTCAAATTCTAATTCTACTTACACTTGAAGAAAATAATATCAAAAGTATAACATATATAGGTACTTACCTTTTTTCAGGAATCTTGAAGTCATTCTTGAACTTTTCAGCTAATTTCGTCTCGTTCATTTCCAACAAAATTTTGCAGGTGTCGTGTATGGACTTTTCCGCAAACTTATCTTTAGCACCCGGTACTTTTTCCTCCACGTCTCTTTGAAACCGTAATAGTTTCACATACTCATCGCACATGGCGGCATTAAGGTCTTTTCGACCTTTCTTATAAGCTTCTAAAGCCGACGCTAGCAGGACATCCTTCATGTGCGACTTCTGAATGGGAGTAAAATCAAATTAGATGGTAGAGATTAGAGTTCCTCAGAGAACGATTACAGTAATATACCCTACGATTTTTTTTACCTTATCGTCCAAAGTTTCCATCAGAAAAGTTTCAGCCTGTGCGCTATAATCGTCTTCTTGATTATAAATTTCGTTCAATGCTTGCGTATTATGCTCTTTACAATATTTGATGTACAATGACTGAGCCACTGGAAAATTTCTAATGGTCATCTGAAAAGTGCGCAGTTTAAAATTTCAAATAGGGATACATAGTGACAATAAGACGTTGTTGAGGTGTCAGGAAATAAAAACATTTTTCTATAATTTTGTATAAGGTTGTTCTAGAATAATTTCGGAAAATGTGCGTCAACACCATGTCTCTATACCAAACTACTGGCTAAAATAATTTAAAACAAATAACTATTCTCACCTTGAAGTCTCCCAGTGGCATTTTTTCTCTTAGTTTCAGAATAACCATATAAACCAGATCTGTGTCACCGCTTTCAATGGCTTTCACCAATGCTGGTGTATTTTCACCTAATTCTAATAGCAATTTCACCTGTTCACTAGCCTTTGATTCATAGTCTAAAAGCTGAAATTCCAGCAAAAACATCGTTTGTATAAGGATAAAGTAAACAATTTTGGGTTCTTAGGTCGATTGAATTAAACTTTACTAATTTGAAAGGTAGTTACCTTGATTGCTAATTTTTTTCTTCCATACTCAGAGGCAGTACTAGCTATTTCACTATAGGAAATACCTGAGGTGTAACCAAGTTTTTCTGCAATTTTTCTGGCCACCGTTTCTTCTTCCAGTTGCGATTGACTAACCTTAAAATTGCAATAAAAAAAGGTTATTTTTCCTATAAAATCCAAGCTCTAAGATCCATGTTATATTCTTGAGAGAATGATTCAGCAATAGAAATGACCCAAAAGAATATGCGTAATAACTTATATATATTGAATTTGTTACATTCAATATAATTGGATATATTGTTCCTGATAAAATAAAAAATTGTTTGTATTGAATTTTAGAATAATAGTATCCAAGTCAGTCTACAGAAGAGAAGAATTCTGACCAAATTCCTTTTTGTACATTGTACATGTTCATACATTACAGTCTTATACCCCTTTGAATTGCAACAAAACATTTTCCGACAAAATACTGCGCAACTTTCGAAGTTTGATCGTACAATGGAAGTACTGTCTCCCATAGTTCTGAGCGCACTTTGCCAATGTGTGACAAGTCTTATATCAAAGTTATTGTCCACGTTCTCCATTGTCTTGCCGTATAGAGCGTTATTAATTTTTTTATTAAAATATTTTTCATACTCATTACTTGATCTATTACGCATTTGGGTATTGAAATCGATTAGATTTTCATCTAACATGACTGCTCAAATAACAGTATTCTATGAGCATTATAATAAAACCGTTGTTAATGGACTGTTTCAAGTTCTTATAGCGAACCATATGCCACATACAATATGCCACATCCATTATGTCAAATTTGTGATTTCTTCGCGAGTTAGCCATGTGAATTCACAGATGAGTAATTAATGGTTGTGCCATACTGTAACCTTTTATGTTCAAAACTTATTGTTTGCAAAATTCTTCCTCTGACTACATTGACTTATCCTCCGTATCAATGACTATTAGAAGCTCGAATCTAGTTCAGCATTGTATCCCAAGATAATTCAGGTGGGTTTTAATACTGAGCTATATGAAATTTTCGAATACATCAGACTTTCACTGAATCTGAAAGGGTTTGGGTTATATACTAGGCAATGTTGACTCGGCGTCTCAATATTACATATCACAATTTATTAACAAGTTGAACTACTACCCCATCTAGGCATTTTTAACAGAATTGTTCTTTCAGTGGATACTACCTTTTTCTGTTTGAAAATAATTTATTTTAAAAATTGTTCCCGATAAATAGAATAAAAAAATCACCTTGTACTTAGCCCAGTTGACCAAAATGAAGCTGGTACCCTCTTTTTCGGGCAACTTCAAGTATTTAGCAATCTGTAGAGCAAGATAATAGTGATTTCGTGTAATTAGACGCTTCAGTAAATCTTGCGAACGTCCCTTCATATAATTCAATCTTGAATAAACGGTTAAGAAAAATTACCAATTGAAACGCTGATTGAATATATACAGATTGACAATGATGATAAAGATTGTGTTTTATTGAATAAACTAGTTAAAATATAAACATCTCAAAAAAACTGGACTGACGAAAAAATAAAAAGTATTCCAATCACCATTACATTACAAACCTCAGAAGTTATGATAACGGGGATCTTACATATGATAGTGGGACTTGAAACTTCTTCCTGGGGCTTGAAAGTTTTTCACCGTTTATTTATCCAAGAAGCTCACAGACGAACATATTTTTTATGTTTATTTTGTACTTTAAAAGGATACTGAGTAATGGTTAACGGAATTCCAACTTTGGGATCTCTGACTGCATTCAAAACTCTTAACAGACGACACATATTGACATAGCTATCAGATCTCATGTCGGATATGAAGCATTTTCCGAATTGGGCAGCCTAAAAAATACACACTGTGTCATGTATATAACATATCATAGTGTTAAGTCATTCTGCTCACCCTGATTAGCATTTTCTGGACTTCAGTGTCGAATTCATAGCCGACGGCTTCGATACATTGGTACACAGCGGTTTGCAGATCTTTTTTCACCAAGCAGATATATTCGTTGGCCTTGTGGCTACCTTTCTGAAAAACAAATCGTACACCTTTTGAAACCAATTGTTTGGAAAGCACTCACTTGAAACTGCTTTGAAGCCTCCAACAAAAAACTTCCTGGATCCGTGCTGTTGATTCTGAAAATTTTCTGCACCACTTCCGGAACCTTCTGCAGAATTTCGTGTTGGGTATTCGAAAGTATCCTTACGCCATCAATCTCTGGTACCAAACAAATAGAACTATCGTAAGAATATGACATTTTCTGCCCATATTTACCCACGACCAAGAGTGTGTTGTCCTTTTCAAAATACATAACCACTGCCTCGTTCCCACACCTTGAACGAAACATTTTATCGTATTGGATTGATAGAAGCAATGCCCTACTTATTTTGGAAGCAGTACATTTTTCTATACATTTCAAGTCAATTTTTTCTACAATCTGGCACGTTTTTTAAATTTTTCCTGTTTTTTTTAAAAACCTCGTTCCTAAAATCCTAACAGAATAATGTACTATTTATTCTGTGAATCTAGTACATTTTCTTCTGCGGACTCTTTTTTCACAAATTTGGTATTATTTCTCTACAAATATGATACATTGAAAAAAAATTGCAGATTTTTACTTATTTTCTATATATTGTCTACGAATCTAGTACCTCTTTCTACGAAATCTGGCACATTTTTCTATATATTTTTTGGCATTTTTCTATAATTTGTTAAATTTTTTCACAAAAACTGACTAGTTTCTCTACAAATCTAGTACCTTTTTCTACAAATCGTTTATTTTTTCTACAAATCTTATCCTTTGTTGAACAAATCTGGTTCTTTTTCCTGCAAATCTATAATGCATTTTCATCAAATCTATTTACAAATTTCGCATTTTTTCACAAATCTGATAGACTTCTTTACAGATCTGGTACATTTATTTCTATGAACCTAGTACATTTTCTTCTTTGGACATTTGTTATATTTCTTTTTCCTTAAAAAAAATCTGGAACGTTTTTAGAAATGTTTACGCATCTAGTACTTTTTACGAAATCTGGTGCATTTTCTCTACACATCTCGTACTTTTTTCAATGAATTTGTTACCATTATTCTCAAATCTGGCTCTAAACTTCCTCTAAAAATCTGTCACTTTTTACAAAGTTGGTTAGAACTTTAAACAGATCTGGTGATACTTTTTTTTACAGATCCTAGTACATTTCCCTACAACTCTGGTACATTTTTACGAATCTAGAACATTTTCTCTACGTATCTAGTACATTTTCATCAAATCTGCGTTAAACTCTTTCTAAAAAATTTTTAAACCAAATTTTAAGGTTTTTTTATGAATCTTTTTTTAACAAATAAAATTTCCTTTACTCTGAAATATGGTATGTACATTTTCTCGACAAATCCAATACATTCTTACAAATCTTGTACATTCTTTATATGAATCTAGCACTTTGTTTCTATGAAACTAGTACATTTCTAGAATATTCTTCCAAAACCTGGTGCTTTTTTCTTCAAATCTGGTACATTTTGCTATACATCTGATACATTCACCAAACCAAACTTGAGCATATTTAAGTTTGATTTCCGTTGAATCCTGACTATCGATTCCAGAGATATGAAAAAAACTTGATTGATAGCCTCACAATAATTAGAAGAATCATGCAAGTCAATCTCCAATCTTCCAATAACATAAAAAATGGAAAACTCACCAAATCAATTGTTTGGGCGTGTGCACTATATCAGTATCAACTTCACAATATTTTGTTCTTAAATCTGTGGAGCCCAGCCACAACCAGCCGGAGTCAGTGAAAAATGCCAAGTGACGAGCATTTAAGGAAACAGACATTTTCAAAATTGCTGTGCAGCTGTTAGTAATGTCGGGTTCAAGCTGGAAATTGAAATTAATGATACAAATGCCCGAAAACAGAAAAATTATAAATGTAACTAAACACATTATGTACCTGTTTGGGGTGACAAATCAACTCTCTGTTGCAATCTACCTTTTTCCTAGGGTATCATACTTTGATTGTGAAATGTTCATAAACATTCTTTTTTGGGTGTTTCAATATAATGAAGTTTGTAAGATTCATTATATAGAAACTGACAGCAGGTGTGTTGTCGCAATGTGGTTCAAATTGATTGTAGATTAACACAGAAAAATGTGTTTCATCTTCTTATATTATCCCAAAGGTTAGTCAAGAATTTTGTCTTTGATAAGGTGGTATATTTTGAATTTGACATAAAACATAAATATATGTATACTAACCATCGCACTAGTATGATGCTCATCCTGTTTCAATCGATAAAGTTCCATGCCTCTAGCAATCAAGACTTCTGTGGCATCATCAGAAACAACTACCCAGCTGGTAGGAGGATTACTCGACCCTATTTGGGTTTAAAATAATTCATTTTAGAAGGACATGCGGTAAAATACACTTACTTGGAATTTCTGACAACTGTCTAGTTTTGGGTTCTTTAATATTATTAACCACAAATATCTTATAATTTGAAGTCATGACAGCTATTCCTGTGGAATTTTGGAGACTAGTAAATAAAACGGCATCTACAACCTTGGCGTCTTGTACTTTCTGACTTATACTGAAAAGATGGTGATATTTTCCAAACATGTCATGTGTTACTACCATCCCATCTTCCTGGATGCATATCAATTCCTCTTCGTTAGTCCACCCCATGTGAACAATAGGTCTTCTAGTCCACTAAATGAAAAAACAGATAATGCAAACTCATGTGGGAGCCATATTCTACAAAAGAAGTAAGTACCACCGAATTTACCTTGAATGAAGCTATTTCTTGCCCGGAACCAGAAAATATGTGTATTATAGGTTGCCCAGTTCCTTGCACTTTAACAAACTTTGCTTCATCTCTTCTAATTGCAATTGGGCCTCCGTAAGATGCTGATGTTGCAATGAAATTTTCCAAATGAATATTTTGTTGCCAGGTCATGGAATATATTTCGAATTTCCTGGATAAATTGATATTACACATTTGTTGTCGCCCACTAAGTATATAATTACTTGCTTCAACGAAACATTTCTTACCTGTAATATAAATCTCTTCCTAATAAAAACCAATCTGCTGTTATCATTGCTGCAGACATCTTCGAGATGTATTTTATTAATATAAAAATATGAATTAAAGTAAACAGTAAACACAACTCATTCCATATGAATTATTTTTTCTGATTTTGACGTTAACAAAAACAAAGTTGACCTTGTCCAAAGAGAGTAAACGTTATCTGAGTAGGAGGTGCTAATAAGCTCTAGCCAATCAGAATCTTGTAGCATTAACGCGTCATAGTACATGGACACGAGTACAGGTGGCCACGTAACATACAGAGTGGTCCAAGAGAAATGGAGATATGAGAGATGCGAATTCGGATTATTATTTAGTTCGAACAGGTGGTCGGCAATGTTAAATCTTAAAAAAATATTAGTACAACATATGAAAGAAAGGCATATGGAATTATAGTTGACAGTTCGAAGCAACTAGCGGTAAAATATTGAACTCTGCGAAATAACAATGCATACGTCCATCAGAGGCGCTAGGAGTACGTTTTTGAATGAGATGAAAAAATTGGTGTTTTCAATTTCAAATTATGAAAAACAAAAATCAATTTCTAAGTTTTTTGCTGAGCTTTCTAGGTGATAATCTCTTTGTGCAAATAAAAATATTTCAGAAAAGGGGCTCATGCGTGTTCCCTATTATCTTGTGAAGAGATATGACGTTTCCGGATTGTTGCAAGTTGCAAGTCAAAAACCCAAAAACGAAAAAGGAGATATGACTTATGCCTTATGCATCGTCGACTGAATAAAACTCAAGAAAGACACTCCATCTTCGAGTATGTTTCTTTGCTTCTCGCAGGGTAATGTTTATGAGCAAATCATAATATTCCAGAGAAAAGGGACACATCTCAGAGAGTAATATTATTACTCTGAGGAACACATAGGCCTTTTCACGACACGTTAGGCGCAAGCGCATCCCCCATTTTAAAAAAGCGGGTAATATGAAAATTTCGGACACTTTAACTTGCTTGCTTGTTTTTTTGGCCTGTCTACTACGGACAATGTAACGGGGATTATAGCGCATATTCACGGGTTATACACGTTTAAAGTGTCCGAATACGCCCGAAGTTGAGGCATGCGCACAAAATATTTTCTAGAATGAAAAGGCCTATTCGTGTTCCCTGTTCGCAGACTTTGCTTCTGCCCTTTAATCATATTGTAAATAAAAATATGAAAGAGATAAGTTATCTGAGTTAGAGAAAGCGACACTGTTGTCAAATAGCACAGAATACTAATGTAGTTTAGTATTCTGTGCAAATAGTAAACAAAAAACCGAAAAGAGTTCGTGACCGGTTTGATGTTTGACAATCTATTAACACATGCAGCTAGAATTGTTTCCTGCATTTAAAAAAAAGGAGAGATAACGCAGTTTTAAATAATGACTATCAAATTTTGATTGATTGCTGCCAACGTGCATACTAACATGTGTTTTTCATTACCGTCCGTAAAACTGATAAGAACAACAGATAAAGCAATTCACTACCTACGTCGGCAAACACGTAGGTCTGGAATTTGAGAATTTGGATTTGTTTTGCTTTAACAAATCAAAAAATAACTTTATTTCCGAAATGCTAACCACTGAGGATTTCGGTTTGGAAGAATACGTTTTCAAAAGTTCTCCAGAATCATGCAGCGATGGTTCTTATGGCACAGGTATTTTAACACACCCACTTGATTTCCTCGATAGCAGTTTTCATAAATTTTCAGATTACATGGATGTTACCTCTGATGAAGACTTTATGACACTACTATCTGTAGACTTGGACATACCTTTGTTGCTCAATCCCGGTGAAGATGAACTCAGCATGTTGAACTCGTTTTACGATAAGAGCCCTGATGAAATTTTGTCAGATATAGCATCTCCACCGTACGACAGGGAAGAAGAACTTTCGAATGAGATATCCGAACTGCAGAACATGGACTTTTCAAAGTGTGGTCCCGAGTCGTATCCCAACCTCCATTCTGAAATAAAATCTGAACAATTTGCTAGTTCAGATTCTTTGGATTCTGTGAAATCCGTAGCCCCAAAACCTCATATTAAAGAAGAAATTCAAATAAAATCACCACCACCTTCACCAGGCTCAAATTCGAGTACGGAGAGTTTGAATGATCTACCAAAGAATATCATTAGGGTGAAAATAGTACCGAATTCTCACCCTAACATGTTGAACTTGCACACAAAGCACGTGCCCATTGTACCAAAAACTACTTACACCCTACCCGCCAAGAAAAATCTCCTAGTATTGAACAAAGAATCGAAACCAGTAGTTACCTCTTCCCAACCTAACGTGATTTTATTGGAAAATGTTACAAGTTCGCCGCAGGTTTCCTCAGTAAATAAAGCCCCTATTACGACTGTCAGTAGTATGACTGTGCCTTCCGTCGTGATAAATCCAGGAAAACGATTTTCCATGGCGAATCCCAATGTTGATCCGAGGATTCTGAAAAGGCAGCAAAGGAAAATAAAGAACAGAGAATCTGCCAGTTTGTCTAGAAAAAAGAAGAAAGATTATGTTACTTCGTTAGAAGAACATGTCAAAATACTGGGTGCAGAAAATAAAAGATTGCAAACAGTAAGTTTTGGCATTTCTCTTTTTTACTCGAGGGTAAAATGGGATTTCTAGAAAAATTCATAAGACATAAAAAGAGCGTTCTGCTTGAGATACGTTTTTTTAATTCTAAATATCTCGTCAGAATTTGTGAGGCTGTTAAAGGGGGTGAAAAAGGAGTAAAATGGAAGAAAGACCCAGATTTGGTATTGATAACCAACACATTACAAGGTGTACAAAACCTCAGAAGTGTCCGCTTTTTTGTGTATGGGCACTACTCTTGAATATTTGAAGATATCCGGGAACTTACCTGTGCTGAATATAAGAATAATTAAATTTGTTATTGGCTCTAAAATAATATCAATGGTAGCCTTTATAGTTTGACTGTCCATATCAAATGCATTAAGTCTAGCATTGTTTTTCAAACTCTCAACCGTCTTCAATACATCTTGCTTTGTAACTGGCCGTTAAAAGAAGGATGCTGAGAGAGCAGGGAAGTGTTAAATTGAATCCCCATTGTCATTCCAAATCCTCAGACATTCATTACCCTCGATTTGGTTGAAAATTCGAATTTAATTTATTACCCGACGCCACTGGTCACTTGGCCGCCAGATAAAAACCACTTGAAAATGGCTGCTTACTTCCCACCGGTCAATTTGTGAATTGTGTGAAAGTTGCAAAATAACAGAGATAATCGGAAATTTTATAAACTAATTTGGTTTCCTCTCATGTTTTTGATTATGTGCATTTTTACACACCTTTTATAGTATAGTACGATTATAGACAATATATATATTTGCAGTTCCCTAACTACACATTTTTTTTAGGAAAATTTTCAGTTGAAAGAAAGGTTAGGACAATACGAGGACAGCTTTAACAATAAGAAGGGAAACAAAGCCGTCAGACCCAGTTTGGTATTATGTGTTTTTTTATTAGTCTTTGGTCTCAACTCAGATTTAATAAGGTAAATAAACATTTTCATTTATTCATAAGCTTTCAAGATCTATCAATGATTTGTAGATGTTGTAAGACATACAATTACATCCAGATTTAGAAGTTAATTTGTAATGATTTTTCTTAATCATTAAATAGTTTTAGCAATATTATACGATTTAAATTATTATTTAGCAGTTATTGGAAAATATATAAAAACCTAATAAGAGTCCGGATTGTTTAAAGTACATATAATTCTTTCATCATTAACATATAAACGTAAACAAACATCTTTTTTTTTGTAGGAATCCATTGAATAAAAAAAATGAATTGGTTGTGGAGCAGGATTTATCCAAACCAAATGCGCATTACGGAAGAAGTTTGCTATGGACTCCGGATAATATCGAAGATATCCAAAATCAAACTTCAAAATTTTCACCTTTAACCATGTGTCCAGCAGCAATCAATCAAACGGAGAGTGCCAGATTGGTACTCGAATTAGAGAGGTCCGTGGTATATAACACAAATTCTTCTTCTTCTTCTTATTGCCAAAAATTAATCACAAACTCTGCTCTGATCTCATGCATGAATCTTTACGCCGATCTTACTGCTAAATTCATATAGAAAAGTTCTGAGACTTTTATCTAGATACCGTTTTAGTTTTTCTAAATTCCAAATAGTTTATTAGAGGATTTCGCTAAATTGTGAGGTATTTTTCTTTCTGTATAATCTCTTATTGCAGGTGGATAGGAAAACCGATGGACCTACGAAACATCGGTCCTGGTAAAAATTCGTCGACGCCCGTAAAGTCTACAAGACTTCGTTATAAGAAGAAAAAGTCTGGCTCCAATAGTCCTTCGATGTCTTCTTACAAACGTTACAGGTACAATCCCTTGAAGATAAAATGGTACAGTTTCAAGACAGTATGACCTTAATGTTCCTAATACAACCACGAGTAGCGCTAGCTTTGCAAAAAAGTTATCAGCACTTCAAAATGATTCTATCTAAAAAACTATCTTCCCTCTCCCTATCTCTCTATCTTGCCCCTCTTACTCTTTGTCTCCCTACTCCCCCCCTCTCTCTTCCCTCCACCCATTCTTATTTGTCTTCCTCTTTTCTAGTTTATCTCTCTTCTACTGTCCCCTTGACTCTCAATTCAAGGTCAGAGTTTAAATTGAAGAGCAAAAGGGGAAGTTATCAATACTTTAAAATTACTCTATAAAACTGTCTTTCCTCTCCCTAGCGCTCTATCTCCCCCTCTCTTTCTACGTCCTCCCTCTCTCCTCTATATTCCAGTTCTCCCCTCTTCTCTTTCTCCCTATTTCTCTTCCCTCTCCACCCTTCTTATTTGTCTCCCTCTTTTCTAGTTTCTCTCCTACTGTCCCTTTCTCTCAATTGAAGGTCAGAGTTTAAATTGAAGAGCAGAAGGAAAAGTTATCAGTGCTTGAAAATTACTCTATTCTTTTCTCCCCCTATCACTCTAGCTTCCCTCTCTCTTTCTACGTCCTCCCTCTTTCCTATATATTCCAGTTATCCCCTCTTCTCTTTGTCTCCCCCCCCCCCTCTCTTTTCCCTCTCCACCCATTCTTATATGTCTCCCTCTTTTCTAGTTTCTCTCTCTCTCTCCTACTGTCCCCTTGACTCTCAATTCAAGGTCAGAGTTTAAATTGAAGAGCAACAGGAAACGTTATCAATACTTTAAAATTACTCTATAAAACTATCTTTCCTCCCCCTATCACTCTATCTTCCCCCTCTCTTTCTATGTCCTCCCTCTCTCCTCTATATTCCAGTTCTCCCCTCTTCTCTTTGTCTCCCTATTCCCCCCTCTCTCTTCCCTCTCCACCCATTCTTATATGTCTCCGTCTTTTCTAGTTTCTCTCTTTCCTACTGTCCCCTTGACTCTCAATTCAAGGTCAGAGTTTAAATTGAAGAGCAGAAGGAAAAGTTATCAGTGCTTGAAAATTACTCTATAAAACTATCTTCCTTCTCACTATTGCTAGAGTCCTCCCCCTCTTACTCTCCCCGCTGGTTATATCCTATCTTTCACGTCCTTCCTCTCTCCTGTATATTCCTGTTCTCCCCTCTTATCTTTGTCTACCTACTCTCTCTCGTTCCTCTCTCTCCTACTGACTCTTCTCTAATAGAGTTTACATTGAAGAGCATTTTTATATTAAAGGAATTCTTTACCTTGAATATTTGAAGCAAAATCTATAATAAAGAAGTTTATTAAGAAATCATTAGTGAATCTAATTTTAAATTTCTTTTCAGGGGGGTGAAAAATGTGCAGAAAGTCGAAGACGGTCCCAGAAACGAAATACAAATTTACACCCTAGGGCCTGAACAAATGTACTCGGAGTTTTTCCAGGCAATCAACAGACAAGATGATACTTTTTATGTGGTATCTTTCACCCATCAGCACATGCTTCTACCGGCGCTCCATCATAATAAGACGAGGAGACCCAAAATGTCCCTTATTATGCCCTCCATGCTGCCGAACGGTGAGTTTACAGAACAAACAGGCGATTTCGAGTATTTATTGTAGTGATAAACAACTGGTTTCCTATAATACCTCTAGGAAGTTAGGATTGTTTTTGTGTTGTCTTGGATTGGATTCAAACATTGTTCAAAGTGTGGTGCACCACAGGGCTCTGTTATGGGGCCTGTTTCTATTGCCTCAAGTAAGCATTCAACATGTTTGCTGCTTACATCACAAATGGAACCATCCCTTGAAAACAATCATAATTTCGATTTGTTGTTTGGTTTAACTTTCCTTTGGGATATACAAAAAATATGTGGTCATTACTTGAAATAAGTTTTTTTTTCTCGAATACCGCCCACAATATATTTGTGGTGTACCTCTTACAGATAACGTTTCCCACTCGTCCATGGTGCCTTTGATGCAAATCGACTGCGAGGTTCTCGACACCAGGTTGATTCACATCAAACACGGATCCATCCCGCAACACTTGAAGGCGTACAGTAACGCGACGAAAAAAGAACACGTCGACGATGAAAAAGTCAGCGATCCCACTGCCAGCGAACCGCATTATTACAAAAAACCTTACAAACCGTATTTCATCAACAAATACTCGTTAAAACATAACGGGGGGATATTCGAGATAAATTGAAGGGAAAGGGGATTCAACTAAATACTTTATGGGTGGGTGTGATCTCAGGAAAGGTATTTTTGACTTTTTCCGTGAAAAAGTCAACTTGCAGGTGATAATTTAAGTGATTTAAGACTAAACTTAGCAAAACTTAGCAAAACTTTTTTTTAAACAAATTTTATATTTGTTTTCTACTTATGAAAACTGTGTTCAAATTCTATTTTGTGTTCCATTAATTTTTCGTAACGGATTCCACAAATTTGGTGAGTATTTCAACAAGGTAACATTATCTTATATATGGAAAAATAAATATAGCATATTTTTAAATATAGTGAAGTGACTATGGATAGAGATCCTGTTTTTCCATATTCAATAGAATTGGGGCACTTTCATCATTGTCAAAACTGAAGCTTTTAGGTTATATTAACACATTACAGGCAATACTTTTTTCAACAGCTCTTGTCTCTCATCACAGACATTAAAGAGTATACATATTAAGAATCTGGGGTTAGTGATTATTGAAATACTGAATTAATTATTCTCCTCTTATTTACATTTCATAAAACAATAATAAACTCTGATAAATAAATAACTCAATCAAAATACACTGCTGATATATACCGCGCACTTCACTGGACTCGAAACCTTTCATCTAAGTCACTTTTCTGAGTGAACTTGCTCTCAGCAATGTGCTGCCCTTTATAAGGTCATCTGCATCTAGAGCATTTGCGACGGTCGCTTCTCGATCTATTTGACGATTCTAGGACGATATTTCAGTATTTTCTGGAACCTTGGAGCCTCTTGGAATTTGAGCTACAAAGTGATGAAAAAAATTGCAATAGATGGAGTGTGTGTCGCTTGTTAGAGAATTCGAGCTAGTACAAAAGGTTTGGATTGCAGCAGGATTGATTTGTTTTATTGGTCTGCTTGGAGTCAAAGTTACATCGTACTGAGGCTCTTGGGACACAGAATGACAAGCTTTTCTCGCCCTGCAGCTCAACAATGAGATTGTTCAAAATGTGAGGAAAGCGCTGGAAGCTTTCATAACCTACTATATACTGCAGGGTTTGAGTTCTTCAATGTGTGGCTGCAAGTTATGCTACCTGTCATATTGAACAATCAATCAATTACTTTATTGTCTAAAGAAAATTATTTCTCGTTGACAAAGTTTTGAGGTTAAAATTACCTGCATCATAACACACGGACTTCAAACAGAATAGGTGTATGCAGATGACAAAGGCTCTGGATCTTGAATTGAAAATTTCATCTAAAACACAGACGTATTTAGAAAAATACTACGATTAGGTGCCTAAAAAAATGCCACGAAGAAATGAAACCAAAACTGCCACTGTATACTGCCTGGTTGCGATGCATCGCTGCTTGTATGCCACTTGAAGTATATTTGTATCCATGGGGCCAGATGTGAACATCGTAATTGCAGTCTATAAAATTCAAATTTTATGGCAATTCGACAAATCAGAAAAGAGGCGGGAAGAGATCATGATGTTTAAGTCCGTCTCGTGTATTTAGATATACTATAGACAAAAAGTGGAATACTAGAATATTCGCAGCCCATCTCTCAAAGCTTTCAAGATCAGTCACAAATGTAGCCCATGTAGCCAATGAAAAATTTCATGATATTTTTCTGTATATGGTTAGCAATACTCATTGTATTTAGAATATACTATATGTATAGGATGGGTTTTGGGAAAATGTGCATTTTTACATTATCGTACTATTTTTTTGAGTCAAAAACGGGCGTCATTAGATTTTTTTTACAATGTAAATAATTCGCTTGGGACAAGCAAAAAACCTATCAATTATAATACAATAATGGACTGTAATGTTCGGAAACGTTACTCATACCATAGTGCTGACCCAACAAACATTATAGGTAATCGCCTAATTTGGCGAAAGGAAATCCAACATAATATTTAATAATTAGGTGAAAAAAGCAGGATCAGTTAAAACTATTTTTAAGATTAATTAAATATTTTTTTTTTGGCAAATAAAATTCCGTTTATTTAGAAATAGTTTCTTATATTTTAATGTGGTTTGTATTGCAATAATATGTCTTTATTCAAATTGACAAATGTATGTACTACTATTTATTATTTGCATGACACACAAAAACTGGTACGCTGGAAATTCTAATAAATTGTTTAACTGATATTAAAGATTCACTTGAAATATAATATTAGAGATTTAAAGCTGAGATGACAAGGACCTTGCCATTTTAAGTGGGTTCTGACTGATTTGTGATGGGTAATGCAAAAATTTTATCCCCGGGTACCAAGATTGTTGAAGTAAAGAAGAAAATGTATTTGATGCCATATCTGCAATAATTTCAGCACACTACTGGTAATGGAGGTTCTTTCATCTAGAGTCAAAAAAAGCACAAAGGATAGCTACCTACAGCATATCAGTGTTTGTGTAAATATGTAAAAATATGCACGTGTGACAAATACAAAATATCTTGGTGAATAAAGTGTTTGTTGATTCAGTGTGTTTGTTTTACCGCAATTAAAAGGCCCATGTCGAAGTTCCGTGCTAACTTCTTTAGGAATTTTATGCGATGAACTTAAAAACAAGGCTCTTTGAAGCGATATGGCCATCTATAGATCTAGTTCACAGAGTCACAGCCTTCAAAAATAAGAAATAAGATAGCTGCCCAAAACAGTGAATAATTCACATGAGATGAAGATGGAAGGAAATACCCGAATTTTACCCACAAAGGAGGAAAATACCCGAAAATCGGGTAATTACCGGCAGATTGGCAACACTGTCGGTTACATAAATCGAGACGCTGGGGCAGTCAAAAATAAGGTTATCAGTTATAGTCCATCCAATATCAATTGCAGAAGCTGTTTCTATAGGAAGCAAATGAAAACTCACTTCGCTAACACGAGCGTATATGCGAAGAAACGGAACGAAAAATAATCTGTACTAGTAAACATTTTCCGTCGGCAAACGGTAGATCAAAAAGCCGATAGTCAACGTGGACTCGAGTGAGGGCTGTCTGTTGTATTATACAACCGATTCGTCTGGGCCAATGAAGTCGGACATCAATACTGGCAGGTGTGTCTCTACGATGGGAGGTCATAAATCACGCGTTATATTTGTGTTTTAATAGCTCTGAGAGATTAAAAACCAGTAGCGTCTATGGTTTTGGTGTGTGCCGATCGAAATACGTTTTAGGATATAATAATAAACTACATCAAACAATGAGAGAAATTATTTTTATTTCCCAATGTATTTGTATAAATAAAAGCTTGTCTTTAATTTTTTTCATTTTTCATTATTTATGAAGTATTTTTAAAATCTTAAAATATCTAAATAAAATTAGTTATCCCCGCCACTGCTGCTCACACGATTTCGCCGCAAGACTTTTTTATGCTTCTGCAATTGATATTGGGAAAACTATACATACATACACCATCGGCACAGAACACCCTAACTACACAAAATTAGAGAGAGATGGAGTCCTAGAGCTCATCCAGTATTGAAACGACCACTTTGGCCTTCCCCCACCTAACAACCAATTTTTATCAACGCTCATTTGTCCATTCAGTTGTCCCAAGAAAATATGAAGGAACATATGACCACATACCATCGTAACTACGCCACAAAGATACCCGAACCATTGTCTAACTATGGCTATTAATAGAAATTCCATAGGCGTACCAAATTATTTGGTATACACTCCTATAACTTTCCTAACACTCCTATTTCTTTTTCCGCTACTGAATAGTACTTATAGTTTTCCCAATATCAATTGCAGAAGCATAAAAAAGTCTTGCGGCGAAATCGTGTGAGCAGCAGTGGCGGAGATAACTAATTTTACTTAGATATTTTAAGATTTTAAAAATACTTCATAAATGATGAAAAATGAAAAAAAAATTAGACAAGCTTTTATTTATACAAATACATTAAGAAAGAAAAATAATTTCTTTCATTGTTTGATGTAGGTTATTATTATATCCTGAAACGTATTTCAAAAGCGAGTTATCAATTAATTATTCATACATTTTTTCGACCTTATCACTTTTGACGGCAGTATTGTCCCAAGTCCAAATAAAACATAATTCAGAACTGGCAACTGTGCCTATCTCCAGTTAAAGGACCGAGGCAAAGAGTAGAACAATAATCTTTGACCGAGGCCAATGAAGCGGCAAATCAAACATCAAAGGAAATGGGCGGACCTTCCTATCTGTGTGTATAATCTGTGGCTAGGTGGTACATATGTCACCTCTGAGTGGCAAATTTGAATTAAATGAAGTTCTAGGCGCACAACTTCTCAGTTTGGTTATTGATTCGATTGGAAAATATATTCTGGGTTTTCTTCTGAGTTGTAATTGTTTATTATCAATTACTTGCGAAGAGCGAAATCAAAATGGACGCTTCAAATGCAAATACGAATTAAACCGGTTGGATGTTTGAATTTAACATAGCATAGCACAAGCGCTCTCAAATAAAGTTTGAGCGGGAAGGCGGACTTACGCAGGATGTTCTGTGTCATTATTTCTAGCTTTCTTTTTGGCCATGTATGTAGCACCGGGGCACGAAACACAGACACCGACCCGTTCTTTTTAGGTAGTGCTTGAAGCCCCGGAGCAACACCAAAAAGCTTCCCCTGCCCCCTCTTGCACCTACCAAGAACTTGGTGCAACAAGCCCTTTTTGGTTATGTATAATATTTATGTTTGACTAGCCATACACAGATTGCAACAACTAATGTTATAATCTCTGGTAGAATCACTTACAAAATAAAACGCATGTTGTGACTGAAAATAAAGAGTTACAAATAAATGGCTACCAGAAAAAATATGTATGATATTTTCGACAGCAAAGAGGTTTATGATCGGGCTCTATCAGGTGTGACCAAAATTCAGACCCTAGTATATTGCATGGAATTTTATAGATTTTTTTTTCACCCATTAGCAAATATCGATATGAATTTTTATCAATTATTAAGATTTCTAAAATTCTTGGAAATAAATGCAACCTCCTGAACAAAATGAAACCTCGTGCGCATGTGCAATATGTTTATCGTGAATCGTAATACACTCATTAAAATGCGTTTTATTTGGGAGTAGCTTAGGTGCAAGAAACACGCTACAGTTCCGGTGTACGGAGCTCCAACTAGAAAGCTTCTATTGTTTTATAATCACTCTTTAACAAAAAAATAAAACGACGAAAAAAGAAACTGAAAATCAAAAAATAAGAGGAATCGTTTTAGTTTGAATCCTAAACTAATGTAAGTAATTAATTCTGAGTTTCGAAACCAACTATACTTTCACCCCCTTTCTCACTCACCTTTTCATCCCTTTAGGGATGGAATATCAAAAAAATATGCAGTCAGAATTTTAGCTCTTACCCAAGTAGCACAGAGTCATAAAATTAACATAATGACTTCTTATACCGTCTTAAAGACCACGTATTTGTATGTTTTAAAACCAAAAAGTTAATGTGCGTTTTATAACTTTCAGGCGTTGCTATGACGTCGTGTAGTAGATATAACGAGAGTACAATGAAGAATTCTCGAGATGAAGTTGTACTGTGGTTTGTTTGTAAATAAATTGTATGTGTCGTTAAGTAGAACTTAAGAGCAGTTGCTGTGAGGTTATTATGACAATGAACATATGTGGTTCTAATGAATAGATTTTTAAAACGTTTCTACGACTACATATTGTACTCATGTAATGTAGTTTTATCAACTGATGAACTTTGGTCGTAATGATTACATTATGTATCTATGGTTAGATTATTTTTGTTGATTATGTTATTTTTGTTGGATAGGTATATTGTGTTATGTATGTAGAATATTCAGTTCTGTATGAACGATTAAAATGCCAAAACAAAAATCCAATCTGCCTTACAAGAGAACTGGAGCGTACAGAAAAATATAAAGAGGGAGGATGAGTGCCTACCCCAAAATTAACATCTGAAATAATTAATCAGTCTATCGGCACACTGCAAAAAAATGAAGTTCATCCAGTTCCTTCAATTGTTTTCACAACAAGGAAAGACATAAATAATATGTATGTGCACTTCGAATGATAAATAAAAAATATTTAAATATAATAACTGTTCAACATCAACATAACCTCTATTGTAAATGTCAGTTATTTTTAGCGTTTTCCATTAGGCGGAACTAGCGAAATGCTTATGCACTCAGTGTATACCTTTTTCTGTTTTGATAGCGTTACGACGTTAGTACAACAAAACTTGCTACTTGTGGTCACAGCGACTACATTACAACTTTTTTATGTAAGATATTGCGATGTCTTTGAGACACTCGTAAACTATTCTATGATAGTACATACCGGAGTAATTACAACTTTTCGACACTAGAAGGACGGCATCGATGTTTTTCGATTGATTGATAACATCATTCTGGTAGCCATATTGGAACAAAAATATTTAAATTAAAAAATATGGGACCCTGGGTGTTATATCAATTTAAAAATCATTGGAGATGTGCTAATCCAGTATCTTTCAACATATTTCAACGATTAATGAGAAAAATTCATGAAATATAATTTTTCTGAAATGAAAATAAATATTTATCTCTCTTCATTTTCGAGGCGCATGAATTTTAAGTGAGTAGAGTTGGATTTTGATCGTAAAAAGGGATTTGCTTGGTCACTAGAGTTTCAGAACAATTCTTAAAGACACATAAATGAAAATTATTTTTATCTCGATAACTATCACGGTCACAGAGTACCATGAACATGTAAAGGAAGGCTGACTTATATATTATATTGATATTATATAAAATCTTTTGATATGGTATACATATTGTAATACTTTATTAGAAAGATTATGACCTTCATGCAATATAATGACTACACTAAGACCACAGAACGACCCTTTTGCGACTGGCTTATATAAGTCTATATTGGCAAGTCATTACCACTACTTTATAACGTCGATGTGACGTCGCAAGAGTGTGCCTTTTCGTCGTATTGGCATACATAGCGACGTCTTAGCATATTACAAGACATAAGTCATGGACTTTTGCGAAAGGTCTAGTAGACGTCTGTACAACCGAGTTATGACCTCTGTGTGCTACTTGGGTAGGTCCAGCGCTTTGCTCGTATCTCAGTCAATCAGTTAGTCAGGACATGTAATTATAGAATCGGTTACGTAAAAATTCAAATCCCCCACTTTCCTACCCATAGGAGTGGAATTTTTTTTCAAATCCAAACGGGACCAACTTCGAGGTTTACCCTATCCATTAAAAAAAGAATCATCAAAATCGGACTACTCAGGACTGAGCTCAGGATTTTTATACTCAGAATTCGACAAGCTCCCCCGAAATTCAAAAATATCACCGAACGGTGGTCCTGTCAACATACTTCGACTCCCTATACGGAGTACTTATACCAAAGATTAGAGGTTACTCTACTCTTTGCTTATACTTTGCAGGAAACTTGTGGAAAGAGAGGTTCTCCTGCTATTACAACCAAACACACAACAGCGAACGAATTTTCATTGTCTTTGGTATAAAAACAATCCGAATTTGTTATTAGATAGTATTCACACAGCATATCGTGAAAATAACACAAAAGTCATATGAATGTAATTTAAACATACCTTTTCTGAATTGTTCAGTTTATCTCCGATAAGAGTCGTATCAGTTTTTTTAAGTTGGCAACTTGTGCGAGACTCCTATCACATCACGTGGTTCGGACTCTCGAATGTAGATGTCGCTCACATGATTTCTCTGTATTCCTAGCTAAAGAAGTAGAAGATTAGTAACAATTGATTGACAATAGTTCCAGCTAGCCAGCCATCCTGCCCTCCAACTATAAACAAGCGGTTTCCCAGGAAATATTTCATTCAAAATTTCAATTTTCTTTAAATTGGTGAATCAAAAAGTAGAATATGGCCCCAGTAAATAGAATGAGAACGTACCGTGGTTCAAATAACAGTGTGAATAATTCAGTAGATGCCTTTAACGTTCTCTTTGCAAAGAATATGACGAAAAGACTTATCGGGCGAAAGAAGAAAAAAAAGTGTTTCATCAGACCGTTGCCCCACAGGAAATCTCGATCCATGTTAATTGACGATTCTTTGCAAATTTCCACGGAAGACACTTTCGATAAGCTCCTGAAGGGGAATATTAATAACAAAGTTGAGAGTCAATCACTGACCTCCGAATCCTTTGATATGAGCGAAAAATCCGGATCAATTGATATGAGCAAAAAAGGAAAATCAATTACACAAACGAGTAGTTTTTATTCCCCGATAATGACTAGAAGGAGGAAAAAAATCCAACTCGAGGAAACCCCAAGTTCCTATAATCTTAGCAAATCTACTAATTTGAGCGACAATCCTAATCCATACCTGTTTCGCATGAAGGAACCAACTGTGGATCGTATTGATGTAAGTGTAGAAATAGAGGGTGTTCGAAAAGAACATAATTTCTCTAGCTATGTAGATAAAGATCCGAGTCTATCCGTAATCGCTAACAACACACAATCTGTCTCTAACGTCCCCACGAGGAATTTTCCAGACAAACAAATTCATTGCAGCACTCCCCTACTCACATTGAAATCTCAGCACAAGAACGTCAATCATACAATCTCCCCTATACAAAATTTGAGTTCGTTCTTTAAGGAATCTATCGAAGAAATTCACAAATGGGGCAAAAAGTTTCCTGTGACGCAAGTAGATGAGCATCTCACGAAAAAACGTGCTGAAACGAGTGATTTTTCTTGTAGTAGAAGTTTACAAAATATCAAAGAAAGCTCGAACGTCCGCGAAAGTTACTTGTCTCTCAGGAAAAGGAAAATATGGAAATCGGACGAAAAAAAGAAGAAAAATTCATCTTGGGATTCGCATAATAATTTTACCGTGAGTCTGAAAACGTTTGATTTTTTCGAGAGCCGAAATAGCTGCTATAACCTGATAGATATCAATTCCAATAGAAGGAAAAATTCCAAGGTACCCTATACTCCTTTGGATTATGTAACGAAAAGACGAAAAATATGTTCTGACTATCACCCGAAGATTGAGGATGAGGAACGCTTTAAAAAGAGCAGGTCCTACAAATCAAATGAATTCCTCAGTAACTGTGATAAAACTGAGGAGGGATTGGTAGGTGGTAGCAAGGACTCTGGAGGTAAAAGACAGAAAACATTAGTTGTAAATCTAACTAGAGTATCTGAATTGCAACCCAGAAAGGAATCCGAGCATGTAGAAAGTATTTTGTCCAGTTTCGAGGAATTCTACTCGAGATGCCTGATTCAAGATGTAAATCAATCCCAACCCTCTAATAAAATCAATGCCCCTGCTGCCAAAGAACCTCAAAAAGACCTTTTAGTGAATATAACTAGGAATCATTACGATCCTCCCAGCATTGACGTCACAAATGTACAAGACAAACACCTTCTGGTGAACGTGTCACTTAACGTTGATATATTTGAGAAATTCTATTCGAAGAACTATAGCTCATCTGAAAATTCATTGAACACATGCCTGGAGACGGATGATAGTAAATCGATAATTCAAAGTTCGTATGTCAAATCGAATGATAAAGTAACAGATATAATCGAAAACGAGGATGTTAGAAAATATATCGAAAAGTCTCTGAAGCCTGTAGGGGAAAACAATGAAGTAGCGGGTACTACCAACTACAAAAGCAGAAGTTCGAGCAAAAATGAGATAGATACAGAAGCGAGTATACATGGTGAATCATACTTATCGAATAAATCTGCCATGAGTAATTCTACTGTGCAAGATCATTCGTCTGATATCATTGAAAGTTCGGTACTAGAATGTAATCAAGTTGATAGTGACGGATTCAAAGTTCCTATTCTTCAAAAAAATTTCAAACCAAAGACCATTTTATTGAAAGCTGGTAAACATTGGAGACGTTCATATTCGATGTATAGAAGAAGCAGCATCATTTTGGGAGGTATAAAGAAAGAGGAAGAGTCTTTGAACAAGTGTAAGTTGAATTCCTACATTCTTCATACTGTGAAGTCCGAAAACGTTGCAACATATGTGAATCATTTATTGGTTAGAAAATGTATGCTTGATGAAAGTTCATGCATCGTTCAAAATATGAATGAATAGCTATCTATCTAGGTTATGCCAGTGACTTTTCACCTGCTTCCAGTTATCTCGTTTGGGTGGCATAATTGTTTTGACAGCGAAAGTAATGCTTTGTGATGACTATTACAAATTCAGTAACCCCTTTTCACCCCTTTAGGGACGGAATTTTCAAATGATGTTAAACGTGATTTATTTATTTGTAACCAAAACACCCAACTTGAAAACTAACGAAACCCCCATACAAACTTCCAATCCACATTTAATCCCCCATTTCACCCCTTTGGGGTTGAATTTCTAAAAACACTGAAACATGTATTTCTTTATTTCTAATAAAGATCTCAAATACCAATTTTTATGACCCTTACTTGAAAACTAACACAACCTCCTTACAAACTTTCACCCCTTTGGGGTTGAATTTCTAAAAACATGTATTCTTATTTGTAATAAGACCTCAAATACTAATTTTAATGACCCTAACTTAAAACTAACCATACAAACTTCCAATCCCTATCTTATCTCCCATTTTACCCCTTTAGGGGTTGAATTTCCAAAAACACTGAAACACGTGTTTCGTTATTGGAAACAAAGACCTCAAATACCAATTTTTATACCCCAACTTGAAAACTAACGGTACTCCTATACAAACTTTCAACCCCTTTAGGGTTTAATTTTCAAAAACCCTGAAATACGTGTTTCTTTATTTGAAAATAAAACCCTAAATACAAATATCTATTACTCTAACTTCAAAACTAATGGTACTTCCTACTTTCACCCCCTTTTCACCCCTTTATGGATAGAATATCAAAAAACCTTTTTTAGTGGTTACCATAGGATTACGATATCAAAAATTTCAGCTTTTTAACCGACGAAACCAAAAAGGAGGAGGTTCTCTATTCGACCCGTATATTTTATGTTTTTCCATCATATTTTTTTATGTATGATCACGCATAACTTTTTACTGAGGCGTCCGATTCCGATAATTCTTTTTTCAGTGGATAGGGTGTACTTCGAATTTGTCCCATTTGAATTTAAAAGATGAAATCCACCCCTAAGGGTTGCGAAATGAAGGATATTGATCACTCACCCTCTGAATTCTGGTCCGTTAACCGATTCTATCAGGCATAACTTTGTACTGGGTTCTTCGATTTGGATTATTCTTTTTTTAATAGATAGGGTATACCTTATATTTGGATTTCGAAAGGAATTAGCCATCCTTACGGGTAGAAAAATAGGGGATAATTGATTTTTTACTAGTGAACATTGGCACACACATACGTAGTTGACAATGACAGATCGCTACTGACATTATTCTTGTTCCCTCAAAATCAGTATATTTTATGAGAGGATGGAATGATATACAAAGTAATGAAATAAACTAACCAGAACAACGAAAATAATGTATATTTCAACAAATAGTAAAAGTAGATAATCATATTATTTAACTGGTAATAGTTGAAGTAAGGTGGGTAAGTAAGTATTTTGGAAGTAATCAAACAACAAGTAGGTAGTAATTGGTAGATTTTAGCCACAAAAAATTGAAAAATAAAAACTTTTTAACAAAAAATTTAACCGACGAAATAAAATAAACCTTAGTCTAAATGATAATTGAGCTCCTAAACTAATGTAAGTAACTGATTTTGAGTCGGTGCCAAACAAACTAGCAATTGAATTAGGTGAAGCGTGAAAATGATGGCAGCAGATGCACGGCTGGTTTTGATGACTTCTTTCATAGATAATGATCTTCGATAATTGTTTGTTTGGCGCCGACTCAAAATCAGTTACTTACATTAGTTTAGGAGCTCAATTATCATTTAGACTAAGAAGATTTATTTTATTTTTTGCTTTTCAGTTGATTTTTTCGTCGGTTTAATTTTTTGTTAAAAAGTTTTTATTAGGTCCAGCGGTTTGGTCTGGGCCTTGATCATAAATCAGTGAATCAGTCAGTCAGGTCATGTAATTATATATGTAAAGATAACTTCTTTTTAAATATCGTAAAGAGTTGGAATGTATATTTGCTTTTTTATAGCGATTCAGTGAAAGACAGGATAATCTTTTTGCGGGTCCTCTACATTGAGTTTACCGAAAATTTCCCCAGCTGAATATTTGACATTGAAAGTAAATCCAAGTGTTTTTTCCCATTTCCAGAAAATTAATGAAAATATAAATTTTGAATGTATATAATGAACGAATGTTCAACAAATTGCTTGGTGTGGATTGAGGTTCTGTGAAATGTAATTAGCATATACATTTAATTTTGCAAAGTTTGCAGTGGTTTCAATGTTCTCCAAATAAAAATTGAAATTTTGAATGAATCAAGAGAGGAACTGCAAATTGAATCACACAGTTATTCAATACCATTTCAGTTGGCATTCGAAAAAAATAATTTTTTTCCTTTGAGAGGGAAATCACGAAATTTTTTTTCGCATTTGAAATATTTTTATGGGAAAATGGAAAGGGGAACCGCAAATTGAATTGCATAGTCCTAGTCAGTAAAGTTTCAGCTATTTTTGAGAAAAATTTGATATATATGAGTTCTTGCGTTTGAGGATTATTGAAAGAAATATGTGGAAATCACTGCAAATCAACTTTTTTGCATTAACATTTTTTTTACGGGAAAACGAGACAAAGAACTGCATATTCAACAACACAGTCTTATTCAGCTGACTTTCTGAAAAAAAAAACATAAATCTGAGCTCTATCATTTGAGTTATTAAAAAAAAACTCGTGGAAATCACTACAAAGTGACTTATTTTTCACAATATTCGATCTTTCAACGGGAAAATGAAAAGGGGAACCGCCAATTGAACTACACAGTCCTAGTCAGTAATGTTTCAGCTATCTTTATGGAGAATTTAATATATCTGAGTTCTTGCGTTTGAGAATTATTGAAAGAAATTTGTGGAAATCACTGCAAAATGACTTCTTTTTGCATTCGTGTTTTTTTTATGGGAAAATGAGCACAAGAACCACAAATTGAACACACAGTCTCATTCAGTAGTGTTTCAGCTAACTTTCTGAAAAAAAGCATAAAAGTCAGTTCTTGCGATTGAGAACAGTTTTCTTCACCAATTTGTTGTAATAGTCATAGAAATGTATTTTTCATAAATTGGCGAATTTTGATTTTTCCAGTAAATCAATAAATTAAAGACAATCCTATATGGTAGGTATATATAGTATTGTGTAATCATTTATCTTCAAAAAAAGATTAACTCAACTCACTTTAGTATTTTCAAAAACTTTAATGTTGGAGTGAATACTTTTTGTAGTCCTTTGTATATGATTTGCAACATTGAAAATGCGATGGGTAATTTCGTGTTTTGGACGATGCACCGCCTTCTATCAAGAATGAAATTTATAATCGAGGCTTTGTGTGGATGTCTAAGCCC